>CM035165.1:71988454-72459653 GCA_020205615.1 Panax quinquefolius | reverse complement strand
AAATTCACAAACCTAAACATCTAAAACTCTGTCATAACATAGTTAAGCATGTTATACACCATTCTATCTACATAAACATTACATATACACGAATTTGAAGAATCAAAACCACAATTTTCCAAATTTCTTCAATTTTTACACTTTTAGCGAATTCGATCGCCACGACTTCGTTTCTTAACCAATTGACATGATTTAAACCACGCCGCTTTTGTTTCTTAGCATACTAACATAATTCAACATCAATTTTCAGATTATCATACACATTAAACATGAAATTTTGTACTTTCTAAAGCCATTTTTCATAAACATACATTGTTATTTACTTTTCTCCCTACAAACCCAAATTTCATGTATTTGAACACCAACATAGAATTATAGAGGATAACTAACAGATTTAACAAGAGAATACATACATATAAACAACATCTTCTACAACAATTCAACAAACCCCAATTTCCAGAGAATAGAAAATTACAAAAACTAAATATTAGAACTAAAGGTTGATTATACCTTAACCCTTTGATGTTAACAAGGTTCTAGCAAATCTTTCTCAATTCTACTACTTCTCCAACTCTCAATTCTTTGTATTCTTTCTCTCTACCTCTCTGTTCTTCTTAGTTAGTCATTAGGAAAAATAAGACGCGTAATATAACTGATAGGGCCTTACCTCCCACGTACTTATCAGTTAAAAAAATAAAAAGGCGTCAGTTAAATAAACCAAAGGCCACAAGGCCTTGTTTGGCCACACACCAATTCCCCCATTCCCATTTATTTTAATAGTCTTATATTATATAGTTTTCACTTGTCACACTTTAGTTAATTTAAATAACTTTAGTTTAGTTAATTTAAATAACTTATAATAGTAATTATAATAATTTCTATTATAATTATATTTATGAATAATAAATAATTATATATCTAATTTAAATTAATAAATTAGACTTAAACATAAATTTATTTAATTTACTTATTTTCTTAAATATTAAACAATTCATTTAATTTAATCATTTTCATTAAATTAAATCCTCAAATAATAAAATTACCATTCATTAATTTAGTTAACATACATATTCAACTAAATTATTACATCACAATTCATCACATATTTATTTTTCCTAATAAATAAATTATTTAAAATATTTATTTAATCAATAAATATTTAAATTAAATTACAAATTTCTCAATCGTTAAAGATCGATGATGAAAATCAAGAAAAGGATTCACTGATGAATCTGATGAAAGGAGTCAGCATGATTCAAGCTCAGAAGGTGAAGAAATGGAGAAAGATTTTAGCTCTGAAAATAAGGAATGGGAGGAAGTCTACAAAAGATGCGTCTCGATTTCAGCCTGTAATGAGAGAAGGTGGAAGAGACTCCATGTCTGAAGAAGAAGAACCAGAAGATTTTCACATTCCCCACCTTGTTCATCACAAGAGAAGAATTGTAGTGGAAGTTGATGAAGAACCATTAGAGGTGCTTCTTGGCAGATGGATTAATCATGGAAATGAAGGGTTAAATGTGGTAATGATGACCTCATAAAACTTGCTCAACAATCGTAGAGCCATGAAGATGGACACTTCAACTGTGATATATGAGCCTGAAGCTAATAATCATGCAATAAGATGGTTTTACTCTTATATGCCATAGGTAAAGGCATCCCTAACTAAAGACAACAACTATGTCACATGGGTCTTCTCTCACCTTCCCAACATAGAGCTGGTGGCATAGAACTTCCAAAGACTAAAGAAGTTTGCTACAATGTTGATCAAAGATCAGCCTCACTACAAAGTCTACCGACATGCTGGAAATTACTACATTCCTTATGATCGTAGAGTGGGTTCTGATGGCAGAAGGATCATGGCCAAGGAGATGATCATAGAGTCTTTTCACACTACCGTTGAAAATGATCAAGTTCAGTTTGAGAAGATTTCCTCTGCCCAAGCACAGTTGTCTGATATTCCTTCATCCTCCACCAATGATTGGCACTCAACGATTTATCAAATTCTCACTGCTTTTGAAAATCTGTCCAAGAATGAAAATCATGGAGCCCAATCTAGTGCTCAACAAAAGCCTGTCCAACCACATGACCAAACTTCTACGGAGAATGAGTTACTAAAGAATACTGATGAGTTGGTCAAGAAGATGTCTATCATCACTGAAGAGGCAAAGATGTTGACCGAAGCAGGAGGAAATGCAGGTCAAGACAGACTTCAAGCCACTATGTCTGATATATCTTTCAAAATCAAAGAGAGTGATCAAATCTATCTGAAGCCTAAAAATGATCAGAAGGCAGAAGCTCTACGAGCACATAAGGCTAATGAAGAGCAAATCCAAGCCCTCTCTGACAAGATTGACAATCTGAATCAGTCTTTCTCTCTACAACTTGAGCTGAGCCAACAAGAACTCAAGATTGAGGTTGGTAACTCATCTTACCTGATGGAGCAACTTATGTCCAACATGGAGTAGCTTTCACAAGTGATTAATGACAAAAAGGGGGAGAAAAAGAGGCATAGAAAGAGGCATTCAAGGAAGAGCAAGGAGAACAGAAGAAAACAAAAATAAGAAGGCCAAGAGAAAGGCAAAGAAGAAGATAGAAGCTGAATCATCATCTGAGGGGGAGCCAAAGGATGATGATCCTATGATTGCGGAGTTTGAGGGGGGAAGAGAAAAGAAATGAAGTCACCATCCCAGGGGGAACAGGAGCAAAAAGATCTAGCAGATAAATAACCAATCAACAGACATCCTGGAAACTCTCATGGAGCCAAAGAGGTACATCTATAACTAATTAGGTATGTTCTGGATCCAGGATGTAAAGTGTCATAGCTTATGAAATTCCATATTATTATCAATGACATTCATGATTATCTGTTTTAGAAATATAGCTGCTCACTGTACATAAGATTCATTCATATCATGCATAAACACTTATTATTTTTGTCATAATTAAATAGGGGGAGATTGTCAGGAATAAGCATGTGAATGATATTCCTATTTATATATGATTTGATTATGATATATATGAATGAATATGCAAGTATGCTTGCATCAATAAAAGCTATAAAGTCCTTTGATAGATAATAGGAAAATATGTACAAGGACTTAGAATGAATTAATCAAATGTGTTAGGTTGATCCTACATAAACAAAACAACTTTGTAAAGTCCTTAAAAAGAAATGATGTATAAGGACTATAAATATAGAAAGATCAAGCTTGTTAGGATGATCTTATAATATAATAGATAGGCTTATCTGATCGTCGAGCACTACACCAGAAATTAGAGTCTGCCAGGAGAGTTAAGGAACACTCGAGAGCTATCAAGGCGGAATAAATGATCTGCAAGATAGTAGATCTCAAAGTTCACGACTTCCGGAGAGATGAGGAAGGATCGTGGTGTAATAGAAGAACTTCCTGAGCCGTAAGTCTTTGAGGAGTTCAGAATCGAAGAGACAACTTGTCTGCGAGCTGATCGAGCATCTACTGAAGCCAAGTCAAGAATCGTAGACTACACTCAGAGTCATAGAGTCTACTGATCATATCAGAGGCAAAGATCGTAGTCGAGCAAGATCAGATGAAGACAACTAGCATAAAGACAGAAATTATAGAGTGTCAAGAATCGATCTTGGAGTAAAGTGTGTCTGCATGTAGACCGGGGTGAATCGTAGAGTGCAGAACTAAGGCCTCAACAGATGTGCTCATAATGTCAAGGCAGAATTGTAGAGCAAACATGATTCTCAACAAATGAGCACTCCCAGAATATCCAAAGTATGAAGCCTCTGGTCTAAGCTGCAAAGTTACATCTAACTTGAAGGAAACTAGAGAGCACTCAACGAATGGCATTCAAGCTAACAGAAGATCTAAGCACCAACCCAATCAGCTTTCAGATTGATTTATGAAGCCATTCAAGTTGAAGTCTTCCACAAGTTGATCAGAAGATGACTTCAATCAAAGTAACTGACTAAGGAAAGTCGGCAACTGCAGTACCTGTCAAGTGAACAGAAGATAACGATCTTGGAAGTAACCAGGATCGTAGTGTTTGCCAAATAAAGCAGGAAATGATGAGGTGTACACAGAGATACTGGTCAGCTTATGAAGAACAAGGCTAAAATTATTAAGCATTGGGTCAGTTCATTGATGATAAGTGAACGGGAGATCACAAGGAGAAAGCAAGATGGGCATGCCACAAATCTGAAGTTACTTGATATTAAGAAGAAGCCAAAATAAGAAGTTAAGCTATCAGTTCCTGAGATCAGTCAAAGTAAACAGAAGTGTTGAAACACTGCACAAGAGAAGGAAGAGGTGTTCTACATTGAAGATCCAATAAACACTCTTCAAGATCGTAGAGTTGTCTCTACTGTCCGATGAGAAACATTCAACAAGACACTACGATGAAGTCCAAGAAGATATACATCGAATCATAGAGTTCGATCATCTAAAAGGTTGATTGCAGCGGTTCAATCTGAAGATTGATAGACGAGCTTATTGAGAGCATCGATGCAAAAGGACAACCCTCGATCTAGAAATCATAAGGAGAAAATAAAGTTGATTACATCAAGAGACATCAAAGTGACATCTTTGGGGTAGGTGAAACGATTTAATGTCAAAAAGTCATAAAGGAGCAGGTCACATCTCACACCTACATCAAAAGCAATTCAAATCCTTTCAAATTTCACTATATATACTAACGAAAAGATTGGGAAGGAGTATAAATTCACTAGCTTTTAAAGATCAAAATGATTCGATGATTGTTAAGTTACGTAATCGTTGAAGTTATTGGAATGTTGACTGACTCTACGAGTTCCACAGAAGTTTAACAAGAAGATCTCAAGGATAGGATCGGTACAAAGGTGGAAGTTCTTGGTTCCTTCATGGGTTCTCAACGTGGTGGTTCGATGATTGGAGGCATTTTTGCTAAAATATACACTTTTAGATTATTACTCGACTTCAGTATTATCTACACTCATTAAAAGATACACATAAAACCTATCACTTTAAATATTCATCAACTTTATTTATTCTTAATCTCTTCACAAAAGGAGTAGTATGCAAGTAACTTGTCAAGCACAAACAAATTACTTTGAATAAAATCATGTTTGATGATAAAGCATATACTTTGTAACAATCTTATTCATTTATTAATAAAAAGTATTAATTTATTAAAGGCTTTTAATTATCTACATGATCTTTGTTTTATAATATGTGATAAACCCATAGTTTTAAGCAATGCTTTTAGAATAATGATGATGATCATTCTAATGAGATCTAAATTCTTAGAAAGCTTAAAACTAAAATAGTTCCCAATCATTGGATTACTAAATTGGGGATTAGTGAATCCGGATAGATTACATATATCGTTAACTTGCTCGTTGGATGAGGATGATTGATCTCATGATCATTTGTGTGGAGACACTAAAAAAGCAAGTATGTAGGTGCTTATTAGAGAATAAGTTCCTTTGAGCATTGACTCGCTAAGGAATACCTAATGGAGTTTTATTTGCACTGTCGATAGGAATTCTGTAGTGATAGTAGTACAAGTAATCCTTGGACTTGAGATCATCATAGTATCTTGTGTATGATAAGTTATACTTTGACTTATTCCTTAAGACCCTTAGGGTATATCAAAGGGTATGCTTGGGTATAATAAGTTATACATGGAGATAATGTATGATCAATAAAGAATCTACCACTACTAATAAAAGAGAAATGTCTATGTGATTAGATAAATGACAACCCAGTAGTCCTTGGCGAAGCGAGAATGAAATTAGAAAGGAGTTTCTAATTTGCATTATTAGGAGTTGTGCATTTAAGGATCGAAATACATATAATTAAATAAAATAAGACTTGGCGGTAATTCCATGTCTTATATTTAATTGGGACATTGTATGGTGGAAGGATTGAATTATACGGTAACTATTTACTCAAAGGTTCTTTTATGATTAATGTTGAAATCTATATTATACGGAAAAGTCGTTGATCATTAGGGGAGGCTTATCCTATTGTAGAATAAATATTATTTATTTAAATAAATTAATTGTTTAATTTATTTATTTAAATAAGATTAAATTATTCTAATTGATTTATTCACAAGGTTTAATATGGAGAACCTAAAGGGTCACACCATAAAAGGAAGAATAATTATTTAAGAAGTTAATGGCATAATCGTAATAATATGTTAAGTATATTTAATTTAATCTATGGTGATAGAATAAATTAAATAGCTTAATATTATTATTTAATATTTTAGAAATATTAAATATAAATTAATAAGAGGAGTCTTATTAATATTATTACAATTATTATTATTTTAATTTCTAAAAGAGTTTAGGAATTAATTTAATATAAGTACTCTCATTTATTCCTAATAAGATTAGGAAGTTAAATTAATTAAAAGAGTTTAATTAATTGTCCTAATAAGATTAGGGAGCTTAATTAATTAAAAGAATTTAATTAATTAAATAAAACCCAATTCTTAATTGTTAAGGTGGTTGCCCACTTACATACTATAAATAAGAGGAGTCTTATTATGGGTGTAATGGGTTGTTGACTTTAACAAAGTACGTAATAATTCAAGTTGTTGGGAGTACACCTTTTCTATAGAGATAGAAAAACTAGGGTTTAGCCCAACAACCCTTCTTCTTGAATTTTCTTCTTCCTTGGTGGATCACCTCAGAGGCCAAACATTTGGGTGGCTAACGTTGATCAAAGGAAGAAACCAAACCGGTGGATTCAAGTTGAGCGAAAGGATTTGGAGGTGAACTTGTACACGAGGAAGCTCGATCTTCAAGGGTATGATTTTATTCTTTATCTTTTCGTTTAATTAATAATTATGCATAAAGGATGATCCGGGTTTATGGTTTGTAAATTTTTAAACTACGATTTTTACGCTTAGCATTATTTTTGCAATTTGATTGCGTTCATGAATATTACAAACCTAACGGTGGCATCGAGCCAAACCTTTATGTAAATTATTAATTGTTTTAATTTGATATGTATATTGATATGTGTTTAGAACAATTTAATTGGGCATATTTTTATGGTATAAAATTTAAAATAATAATAATAAAAAAAATAAAAAAATAAAAAAAATGACTATTTTTTTAAAAGCTGGACAAAGCAAGCAGTTTTTAATGAATCACTAAATCGAAGGAGTTACATTAATTAAAAAATGCGTTTTATATTAAATATTAAATAAAATATGAATTGAGTTACATTATTTAAAAAGTTTATTACGTTTTTTTTATATTTTTTATAAGATATATATATATATATATATATATATATATATATATATATATATATATTATGGTTATATATATATATATATATATATTACGAATATATATATATATATATATATTCTTATAATTATATAATTAAAATAAAGTTTATTTTAATTTTTAAAATAAAAGGTTTATTTTAATATTAAAATATAAAGTTTTATTTATAATTTAATAATTTTATAATTAAAATAAAAGGTTTATTTTAATCTTAAAATAAAAGGTTTATTTTAATTTTAAAATTAAATTTCATGCTAACTAATTAGAGTTGGAATTGGATTCCATGATAACTAATTGGAGTTGAAATTGGATTCCATCTTTCCTTAAATAAAGGAGTTTATTTAGATATGAAATAAGATTTCATATTATTCAAAATAAAGGAGTTTATTTGTGAATAAAGAAGAATCTAATTTCCTTAAATAAAGGAGTTTATTTAGATATGAAATATGATTTCATATTATTCAAAATAAAGGAGTTTATTTGTGAATAGAAAAGAATATCAAGTGTTTCCTTTAATATTTTTTTATACATAGAATTGGATTCCATAATTAATTAAAATAAAAGTTTATTTTAATTAAAGATTTTTTATTTTTATTACATGGAATTGGATTCCATAATTAATTAAAATAAAGGAGTTTATTTTGATTAAAATTTTGATTAAAATAAAATAGTTTATTTTATTCAAAATTGGATAAATTAAAATAAAATAGTTTTATTTTGATTTAAATTTGGATTAAAATAAAGGAGTTTATTTTGATTCAAAATTAGATTTTATACTAACTAAATTTGCCCATTAAATGATATCAATATATATATTAAATGTTTATTATTATTCATGAGATGAATGTTATTTATTGATCGTATATGATGATGTGTATGATAATAAATGGGATTGATTATGGACTATTGACGATGTGATTGGATTTTATTTTAGTTGGATGCATGAATGTATGGGTTTTTATTAAATGGGAATTCTGCGTACCTCGTCTTCTCTAATTTTTCTTAATGTAAATTCTATCTCTCTCTCTATATACTTCCCTTGATTAGCGATCGAGGTTTCTATTTATTTTAAATAGTTTTGTAATAGGAATAGTTAGAATTAATTTTGAAGAATTAGAGATCATCGAAAGAAGGCGCTTGAAGGCCGTTTGTAATGGAGCCGGGTTTAAATGTAATAGTTATATTTAAATATTATTTCTTGCACCCCCTAGGGTTTGACCTTTTGGTTCACTTGGTGGCTCTAGTGAACGAACTAGAATAAAAGTCCATAATCAATCGGGTAGAATATAGTATTCTATATGTGCATCTTATATATATATATATATATTATATATTATGCAAACATGCTTCGCATATTTCATTAATATATGACGTATATTTATATATATATATATAAATAAATGCGCTAAAGCAAGATGAGACAAATTAATAACAAACCCCTCGATTTTTATATTAAGTCCTAAGCGTTCAAAGATATTTGGAATATCGAGCGTAAGCCTTCTAACATGATAAAATTAATAGAGTATTAAATATTTAATATGAGTTTGTTGTGTCACCTGAAAGGCAAGTATTAAGTATTTAAGATGTTAATTTATCACATTTGATGCTTATAAAGAAAATTGAACAATATTGTTTTGTTGTGTCACCACAAGGATGATATTTTTATTTTTTGAATATATGGAGTGCTAGGTCGGACTTAACTTGGATAATTTTGATTAGGATGTGCCACCACTTGATCGAAATAATCTAAGAGGCAAAATAAAGGAGTTGCATAGTTGATGTAATTGACAAAAAAAGTTGTCTACCTATTTATTTATATATAGTTTGTTGTGTCACCACAAGGCTATATACATTTGAAATGGGATCCTTATTCTCACTAGCAAATCTTTAATTAGATTTTGCGAACTATATAAGTGAGGGTAATATAGTTTTGAAGAAAATAGTGGGAGATACCAATTTAAAACAAGACCTAATTTATTTTGGTAATTAATAAAGAATGTATGTTAAAATGTTGTTAATTACAAATTCATTTCTGAGAATTTTACAATGTCTAAAATTACTATCAACTGCTGAAGCATATTAGATGCTAAATTAATGGGGCCAAGAATTAAGCGGATTGGTTAAGGAATTTGAGAATAGTTCTCATAGCTAAAAAGCTATCTTATGTCTTAATCGCCTATCCTGCAATGGTTGCAGACAATGCCTCACGAGGAAAGATTGCTACTTTTAGAAAGTGGCGAGATGATGCTGCAGATTGGCTCGATGCATCATGCTCGCATCCATGAGTAATGAGCTTGGTGTCGACATGAAACTATGGATGCTCCTACTATATTCACTGCACATCAAGTAGTTGATGGTGAGGAAAGTGGGGTGATAGATATCGGATATCTAAGGAGCTCTTAGATCTAGAAATGGCGATGGCACTCTGATGCAGATAAAAGTTCTTAACATAATCAATTTGATTGATCGATTAGGACAACGAGGTTTTGTCATGGATGGAGAGTTGAGCCAAGATTTGATCTTGCACTCACTCCGGACTCCTTTCACAATTGTTGTGAATTTTTCATATGAACAAGCTAGATATCGACTTCATTTGATTTGCTTAACTATATTGAAAAATGTTGAGAGTCACTTTTCAACCAAGAAAGATCAAGTCTTCTTGGTAGGGCCAAAGGATCTTCGAAAGAAGAAGCGATTCAAAGAAGGTAAATAGAAAGGCAAAAACAAAGGATAATAAGAACAAAAGCGTCACGGATAGCAAAGGTTTGCTTCCCTTTGCAATAAGCTTTGGGACCTTTGGAAAAAAGCTACGAGAAGCATCTTGCGGAGGCTAACCAAAAGAAGCTTAGTGAAGTTTGGTTATAAATACAATTTTGTTCATGATTTAAATAAATTTTTCTTTAAGTCGAGGTTCTACTTGGGTATTGGATCTGAGCTTTGGTTATCATAAATATAGATTTATGAAAGGACCAACGAGGAAGTAGAAAGCTAAACAAAGATAAGTAATCTATGTGTGGAAAATGAAGCAAAGGTTGCTTACATTAGCCATAGAAACTTATAGTTTTTAGCAATGCCTACGGGCAAATCTATTAAGTCGATAAGTTGTTATTGTATTCGGTTCTTGTTAAAATATTATTTCCATTTTATTGTTGGACAATGAAATCTTTGGTATTATAATTAAGAACAATTGTTGTTCTATTTATAATAATAATGTTTTGTATAGAACTGGAATATTACTTAATAAATTTTGTATACTTGACTTACATGAAAATAATTTTGCATATTGAACAAATTAGTATAAGAAAAGGAGATGATCATTCAAAGAGTTGAATGTATGTATTTTTTGAAATACAAGTGTGAATTATTTGAAAGGTTCAAAAGAATTGAAGTGAAACAAATTGGCAATGTATTAAGATTCTTTGATTAGATCGAGGAATAAATACTTGTGCTGATAAGTTTCTAGATCATCTCAAATGGTTTTCTCATAATGGACACATCACGATCTGTGATAATTGATTGATGTATACGAATGAAAAAATCGTACCTTGTTGGACATGAGTGCGGTCCATAATGATTTTACCGACATTCCAATATCTTACGGGATAATGTCTAGAAATGGCTACATATCTACGAAAAGGTAACCTCAAAATCCAGCCCCAAGACTCCATAAAAGTTATGGGCGGGGAGGATTCTAATCTTAAGTATGTTAAGATAAGGGTTGTCCGACTTATGTGAAAAAGGTTTCAAAGGATAAGCTTGGGACAAGATTTGACAAGTGTCGATTTGTGGGACATCCTAAAAGTAAGTTTAGGGTATATGTTCTATAATCTACTTAGCAAAAGGTGTTTGTTGCGAAACACGCGCCTTCTAAGATAAAGGTGTTTATCATTGAAGGGGCTAGTGGGAGGATAATAGATCTTGAAAAGTTCAAGAACCACAAAACACTATAAGTCGAATATAAGAACACGTAGATAGACCTATTGTACCTGGCAAAGAATCGTAAATGCGGAATAGTACCAGAAGATACCTAGGAGGTATGGATTCATCATGGATGATGATGATGATGGTACACATCATAGAAGATGATGATCGAGTTACATTCGATGAGGTAAGACTTCTAGTGTGTACAAAAAGGGTCTAGTTGGGGAGCGTCGTGACATTCCTAATATTATATGTTGATATCTACGGATGAGGAATGACATACCAATGCTACTGATCGGTAAAGATAAAGTTGTCTAAACATTCCTCCATGAATGATTTGGGAAGAGTATCTTAATTGGGGATAAAATCTATATAGATAGATTTAAAAGGATGCTAAACTTAACCTAAGGGCGTATATTCATTTGATGCTAAAAGTCGTTTAGCATGGCAAACTCAAGAGATGTCTCATGTTGATGAGCTATGGAGTGTATCTCTCTTAATAGTCCCCACAGACTCTCCGAAAAGAGATCGCATGAGTGACAATCATGTATCTGATGAAATATACGAGAGACGATGTTGATCGGTCGTATTATGGAGAAGATCACTATGAGGCGGTGAAAAATATCTTAAAGTTCTTAGCAAGCACTAAGGATGTGAATCATATTCATGGTGGGTCTAAATTAAAACTAGAGGGCTTCTGGACTCAAGTTTTTCAGACAGACAAGACGATGAGAAAATCCACTTTAAGGTAAAGTGTTACCTTGAATAGTTAGTGCGATGAATTGGAAAGGTTCCAAGCAATGAAAAGAGTTCTTTGGTTTAGTGATAAAGACAAAGTATATAGCTATAAATGAAGGCTACAAGTTGATTGTTTGGATTAAAAGTTCATTCTGAGAACTAGGAATAGTTCCTAAGTCTCATCTTGGATCTAAACATGTGTTGTGGCACTTTCATTTGATTATTAGAATCATTGAAAGATGGGAAATCACTATAGAGATAGTGGACTCTCATGAACAACATTACATATCCATTAACTAAAGCTTATCAACGGCGGGATAATCGTCTTAGAGAAGAAGAGTATAAGATACCATGACGATTGGCTTTAGTGCAAGTGGGAGATTGAAAGTAGTATGCACACAAACCCGATCATGTTTGATGATAAAGCATATACTTTGTAACAATCTTATTCATTTATTAATAAAAAGTATTAATTTATTAAAGGCTTTTAATTATCTACATGATCTTTGTTTTTATAATATGTGATAAACCCATAGTTTTAAGCAATGCTTTTAGAATAATGATGATGATCATTCTAATGAGATCTAAATTCTTAGAAAGCTTAAAACTAAAATAGTTCCCAATCATTGGATTACTAAATTGGGGATTAGTGAATCAGGATAGATTGGTACATCGTTTTGCTTGCTCATTGGATGAGGATGATTGATCTCATGATCATTTGTGTGGAACACTAAAAGCAAGTATGTAGGTGCTTATTAGAGAATAAGTTCCTTTGAGCATTGACTCGCTAAGGAATACCTAATGGAGTTTTATTTGCTGTCGATAGGAATTCTGTAGTGATAGTAGTCAAGTAATCCTTGGACTTGAGATCATCATAGTATCTTGTGTATGATGAGTTATACTTTGACTTATTCCTTAAGACCCTTAGGGTATATCAAAAGGTATGCTTGGGTATAATAAGTTATACATGGAGATAATGTATGATCGATAAAGAATCTACCACTTCTAATAAAAAAGAGAAATGTCTATGTGATTAGATAAATGACAACCCGGTAGTCCTTGGCCAAAGAGAATGAAATTAGAAAGGAGTTTCTAATTTGCATTATTTGGAGTTGTGCATTTAAGAGTCGAAATACATATAATTAAATAAAATAAGACTTGTGATAATTCCATGTCTTATATTTAATTGGGACATTGTATGGTGGAAGGATTGAATTATGCAGTAACTATTTACTCAAAGGTTCTTTTATGATTAATGTTGAAATCTATATTATACGGAAAAGTCGTTGATCATTGGGGAGGCTTATCCTATTGTAGAATAAATATTATTTATTTAAATAAATTAATTGTTTAATTTATTTATTTAAATAAGATTAGAATTATTCTAATTGATTTATTCAATAGGTTTAATATGGAGAACCTAAAGGGTCACACCATAAAAGGAAGAATAATTATTTAAGAAGTTAATGGCATAATCGTAATAATATGTTAAATATATTTAATTTAATCTATGGTGATAGAATAAATTAAATAGCTTAATATTATTATTTAATATTTTAGAAATATTAAATATAAATTAATAAGAGAGAGTCTTATTAATATTATTACAATTATTATTATTTTAATTTCTAAAAGAGTTTAGGAATTAATTTAATATAAGTACTCTCATTTATTCTAATTGGATTAGGAGGAAAATTAATTAAAGAGTTTAATTAATTATCCTAATAAGATTAGGGAGCTTAATTAATTAAAAGAATTTAATTAATTAAATAAAACCCAATTCCTTAATTGTTAAGGTGGGTTGCCCACATCTATAAATAAGAGAGTCTTATTATGGGTGTAATGGGTTGTTGACTTTAACAAATGTCGTAATAATTCCGAGTTGTTGGGAGTACACCTTTTCTATAGAGATAGAAAAACTAGGGTTTAGCCAATACCCTTCTTCTTGAATTTTCTTTTCTTCCTTGGTGGATCACCTCTAGAGGCCGAACATTTGGGTGGCTAGCGTTGATCGAAAGGAAGGAACCAAACCGGTGGATTCAAGTTGAGCGAAAAGATTTGGAGGTGAACTTATGCACGAGGAAGCTCGATCTTCAAGGTATGATTTTATTCTTTATCTTTTCGTTTAATTAATAATTATGCATAAAGGGTGATCCGGGTATATGGTTTTGTAAATTTTTAAACTACGATTTTTGCAATTTGATTGCGCAAACCTAACAACAATTATCTTTGCTATTTACATTTTTCCTGCAATTTGATTGCGTTTAATGAATATTACAAACCTAACAACTCTTCGTTTCTCGGGAAATTAGATGCGGCGGAAGATCCACCAATTTGAGACTTTCTACACCAAAATTCTCTTCGAAGGTATTAGGTAGCTTGGATGGCGATTTCGAATCGATTCATGAAAACCTTATATTCCACGAGGAGAGGTTCTTAGTGAAGAGCTCTTTAATGGAACTTTAGCCGTGACCAAAAACCCTTTGGTTTCGGCTTGGTGGCCGGGAATGCGGCTTATCAATTTATTCTACTCGCGGGGCTCATGTGGCCCATGGGATTAATTGTATTCTGGGCGGGAGGAATGAACCTATTTGAAGTGGCTCATTTCATACCGAGAGAAGCCGAGGATTCATACGATGGCGAGTCTCGGCTGAATTGGATAACCATGGCCCGATCTTGAGCTCGATTGATCACGATATTAAATACTTATCCATCTCCTCTATCTTCATCCTCTTTGATTATGCGTCTCTTACTTCTATCCCGGTTCTTTGATAAGCTTCTTCATATGCGTCTTCAGCTCTTACCCTCTTAGTAGCTTCTTCCTTCAGATTGTTCTTTAGTTCTGCGATCACCTCGATTAGTTGTTCTTTCTCTCCTTGATGTGTACTAGCTTCTCCTCGACATTAGTGATTGTTCATCACGATCCACGGATCTCATCGTCTTTCTGTGCCATCCGCGATGCATTGTTCAACTACTATTTCCTATAACTCCTCGTGGCGATCCACGAAGTTGATTCCTATCGAGTTAGTGGAGTCTCTCCCCTGCGTCCTCGTCATCCTCATTCTCTGTGGCGTTTCAACGGGATCCTCTCATCCGTTTCCACGTCATCATACTCATCTTGACCACTTTGTCGAAGTGACTCCGATGGCGATGGTTGTTCCCAAATAACTTTGATTGTCGAGGCTCCTCCTCTTATAGGCATAAGTCCTTCCTCCCTAATTGGATTCTTGACATTAGTCACCCGACAACAAAATTTTAAGTTTTAATTATTAATCATTACTACTCGACACTCACGAGCACATAAGTTAGAAACACATAAGTGTTTTATTAATTCTTCCTTAAAACTAGATAAGAGTTAATCACCACTATCTTTTCAAAAGTTACTTCCTAAGACTTTTCCTCACTTAAGGTTCATAACCTAAAACTTTGATACCAACTTGTGACACCCCCAAATCCCGGTACTTCATTACCTCAAGATTTGGTGTTCACTTAATCAAAACATTCATATCTAACTACCCAATCATAATAAAAATTGAATAATAAACCTTCCCTTAAGGGATTCCATTAATAAAATCTCCCAGGTTATCTAACCTTTAAATACAATTATTCAAATGCGGAATTTAAATAAGTTCATTACAATAATTCAAATAAAGTCTGATAATAAAATATCAAAAGATTACAAGTCTTCAGTACTTGTTCATCTTTCCCTTTCCCTTACTGGTGCTAGGTACATCGACCTTCTCATCCTTAGCTGTAATAGTTATATAAGCAAGAGTGAGCAAACGAAGCTCACTTGAAATGAAATTGAATAAACTTTACAACATTTGTCAAATAATAGGCTCAATAGAACTGAATGATATGTTCTATTAACATTCTGAAATATACAACTGAGGGTCTAATCACCACGAACCATGTCCACAGTTATAAGTAACCTTTCAACTTAAACTTTAACAGTCATAAGTCTATAAGGACTCCACGTACTTAGAGGGGTCAGCCCTTAGTATAATGTATTGTGCACAAACATTTCAACGCTAAGCGTAAACCTCTAATAAAAGAGTTGTTCATCTCAGTATTTAGATTACAAGTCCGCACCAGAGTAGGTTTGGTTTGGATATGTTTCAAGGTAATTTGGAATTCAACGAACATCAACTAAGGATTAGTTGAATAAAAGGGTAATCACATTATGCTATGGAATAAATCATAAGTGAATTAATCATTGTGTATAAAAGTTATGCTTTAGGAATAATCTAAGAGCATAAATATTGAATAACTATAACATACCTTGCTTTGAACAATATTAAGCCAATGTTAATTAGAATTGAATATTAAGCATGCATAACGAATAGCAATTTGAACAATAAAAGCTATTCAACATTAACATATCAGATTATATAAACTTGCATGCTAATTAACAAGTTAAAGACAAAAATAACTTGCTGAACATCAAAAATAAGTTTTAGAAAACTTGCATTATCATGAACAAACTAGATACAAGAGCTTACGAAATTGTAATTGAGTTAGAAACAATAACTTGCATAACGAAACAATTGATTTAGAAAACTTGCATAAACAAAACAAACTAACTCAACGAAAGTATGGAGTTAGAAGACTTGCCTTGCGTATAAGCTATACCGAATTAACTTGAATCATAATACCCTATATATATGTCATCGTGACATAATTAGTCACTAGCACATTATATATGTAACTAAGTACATTCATCATGTAAGATTTGATTTTTAATCACATAATCCAATTACACTAGTAACAAAACTAGTTAATCGTTGATAACATATTCATTCTTAGTTTAATACTACTAAAATCATAACTTAACTTTCCTACTATCAACACATAACACTTTTTCAGACTTTGTGTAAATAAATTACACTGTTTGACCATTACGCTAACTTCATTGCTATTTCATAGTTTACATTGTGGTGGTATTGCGTCACATAAACTTACATCGATGGGCTCTTATTTAGCTTGTTTAACTCGAGACTTCTTGCATACGAAAATGATTCAGCAACAACATGAACAAAAAGCCAATTTGGCCTACAAGCTACTTTCTAACAACCTAATTAACATGTAATACATATAGAGACTTCATATAAACATAATTTAAAGACTCTTAACATGTTTTTACTCATATAATAACATAAACATCGAATTTACATCACCCAATTTCACTGTTTTCGATAAAACTCCATTTTTGACATTTTCAGTGAAACTCATCACTGTAACTTTGTTTTTCAACCAAAATAATTAATTAAAAATACTTTGTTTATGTTTATTCATCCTTTTTCAATTCAATAGTTTAAAGTTATAATTTAAACAACTACTAAAACCGTTATTTTACTTTTAAACTAAGCTATATTTATACATATTCATATAAACTCACTGTAATATGGAATAAGGTGTGATAATCGGAGTGGGACTTAAAATGAAGTTGTAAGCCTAATTCTCCATTATTTGCTTGAAATTACGGTTATTAAGTTGTGTTGATTAGTTGGGATTTTTAGTTTCTTAGTTATTGTTAATTATAATCATTAATTTGAGTAGTTTAATAAAATTGAAATAATATAAAACTGGTAATTGTTAGGTTTAATTTTATATTAGTCTATGTGAAAATGATACTTTTCTCATCATTATATTACTTGTTGACCATGTGCATTTGCGTGTTGAACGTATATAGAATTCAACCAACAGGTTTTTGGCGCCGTTGTCGAGGAATTGTTTTGATTTTAGTATTTTTCAATATCAGTTTAGTTAGTTAAGTTTTACATACACATTTTTTCTTTTGTTTTGTTATTTCTTGTTGCAGATTTTTGGACTTGGTGTATGCAAACTCGGTCTAAGAAGCCAAAACATGCTTGCTTTTGAGGACGATATCGAGAAACGGTTTCAAAGGTTGAGTAAGTGGATTAAAGACACTAGGGATTATGTTACTCCCAGGGTGACTGAGATTTAGTCGAGCATTATCAGGCCTACAATAGCTGCAAATAATTGTGAGATCAAGCCTGTGACCATACAGATGATACAGAACTCAGTGCAGTTTGGGGGATTAGCCAACAACGATCCGAATGAGCACTTGATTAGCTTTCTAGAAATCTATGACACTTTCATATACAATGGGGTGTCAGATGATGCAGTCAGACTTTGCATGTTCCCGTTCACTCTACGGGACAAGGTGAAAAGTTGGTTACACTCTCTACCGCCAGGGTCGATTACTACATAGGACGACCTTGCTCAGAAGTTCTTGGCCAAGTTTTTCCCACCAGCAAAAACTGCGAAGATGAGAAACGAGATTACAATGTTTGAACAACTGCATGGGGAATCATTGTACGAGGCATGGGAAAGGTACAAGGAACTCCTCAGGAAATGCCCACATCATGGACTACCTAAATGGCTATAAATGAACACATTCTACAATGGGTTGAGTGGTAATCTCAAGGTCAGTATTGGTGTAACTTTGGGTGGAGCTTTCATGGCTAAGAGTTACGAGGAAGCGTGATAGAAATGATAGCAGCTAACAACTACCAGTGGCCAATAGCGAGAATGTCACAGCCTAAGGTAGCTGGGGTGTTAGAGGTGAAGCGGAGATAACGGCGTTAAGCGGCAAAATTCGATTGTATCGAAAAAGATGGATGCTTTGACAGGTGCACAAACACAATAGGTTGCTTATGTTTGCGAATTGTGTGCGGAGGAAAATCCTACAGAACAGTGTGTCATTAACCCAGCATCGGTACAATTTATGGGCAGTTATAACAGCATTTTGCAGAATGTGTATCAAAATGCCTACAATCCGGGGAATAGAAATCAACCTAATTTTTTGTGGGCTAATAATCAAAATCAGTAGGCTCCACGACCTTTTTATCCTCCGGGGTTTCAAAATTAACATCAACAAGCAGCTCCGCAGCAAGAGAAAAAGATAGATTTAGAAGAGCTATTATTGAAGTATATAACTGGTAACGAGGCAATAATGAAATCACAAGCAGTGGCCATCAAAAACTTAGAAAATCAAATGGGACAACTTGCTTTAGCACTTAATAATAGGCCTCAAGGGACTCTACCTAGTGACACGGAAAAGAATCCAAACGGAAATCATGAGCAGTGTCAAACAATCACTTTGAGGAGTGGAAAACATCTTGAGGGGCAAAATACAGAAAATTTAGCTAAGAAAGATGGCAAACAAGGTGAAGAAAAAGTTGTTGAAGAGAAACAGAGTGAGGAAAAGCAAGTGGACAAGAATAAGACAGATGTTGAGCCCGTTGTGTATCCTCCACCACTGTTTTAGCAGAGGGTCCATGTGACACCCCCAAAATTGGTATACATCACACATTCTGAATCGTCAAATACATGGTACAAAACTTAAATACAAACTTCATTTATACAATACGACAAAACGTAGATGAGAGTTTTAACACGAATATTGTCTCGTTGAAAATTTCCAAAATCAAATGGAGTCCTCATTACAATTATTATTACACTATTTTATAGAATAGTGAGGACTACTATAGCCACCATCTTGGACAATCACTCCATTCCCCGACTAGTCCCAGCTATATTCTCATTTCCTGAAGAGAACAATGAAAGCAAAGGGTGAGATCAACTAGCCCAGTAAAAAATATTATGATTAACATAATGCGGAATAAATTATCGTTAGCCTTCAACAGTGTTAAAGTAATAGAATACAATAGACAACAAGTTTAACTGCAGTGGAATAAATAATCCATTAGAAGAGTCAAGTAGAGTATGATATCTACTATCTTCTATGATTTAAAAGTTCATCATCAATATTTTATTGTTGTAACACAGCTCAATAAATAATACACATCATCGAATTATACATGCACTACGGGCCAAGGATATTCGTTAGTATCACATCCATGAATTATCCATGCACTACGGCCCAAGGATATTCATTATTATCACATCCACGAATTATCCATGCACTACGGGCCAAGGATATTCGTTATTATCACCAGTGGGCATGATCATGCCAAACAACAATTCATCTTTGCACCGTTGACCGAAGAAAACCCATGCTCATGATCATAACAAAAACTTTCCATCACTACGGGCCAATGAGAACTTTTACAACATCATTTGTAACATTACATGTCATGATTATACCGATACATAATTCCTGATATGTAACAATCCGGAATTTCAAATTATAATTTTAAATATTTATGGAATTATATAAACATTTATTTGATGTGTTTATTGTTAAAATGGATGAAATATATATTTTATTGATGTGGTTATTATTAGTAAATATTTATGAATTAAATTTATTAGATAATATTCTAAATTAAATTAATTTATAATTTAGAGAGTTGTAATATAACATGAGATGTTATAATGTTGTTTTAATTTAATAATTTAAAGTTGTATGTTAAATTATTAAATAAAATTATAAACTTAAATTATAATTTTGTGATAATTGTTTAAGTGAAATTTTTATTTAAAATATAGTATGTATAATTAATTTATTTGATTAATGTTGGATATGGAAATCCAAATAAATAATATGTGATTATAAATCATAAACTAAATTGTTTATTAAAATAAATTAAAGGAGTTTAATTGAGTTTTGCCAAACAAGGCTTAAAATATTAAGTCTTTAATATTTAAAAGGTTTTGCCAAACAAAGGCTTATGGCTATTGGATTTTTAATTTTTGAATTTGTAAATAATATAAATAAAATAAATAAAATAATAAATATAATATATTTATAATATATCGTTTATTTTGTAACTGATACAACAATAAGTATGCGTATTATTATTAGTATCAATTTGGTTTTTACACATAAGCCTTAGAAAAATTCTGAGAATTCAGAGAGAGCTTGACAAAGAACTTGAGAGATTGAGAGAAATTCTAAGCAGCTTCAGTGTTTAACAAAGAGGATTTCAAAGCTATTTGAATGTATTTCTTAACAACGTGATATTATATATATATATATATATATATATATATGGGTTTTTACGGCATAAAATCTCATGTTCTGTGAATTCAAATTGTTGAATTGTTGATATATATAACTGGTAATTGTGAGTATATGTGTTTATGATGATTAGAGTTTGTGTTTAAGCAAGAATTGTATGCTAATTTTGTGTAAAAAGTAGAAAAAGTAATGACAGTATATGTTTTCACATATGTCTTGTAAAAGTACAAATTATGATGGTTAATTAGTATGATAAACTGTAAATTGAGGCTTGTTTATGCTAGTTCATTAAGAAACGAAGAAAACGTAGTTTGAACGAAGTGATTTGGTGAAGAATTGAAATCACAATCATGAATTTTGTAAAGGAACTCAAAAATGGAGTTTTCATATGAAAAACATGGAATTTGAGAAATTATAGTATAATTGTTGATAAATTATTCTATGTTGAGGAATATGTTAGCAAACATATTTGTAATAGTTCTATATCAATTGTATGTGTTAATATTACTGTTTTATGGGTGAAATTCGTGTTGGTTGGGCTAAAGTCGACTCTTGTTTCTGACCTTTTTGGTTACAATACGTACCTTTGGCGGGCTGCTTGGCGTTGCAAGGCAGAAATAAACGCAATTTACGGTCCCGGGCTTGTATAAAATGCGACTATGTATACCACCCCTGACGAGGCAGTGAAGTCTCGCTACTCGCTGAGACACTGGATACCATTGTAGCTTAGCTTTATGATATGTTAATGTGTCCAATGTGTAATAACATAGTTAAAACAGAATCGTGCTATGTGGTTAGTAGTTTCAAAGTTTCAAATTATTAGTAAGTGATGAACGTGGTATATTAGAACTTAGTGAGCATGATGAATAGTTAATAGGTGTTGTGAAGGTTAACACTTGAAATCTCTGATATTTGTATGGTAGCATAAGACTTGTGCTTCAATAATAAGTCTAACTATAAATGCGTATGATAAGTAGGTTTTATACCTACTTATTGAATATTAATTCACGAGAATTATGCTCATCTCAAGTAGATTTTAGTATGTTTTTAATTGCATTTTGTGTTTATTTTGCATTACTTGTAATTAGACCTCTATGGTATAAAAATGCATGGGAAATGGCATAGCTTCGGCATTGGTAGGTGGTATGAGACTAATGAAGGCATGACACGTGAAGCAGTATAGATAAGGGCGGCGGTGATGGAGGAACAAGCAACAAGCGGCGAAGAAGAACAAGAAACAACATGAGAATACAAGTATGCGAGAACCACGGAAGCGGCATGGTGAATAAGCTAGATTTCACTTGCGGCGCCATCGACTCTGAAGTTAAAATCGCGCATACTACAGCGCGCCGCGCCGTTTTGTATTGGGACTGGCTTACCATGAGTCATTCAAAGTTGTTATTTGACTTAATTTTAAATTTGAAATTTTAAGCGCTTGAGCTTATCTAAACTATTCTGGTTGGTACCAGACGTGATTATTATGGTGTATTATCAGTTTTTCATTAGAAAAATTAGGGTTTGAAGCTTGAAACTAATTTCAAAAGAGGATTTGAGCATAAAATAAAGATTTTCTTCATCTTCTTTTGGATTTAGTCATTGAATAATAACTCATTTCATTTTGCTAGAAATTATTGGAGATTTAAACAGCACTTTGGAACATAATCTGCAATTGGGTTTGATCAATTCTATCTTCTCTTTGAATTGCTTTATTTATTTTCCATGTGTTACTATAATCCCATAATGGCTTTCGGTTTAGAAATGAACTAAATTCCATTATGGGATTCTAACGAATTTTGATATGTAATCTATAATTAATTACCTGATTGCTTGATTGATCGTTTATCAATGGAATTTCTGTTATGATTGACTGGATTGCATGAATGTTTGATCACCATTCATTTTATATGCTCATATAGAATGGAAAAATGATATATAAGCATGGTTGTGATCATGATAGCACGCGTTTATGAGGCTGAAATGTTTAGCTTTATATTTCGTGAACCAGATAGAAATATATTATCTCACCGTGTGTAGTAATATAAGAGCTTGTGCTTCAATTCAATATTACTGCAATTTCACATAGAAATATAGTGATTTTGGTTTTATTGATGATTACATGATTTCTATTGCATGTGGAGGTTATGTAAGCAAGTCATAATACATTGAAAAATGGTTATGTCTAAGTTTGTGCTCTTGGCTAATTTTCCATAATACTTGTATAATCTTGCATGATGGTAATATTTAGATGAAATATGAAATGAAGTTAGAATCCCATTAATTCCAAATTTGATTTCATTAAAGTAGAATTGTGTTTTTATTCATTAATTGAATTTAGATTAATCATAATTGTGTATTATTCCTTTAAGCATATAAAAAATAGTGATATAATTGGTGTATGATAGTTTAACTTTAAAACCTTTCTCCGTGGGTCGATACTGTTCTTACTATGTACTACTTGTTGACTCATGTATGCTTGCATGAGTTATAGTCCGTTTGTTAAGACTAAAAAGGAGGCAACAAGTTTTTGGCGCCGTTACCGGGGAAACACAATTAATTTTATTATCACCAATTTTAATCTAAATTGTATGACTTAGACAATTCTAATCTTGTCTATTGTTTTTGTTTAAGGTACTTGAATATAGTATATGCGTACTCGATCCTCCAATTATGAGTTAACACCTCTACAGGACAACATCAACGGCAGGGGTTGGAAATCAAGAGCACGTAGAAATATACAAGCAGAGTTAGAGACTACAACATCTAATATGGCAGCCGCAGAACAAAGAGAAGAGCAAAGGGAGAAGCACAGGGCTTTAAGAGATTATTCGATGCTGAATATTAATGGTATGCTGTCAAGTATAGTCAGGCCAGCGATAGCAGCCAACACCTTTGAGATAAAGCCGGGCATTATTCAAATGGTGCGAGAATTGATCTGATTTAGGGGTCTTTGCTCTGAGACGATCCAAATGAACACCTATTGAGATTCATTGAAATATGTGATACCTTTAGATACAATGAGGTGACAGAGGATGCAATCAGACTTAGACTATTTCTATTTTCATTGTGGGATAAAGCTAAAAGTTGGCTTCACTCTTTACCTTCGGGATCCTATCACCACATGGGAGGACCTAGCACATAAATTCTTAGCCAAATTCTTTCCAATGTCTAAGACTGCTAAGATGAGGACAACAATTTCCCAGTTTGAGCAGCAACAGGGTGAATCACTATATGAAGCCTGGGAGAGATACATGGAGATGCTAAGGAAATATCCACACCATGGCATGCCGAATTGGATTGTTATCAACACATTTTATAATGGATTGGGATGGCATTCAAGGCCGATTGTAGATGCAGCTGCAGGAGGAGCTCTATGGGCGAAGAGGCCTATAATCTCATTGAGGCGATGACAACTAATGATTTCCAAAATCCTACAGCTAGGATGCTACAGCCCAAAGTTGCAGGTTTGTTAGAGGTGGATGCTATCACTCAATTGTCAGCACAGATGGCATCCATGCCAAAGAAGATTGATTCGTTGACAAAGACTAAGGCGAAGACAGTTGCTTATATGTGTGAGATATGTGCAGGGTCACACTCAACTAATCAATGTGCTATTAGTTCAGAGTCTATACAATATGTGAGAGCAACTATAGGAAGGAACAAGGTCAATTTCAGAACACATACAGTGCCAACAACCGTAACCATCCAAATTTCAGTTGGTCAAATAACCAAGGCAATCAACAAAGTTAGTTTCAACCACATAACCAATTTCAGTCACAGTCAGCTCAGCAACAGTTTACACCAAGACCACCCTATCCACCTGGATTTTCTCAACAACGACATCATATACCACCTGCACCTCCGCAAGAAAAGAAGTCAGAGATGGAGGAAATGATGATGAAGTACATGGAAAATACAGAAGTGGTGATTAAAAGACAAGCAGTGGATATCGAAAATTTGGAAACTCAAATGGGTCAGATGGATAGCATGCTTAACAATAGACCACAGGGTTCATTGCCAAGTACAACAGAGGCTAATCCAAGAAGAGAGGGGAAGGAACAATGTCAAGTGATTACACTTAGGTCTGGGAAGCAGGTTGCAGAAAATTATCATGGCGCGCCCGCGCACTTTTAAAGGGAAGGCCGCTACCGCTTGATCGAAAATCTATGTCGAGGAGAAAATGAATAAGGAAGATTCTGGACAACAACAAGAAGAGAAGAATAAAGAAGGTTCATTTGAGAAGCCCTTGAATAAAATACCAATAGTTCACCCTCACGTTCCTTATCCACAGAGATTGCATAAGCAGAGGGAAGACAAGCAGTTTAGTAAGTTCTTGGAGGTATTCAAAAAGTTGCAGATTAACATACCTTTCACAGAGGCATTGGAACAGATGCCTAGTTATGCAAAATTTATGAAGGGTATCTTGTCAAGGAAGAAGAGATTAGACGAATTTGAAACAGTGGCCTTGACGGAGGAATGCAGTGCAGTGCTTCAACGCAAATTACCTCCAAAGCTGAAAGATCTGGTCAGTTTCACAATACCATGCACAATTGGAAAGATGAGCTTCAGTAAATGTCTATGTGATCTTGGAGCGAGTATCAATTTGATTCCCTTGTCAGTATTTAATCAGTTGGGATTGCCGGCTCCAAGGCCGACAAATAGATTAGTATTTGAATTGATTAAATTGATTATTTAATTTAGTAGAAGTGTGTCAAATAACTTTGCTATAAAGGAGTTATTAAAATAAATTAAAGGAGTTTAATTTAGTTTTGGTCAAACAAGTCTTAATGCACATTAAGTCTTTAATCAAATAGTGTTTTATCAAACAAGGTATAAGGATTAATTGATTTATTTTTAATTAGCTTTACCAAATAAGGTATATAAGTTAATGGGTTATTTTTATTATGTTAGCCAAACAAGCCTTATGGCTTTTGATTTTCAAAACTTATATAACTGACATAAGTTATGTCTATATTTATATTATATAATTAATATATATTATTGCTATATCGTTATAGTTTTCTCGTTAGTTAGACTAGAGTTAGGAAGAAGGCTCGATTGAAGAAAAGAGAAGAAGAAGAAGAATCTGAGAGAAAATTTTGAGAGAAGTCTAGAGAAATTGAGAAAAGAATTGGGGAAAAGAAGATTGTAATCATAGCTAGCCACCATTTTCTTCTAACTCTAGAGTATCATCTTCTTAATCAAAGGTAGGATATTAATCCTTGTATTTTATTTTTTAAAGTTTATTTTCTTCTCCAAAAAGTTCTCTGTAAATAATTATGGATGATGAATTTCTTGTGTATATAGCTTTAGATGATGATTGTTGTTGTAAAACTATTTTCATAGGTTATGTATGATTATAATCAATTACTCTATGTATGTATATATATAAATTTGTGAAGAAAAATATATATCACGGTGAGTTCATATGAAAATATATATGAATATGGCTTAGTTTAAAATAAAAATTAAGGTTTAATTAGTTGTTAAATTGATAAATTGACTATTGAATTTGATAGAGTATGTATAATCATAACTATGGTATTTTGAATTTACTGTTTTGACTGAAAAATAAAATCACAGTGTTGATTTTCATTAAAAATGTTTAAAATGGAGTTTTTGCCAAAAGCAGTGAAATTGAGTGTTGTAAAGTTTATAATTATGTTGTTATATGTGTATAATCATGCTAGAGTCTTTACAATATATTTGCAGAAAGTCTCTGTATATATTACATGTAGTTAGTTTGTTAGATTAGAGCTTGTAGGCCAATTTGGCTTTTTCTTCATCTTGTTCTTAGAGCTTAGTCATGAAGTTACGGACTTTGTATAAGTAAGCTTGACCAAAGATCTAATTTCAGCGCCTTGAAGACCGACGCACGTCGTCGTCAATAATCGTTAACTGTGACTCGCGTCATGGCCATATTGTGCCATATAGCCTTGACCCAATGTAAAAATCAGGCGCCACAATGTGAGTTAGCAGAATGTTCTGACAATTTTTGTTTATTACACAAAGTTTGAAAATAAATGTTATGTGTTAATAATAGGAATGTTAAATGATGATTTCAGTAGTATTAAACTATGAATGAGCATGTTATCAAGCGTTAACTAGTATTAACATAGTTTGATTATGTGAATTGGTAATTTAACCTACATGATGTATATATTTATTTATATATATATAAAAGGTTGGTAATGACTAATTATGTCATGATGACATATATATAGGGTATTGAGATTCAAGTGGTAAGGGTTAGCTTGTGCTAAAGGCAAGTTCTCTAACTCTACTTTTATAATTGTGCGAATAGTTAAACTCTTTTGAGCAAGTTTTGTAAGTCCATACTTTCATTAAGTTAGTTGTTTATGCAAGTTTTCTAACTCTAAAACTTCATTGTGCAAGTTCAATTTCGTTGAGTACATTATTGTTTTTAATTCAAATTCAATTATACAAGTGGCTAACTCTACACTTTCGTAGAGCTAGATGGTTTATTATTGAGAAGGCTCTTGTATCTAATTGTTCATAGGGATACAAGTATTCTAAATCGTATATTTGGTATTGAGCAAGTTTCTTTTATACGTAACTTGTTATTTAGCATGCAAATCGCTATATTTTAATATTCTAGTGTTGAACAACTTTATCGTTCAAATTACTATTCATTATGCATGCTTGGTATCCAATTATCAATAACTTTGACTTAATATTGTTCAAAGCAAATTATGTTATGATTATTCAATGTTTATGCTATTAGATTATTCATAAAGCATGATATTTATTTATAAATATCGATTCAGTTATGATTATTCCATAACATGCAGTTATTTCTTTTGTATTCAACTAATCCTTAGTTGATGACCGTTGAATTCTAAATTACCCTGTAATGTATCCAAACCAAACTTACTTTGGTGCGGACTTGTATTTTTAAATACTGAGATGAACAACTCTTTTATTAGAGGTTTACGCTTAGCGTTGAAATGGTTGTGCATAATACATTGTACGAAGGGTTGATCCCCCTAAGTATGTGGAGTCCTTATAGTCTTATGACTGTTAAAGTTAAAGTTGAAAGATTACTTATAACTGTGGACATGATTCGTGGTCATTAGACCCTCAGTAGTATGTTTAAAAATGTTAATAGAACCTATCATTCAGTTCTATTGAGCCTATTTCTGGCAAATGTTGTAATGTTATAAAGTTATTCATTCTTATTTCAAGTGAGCCTTATTTGCTCACTCTTGGATATCAAATACTTATTGCAGCTAAGGTTGAGAAGGTCAATAAACCTACTACTAGCAAAGGAAAGGGAAAAATGTACAACTGATGAAGACTTGTAATTTTATTTTATCGTTATAGTCTTTTGAATGATGTAATAACTTAATTTCCGCATTTGAATGATTGTAATTAAAGGTTAGATAACATGGGAGATTTTTATTTAAGTTTAATCCTGTATGGGCAGGTTTTTATTATTCAATTTTATTATGATTGGGTAGTTAGAAATGAATGTTTTGATTAAGTGAACACCAAATCTTGAGGAAATAAAGTACTATGATTTGGGGGTGTCACAAGTTGGTATCACAGCTTTAGGTTATAAACCTTAGGTGGGGGGAAAAGCCTTAGGAAGTAACCTTTGAAAAGATAGTGGAGATAACTCTTATCGAGTTTTAAGGAAGAAGTAATAAAACACTTACGTGCTTATGTGTTTATAGTTTATGTACTTGTGAGTGTCGAGTAGTAATGATTAATAATTAAAACTTTGTTGTCAGGATGACTAATGTCGGAGAATTCAGTCAGTCTAGGGAGGAGGGACCTCAAATGCCTATAGAGGAGGAGCCTCGCGACATTCAGGTAGTTTGGGAACAACTACTGCCACGGGAGTCAGCCCCATTGGTCATAGTAGTTGAAGATGAGGATGATGACGTGGAAACAGATGAGGAGGATCCCATTGAGTTGCAACAGGAGGATGAGGATGACTAGAACGAGGAAGAGGAGACTCCATTAACCTCGATGGCTTCTCGTATGTACGATAAAGTCTACGACTGTAACGTGGAACTTCAGGATACAGTTGAGGAGTTGCAGGAGATAGTAGCTGAACAACAGACTGCAATGACACAAAAAGATGGCGAGATCCAGGATCGTGAAGAACGACTGACAAATGTCGAGGAGAAACTAGTAAAGACTGAAGGAGAGAAAGAACAACTGATCGAAGTGGTCGCTGAACTGAAGAACAAGCTGAGAGAAGAAGCTGCTAAGAGAGGGCAAGAGCTGAAGATGCCTACGAGAAAGCTATTCAACGAACCAGATTAGCAGCAAGAGACACGCAAGCAAAAAGGATGAAGATGGAAAAGATGGATAAAGTATTTAACACCGCAATTAATCTAGCTCAAGATCGGGTCATGGGATATCCTATTCAGTTTGAGACGCTGCCATCATACGTATTAGATCGCAAAACAATGTTCCGAGTCATGGAAGAAGAACGTGATAGGGTTAAGACGTATCTTAATAGAATATCGTAGTTGTTGTACGATGAATCAAATGTTAAATAAATTGTAAATCCCAAGTGTTATGCAACCTATGACATATGACTATGATGTTGTCCTGAAACTTTTGTAGTTCAGGAAAGTAATGTAAATAGCAGTGATGCTACTATTTTTTGTTTTCAAAAAGGTTATGAATAAATAAAAGTTGTTACTTTATTCAAAGTGTTATGTGTTATGTGGTTATTTCTTTTGGAGGTAAGTTAAGTAGAAATTTCTTAAAAGAGTTAAATAATAATCTAATGAATGTATTTTAACAGAAAATGCCTCCCAGACGTCAACCACCACGACAGAGAACCACTGAAGGAACTAATAACGACAATGTTGATGGTAACCCCATTCAACAACTAGTGGACGAATCGACAGAGGCGTTGCGAGAATCAACCACAAAACCATGGTACAACGTTTAAGGATTTCAAGGCGGTTGGACCACCTGAGTTCCGTGGGTCTATGAATCTAGTCGAAGCACAAACCTGAATTATGGAGATAGAAAAGGTATTCGATGTCGCTCAGAAGACTGCTTTCGCAATATTTATGTTGAAAACAGAAGCTAGTTATTGGTGGCAGGCCAATAAAACTCGTGAAGGGCCAGGAGTGGTGACCTGGGATAGGTTCAAGGAGTTGTTCTTCGAGACCTATTTTTTGGAGAGTTGGAAGAGTCAGTTAGAAGTGCAATTTCTGGAATTAAAGCAGGGAACGATGACGGTATCTGAGTATGCTGCAAAATTTAACGAATTAGCGAGGTTTATGCCATATCAGGTCAGCACAGACGAGTGTAAGGCGAAGAGATTTGAACAGGGACTGAAGAGATTTTAACTGCAAAATAATAGGCTCAATAGAACTGAACAATATGTTTTATTAACATTCTGAATTATACAACTGAGGGTCTAATGACCGCGAACCATGTCCACAGTTATAAGTACTCTTTCAACTTAAACTTTAACAGTCGTAAGACTATAAGGACTCCACGTACTTAGGGGGATCTGCCCTTCGTACAATGTATAGTGAACAAACATTTCAACGCTAAGTGTAAACCCCTAATAATAGGGTTGTTCATCTTAGTATTTAGATTACAAGTCCGCACCAAAGTAAGTTTGGTTTGGATGCATATCAAGGTAATTTGGAATTCAACGAACATTAACTAAGGATTAGTTGAATAAAAGGTAATCACATTATGCTATGGAATAAATCATAAGTGAATTTACATTGTATATTAAAGTTATGCTTTAGGAATAATCTAATAGCATAAATATTGAATAACTATCACATACCTTGCTTGAACAATATTAAGCCAAAGTTATTTAGAATTGAATACTAAGCATGCATAACGAATAACAATTTAAACAATAAAAACTATTCAACAACATTATATCAGATTATATAACTTGCATGCTAATTAACAAGTTAAAGATAAGAATAACTTGCTCAATATCAGAATAAGATTTAGAACTCATAAACAATACAAGAACTTGCTCAATCGTAAGAATAAACTTGCATAATGTAATAAATGAACTAGCTCAACGAAAGTGTTGAGTTAGAACTTGCTTAATTGTAAAAGTAGAATTAGAAACTTGCACAATCATTATAAAAGTAGAGTTAAAGAACTTGCCTCGAGCGTAAGCTATAATGTTAAACTCACGTTCACCTATATATAGGTTTAGAACCACCATCTATTAGATATACTAACATTCACGTTCTAACATAATACACATTTCTAGTTAGACTTATTATTTTAGCACAAGTCTTAAGCTACCATACAAATATTAGAAATTACAAGTATTATCCTTCACAACACATGTTTACTATTCATCATGTTCACTAAGTTCTAATATACCACGTTCATCACTTACTAACCATTTGAAACTTTGAAACTACTAACCACATAGCACGATTATGTTTTAACTATATTATTACATGATTATTATACTATCACATCATTAGTCCAATGTATGTCGCTATCCCGTAAGCTGCAATGAAAGCAGAATAGCTCTCGCCTCATATCGATTGTAATGGCGCGTTTGTGTATTACAGCTACAACAATTGCCAAGGCTCAAGTCAAGACACGCTTTTTTTTAGCCTTGGCACCGGTAGCAATGCTTTTAGTGCACTGTATTTAAACAAAAATGGCATGAATAATATCCATTTTTAGCCCAACTAAAATGAATTTCACCCACCAAATAGTGAAATTAACATATAAAATAAATTTAAAACTATCATAAACATGATTGCTAATATATTCATCAACATAGAACAATTTAACAACACTTTTTAACTATTTTAATTTCTCAAATTTCTTATTTTCATATGAAAACTCTATTTTTTAGTTTCTTCACAAAAATAAACACTGTAATTTTAATTCCTCACCAAATCACTTCGTTCAAGTAACATTATCTTCGTTTGTTAATGAACTAGCATAAACAAGCTTCAGTTTGTAAACATACAAACTAACCACTAAATATTGTACTTACATAAGCCACATACCAAAATATATACACTGTCATTATTTTTCTACTGTTATCCGAAATTAGCATGCAATTTCCTTGTTTAAACATAACTCTAGCATCTCAAACACATATAATCATCATAACATAATTGTATATCAACAATTCTAAACATGTGAAATTCATATAGTATAAAAATTATTGTCATAAAACTCATATATGTATATATATATATATATATATATAATGTTAAAGCTATGAATAATACATTCAACAATGATTAGTGTACGTTTATAACCAGGTATTTCAACAGTTAAAGGAAAAAGTTTTGCCGTTATTTTTATAAAAATGTATTTATGTCATTTTCTAACTCCGACAGTAATTTCGTTGTGGGGTCCACCAATGATTGTGCCGTCGTACGAATATTCCCTGATAAAATGAATATTCCCCGACCAAATGATTATTTTATAACAAGTTGATAACTTTGCAAAATTTGTAAATATTACCCACAACCATAACATTATATCAAATCCAAACCTTATTATTCAAAGATATTTGGAGAAAATTAAATCTTTATTCATAAAAGTTGGGGTCTTACAACCTCCCTTTCTTATGAAATTTCATCCTCAAAATTGGTGTACATACCTGGTATGTCGAAGAGGTGAGGATACATTGATTTCATCTTAGATTCTAAGTCCCTGGTCATTTCCTCAACATCGTGATTTCTCCATATAAACTTTGACTTGAGGTATAACCTTGGAGCGTAGAATATGTTCCTTCTTATCCAAGATTTTAAGAGGTACCTCTTTATACGTTCAGTCTTCTACCATCTCATCTGGTTCAAATTCAATAATGAGATTTGGGTCTTCCATATATTTACGTAATATATATATGTGAAAAATGTTATGAACACGAGACATACTTGGCGGTAAGGTGAGTCTATAGGCCACAGTTCCTACTCGATCGAGGATCTCAAATGGACCAATAAATTTAGGGTTGAGATTTCCTCTCTTCATCGTCTCTTACTTCTGGAATAACACATTCTTGTACTTTCTTCCTCATACGCATCCGCTCCACGTCTGTAGCTTGAGCATCTTTAATTATATTGATTAAAGTCGATTTTAATCGTATATTCGTCATCTTCACGTGGGTCTCCATCATTTGTAAGTCATATGAAATGGGTCTTTGTGTTAACGACACCGCACTCGTAACCGCATACGATCTTCCACTCAACGCGTTAGCTACCACGTTTGCTTTTTCCAAGATGGTATTGAATGGTATTATCCTAATCTTTCAATAGCTCGAGCCAATGTCTTTGGCGTATGTTACGTTCGTTTTGGGTGAAGAAATATTTGACGGTTTTTTATCGGGTTAAAGGTCGATACAAAATTCGATTTCACGCTCTGGGGGTAGGCTAGGAAGTTCTTTGGGGAATACGTTAGGAAATTTATTAACAGTAGAAATATCATTCAAATCTGACGTATTTTTGATTAAAATCCATGACATGGGCTAAGAAAGCTTGACATCCGTTTTTCAATAAACGAATGGATTTATGGCTTGATATGACAGTTATTGACTTTAGTGGTTTGGTTGCTTGAATTCTCATAACAGGTTGGTTAGGAATATGAAAGTTAACAACCTTACGAAAAAAATTAATTTTAGCATGATGAGTAGTTAACCAGTCGATTCCTAAAATCACATCAAATGCAAGTATTTTCAAAGAGATGAGATCAACAGGTAAAGTGAGGGTGCCGATTTGAATCAAAAAAGATTTATAAATAGTGGATGTAACGAAGTTTTCTCCCAATGGAGTTTTAACAGACAAGTCAAAGTCTAATTTCTCTGGAGTCAAATTTAAGCGTTGAGCACAAGTAGGTGAAATAAAAGAATGGGTAGAACCGGTATCAAATAAGGTATAGACTTCGCAAGAGTTTATGATTATCTTACCTGTTATAACTTCGTTCGGGTTCCTCGCGTTTTGGGAAGTCATGAAAAAAGCTCTTTCTTGAACTACATGCTTTGACTTGTCTTAGACAGCCTTTGGAGTCATCATTACCGCTGGAATAAACTTCTCTATAGGACATATTTCACCAAAAACTTCTTCGTCGTACTTCTGATCCATGATTTGAATCATTAATCTTCGATCCATATCGGATTGGGGTTGACTGCTTTATACAGGGTAATTCAAAACTCGATGTTGGGTTCTCCCAATTGCTTTCCAAAAAGAGAAATACATATAATCTATTTTAGCCGTCTTGGATCGGACTTCTCTTTCTACAATATTAATGTGTTGTTTGGCTTTTACCCACACATCCTCCATTCCTACTCGATCAATCGATTCTTCTTTCAGGTGATCCTTGACATTTGAATTCTCATATTTTAGCTTTATTATCTTATACTCTGCCAAAGAGTGCTTCTGTTCAAGCATCACATATCGGGTAACATAATCTTGAATTGTTGCATCCCTTTGCCCCACGACCACCTGTCGTTCTTCAACCTACTCTTTTAACTCACGAATACGATCTTGCAGTTCTATATTTCGATCAAAAATTTCTTCTAATAAATTCTCCTCAGGTTCCTCTTCATTCTCACTCTCAGCTGCTACCTCTACGACTAGCTCGGGTGTAACTATTAATTCTTCACTCATAACATGGATATCTCTAATTTCTTCTTCGCCTAACATCCTACAATCAAGTTTAATAAGTTAATTAGTACTCCCCAATAAAATCTTTGTTATAACAAAATATTATACTCCAATATTTATTCTTTAACTAAATCTCCTCGATTCATCACTTAAAAGTCTATATGAGTTAATCTCTTAATTTTCAGATGTCATTTTCAAATACTACCACAAAAAAAGGGTTAATTGACATGCCACATATTATCCCTATATTCTAACCGACAAATTAAATAACAAATAAGCTTAGGTTGGTCATACTAGCGAAGGATTTTCCCGTCTCTCCCCTCCTAGTTCTAGCCTCAAATCTCAGCCAGGGATCATATCCCTAAGCTTTGATACCAACTGTGACTCTCATCCAAGACTTGGATAGCACCTCACAGTGATACCTACCAACTTGCCACCGTTATTCATGGCGTCTCCTACGGAAAGTCTGACTTCGGTGCATCCCACACAAGGAAGTCACCAGTGAAAGGCTCTGGGCTTTTTACTTATGGCTTTTATACCAACTGTGACGCCCCCAAAATAGGTATACATCACCCATTATGAGTCGCCAAATACATGGTACATAACTTAAATACAAACTTCATTTATACAATACGACAAAACGTAGCTGAGAGTTTTAACACGAATATTGTCTCATAGACAATATTCAAACTCAAATGGAGTCCTCATTACAATTATTATTATACTATTTTATAGAATAGTGCGGACTACTATAGCCACCATGTAAGACCCCAACATTTATGAATAAAGATTAATTTTTCTCGAAATATATTTTTGAATATTATGGTGTGGATTTGATATAATGTTATAGTTGTGGGTATTATTTACAAATTTTGCAAAGTAAGCAAGTGGTTATATAATATTCGATTGGTCGGAGAATATTCGTTTTAACAAAGAATATTAAATGCAATGACAATCATTGGTGGACCCCATAACGAAAGTATTGTCGTAGTTAGAAAATGACAAAATTATCTTTTATAGAAATAACGACGAAAGTTTTACCGTTAAATTTGTTGAACTACCCGGTGGTAAAAATACGATGTCTGGCGTGGTTGCATAGTAGCACACGGTATTGATTATTGATGCTTACATGAGAAGTCACTCAGTTATACTCAATTATTACTCTGATAATTCTTTGATAATATCTCTAATATTATTAATTCAATTATTGTCACAGTATCATCTGCATAATATTTTATATTATTAAATCAATAATTGAGACGACAAAGTTATTTTTATTATTATTTGCAATATTGACAATGTCTAGAAAATTTTGTCAAGGAGAGGTTTGGTCACCTAATTAACGGCATGATAGGAGAAATCTTTTGAAAGCCCCTCTTTCATGGGAATGATCTGGTTGTTAAATTTTATGAGTTATAATATTAATGATGAATAAGTTCGTGTTGATTAAAGATGAAATTGATATTTCCATTGTGTTGAGATTATTAATGTTAGTGGAAATCGACATTTATTCCGATGATAATTGATGTCTGGAGGTTATATTGACCAATCAGGTAATTAATCGGATAAATAAGTAATTAATTGCTATTAATTCACATGCTTATAACTATTTGTTCACATGTGTGTACTATTGATTCACATGCATGTACTATTAGGGGAGGTGGTGCAAGATTGATAATACTTGCATGACTAAATTAAAAATGGAGGTATAGATGAAGGTAATATACTGTAATTATTTTTTTCACATTATTGTACTATTGATTCACATGATTGTACTATTGATTCACAAGATGTACTATTAGGGGAGGTGGTGCTAGTTTGATAATACTTACAGGACTAAATTAAAAATGAATGAAAAGATGAAGGTATTATACTGTAATATTTTGAGCCCCAAAACGTGCAATTATCGAAACTATATTTTCCTATAAATAGAAGCTCATTCTTCCTTCATTCTCACCAATTCACTAAGACTCACAAGAGTAATTATACAAAGAGAAGCTATAGAGAGAGAAGCTTTAGAGGGAAAGTAGAAGAGAAGTCTGCTACCTCACTATTCCAGTATCCAATCTTCTTCAGAGGTAAGGGATATTATTTTGTTCAGTATTCATAGGAATAATATTTTCTTCCATACTCTGTAGTATGTGAGTAATATTATTTCGTCTCGTATTCCTGATTATACCATCATTATGTTAAAGTATTGTTTCTATACTCCGCGAAATTAGTAGAATATCCTTAAAATTTGCGCTTCATCTAGTATCGCTTCACAATGATATTTTCTGCACATTCTTGTTAAATTTGAAGTTTTTCATACCGGAGTACTGTCCATGAGTACTATTCATTTATACAGTACTATTCACAAAAGTACTATTTATGGGTACTATTCACAAAGTACTATTCATAAGTACTATTCACAAAGTACTATTCATGGAGTACTATTCGAAGTACTATTCACGGGATACTATTCACCTGAAGTACTATTCATAACAAAAATTTATTTCTTTTCGGTCCAAATCATTTTTGATACAGTATCATTCTTGAATTTTACTCCACAAAGCAGTAACATGTTGACAATTTGGACATTATTGAATTCTGGATAAATTAGGTTATAAATCTTTAAAAATTTATCCTTTGTTTTCTTTTAATTGAATTCTTATATCATTGTTATCATCCTCATGATTATATTGTGATAAAAGTCATCTGTGGCTTACGTGCATAGATGTACTATTGTAGGTATGATTATGACCAGGGCTTATTTGGTATAATCACGATCGTAATGTTACAAATGATGTGGTAAAAATCCTCATTGACCTGTAGTGCATTGATGGACAGTTGTTGGTAAGATTATGACCAGGGATTATTCGGTATAATCATGACCATTGATGATTACATGAATATCCTTGGCCCCTAGTGCAGGGATGATTCGATGATGTGGTTTATTTAATAAGTTGAGTCTCAGCGATAACACTATTGATAAACCTTTTAAATTATAGAAGATAGTAGATATCATGCTCTACTTGACTCTTCTAATGGATTGCTTATTCCGCTACAGTTAAACTTGATGTTTATTATATTTTATCAGTTTAACACTGTTGAAGGCTAACGATAATTTATTTTGCATTATATTAGTCATAATATTTCTTACTAGGCTAGTTGAGCTCACCCTTTGTTTTCATTGTTCTCTTTAGGAAGTGAGAATATAGCTGAGACTAGTCGGGGAACGGAGTGACGGTCCATATGTTTGCATTAGTAATCCTCGTTATTCAGTGAAATAGTGTGATAATAATTGTAATGAGGACTTTATTTGAGTTTAGATACTCTCTACGAGACATTATCCATGTTGAAACTCTCAGCTACGTTTTGTCGTGTTGTATAAAAGAAGTTTGTATTTAAATTGTGTACCATGTATTTGGCGACTCAAGATGGGTGATGTATACCTATTTTGGGGGCGTCAAAGTTGGTATCAAAGCTTAGGGATAAGATCCCTGGCTGAGATGTGAGACAAGAACTAGGAGGGGAGAGATGGGGAATTCCTTCGCTAGTATGACCTACCTAAGTTTATTTGGTATTTAATTTGGTGGGTCTGAGTATAGGGATAATATTTGACATGTCAATTAACCCTTATTTTGTGGCAGTATTTGAAAATGGCATCCAAAAATGTTGAGAGAAGCAATGAAGCACATGAGACCGTTGAGCAAAAGTTCCTTTTGCCACCTTCATGTTGCGAGGAGAGACAAATTACTGGTGGGAATCAGTAAAACGTACTCAACCTGCCACATTGAAGATATCTTGGGAGAAGTGCCAAGAACTGTTCAATGATAAGTACTTTCCTGAAAGTATTCATCACATGAAGGAGGTAGAGTTTATCAAGCTGGAGTAAAACAATATGACCGTGTCGCTGTACGAAGCTAAGTTTGCCGAGTTGTCCCGGTTTGCGTCCCACTTGGTTGATAATGAGGAGAGAATGACGCAGATGTTTCTAAGAGGTTTGAAACCCGAGATACGTCAATATCTAATTTCTCACAAACTGTTTTTGTATTCAGATGTTGTAAATAGGGCTTAGTTATTGGAGCGTGATAACAAGTCAACCCAACTAAGAGAGAGCAGCCGGCAAAATGATAATATCAGTGGTAGTAGTCATCGAAGCGGTGACAACAAACGTGGTGGAAGTCAACATGCCTGAAATGGTAACCACTTCGGTGGTAATCATGGCCAAGATAATAGAAGTGGAAATTTCAGGAAGAGGAGATTCAACAATGATGGAAAGACGCCATCACCAACACCTATTGTTAAGGAAGGGGAACAACAACCAATCGTATGTTACAAATGCGGAGGGGAGGGACATATCAGTCCAAACTGTACGCAGTAATCCAAAGCGTGTTATGAAGAGAAGGTCACCTTGACCGATTTTGTCGTGCACCGAAGTCAAGTCCAGCTGGGATGGAGGCATCAAAGGTCGTCCTAAACAAGACAAAACCGGTAGTTCATGGGAGAGCTTTTGTCATAACCTCTTAAAAAGTGAGAAATCCGAACGAGGTGATCACGGGTAAGCTAATCATAAACTCTAGCAAAGTATATACCTTATTTAATACCGGTTCTACCCATTCTTTTATTTCTCCTACTTGCGCTCAACGTTTAAATTTAACTCCATAGAAATTAGACTTTGACTTATCTGTTGAAACTACGTTGGGAGAAACCTTCATTACATCCACTGTTTATAAGTCTTGTTTGATTCAAATTGGTAACTACACGTTACATGTCGATCTTATCTCCTTAAAAATACTTGCATTTGACATGATTCTAGGGAGTGATTGGTTAACTACTCATCATGCTAAAATTGATTGTTTTCGTAAGGTTGTTAGTTTGCATATTCTTAATCAACCTATTATGCGAATTCAAGTGATAAAACCATTAAAATCAATCACGGTCATCTCAAGCCATAAAGCTATTCGTTTATTGAAAAATGGATGTCAAGCTTTTTTTAGCTCATGTCACAGATTTAAATAAAAATACGCCGATTTGAATGATATTTCTATTATTAATAAATTTCTTGGACGTATTCTAGAAGAACTTCTGGACTACCCCGGAACGTGAAATCGAAGTTTGTATCGACCTTGAACTTCGATACAAAACCCATTTCAAAGCCCCATATTGAATGGCTCTATTGAACTTCGAGGAGTTAAAAACCCAATGCGAGGAATTGTTAGACATCGGTTTCATTCGTCCTAGTACGTCTCTTTGGGGTACTCCTGTTCTATTTGTGAAGAAGAAAGATGGAAGTATGTGACTTTGTATTGATTATCGGGAGTTGAATCATGTTACCATAAAAAATAGATTGATCTTCGTTCCGGATATCATCAATTAAAGATTAAAACTAATGACATTCCAAAGGCGCTTTTCGAGAACTTCGATGACGGCATTCACGAATTCTAGTCATGTCTTTTGGATTGACTAATGCTCCTGCTGCCTTCATGGATATGATGAACCGAGTATTCAAGGAATATTTGGAACTTTTTGTGGTCATCTTTATTGATGACATCCTCATTTACTCCAAAAGTCATGAACATCATGAGCAACACTTGAAGCTGATACTCCAAAAGCTTCATGAAAATATGCTTTATGCCAAGTTCAAGAAATGCGAGTTCTTACTTGAGGAAGTAGCATTCCTTGGGCACGTGATATCAAATCATGGAATATATGTTGACCCTAAAAAGATTGAAGCAATTCAAAAGTTTGGGAGCAACCTAAGTCGATGATCGAAAGATTTACTCCGGTTATTAACGGAGATTAAGAGAAGGGTTTTCTCGAATCACTACTCCATTAACTCAGCTAACTCGGAAAGATACAAAATTCGGCTGGAGCGAGGAATATGAGAAGAGTTTTCAAGAACTCAAGAGGAGACTCATTTCAGCACCTGTTCTAACAATACCATCTGGCTCGGAGGGATTTTTCATCTACAGTGATGCTTCAGGCAAAGGGTTAGGATGTGTTCTCATGCAACATGGGAAAGTTATAGCCTATGCCTCATGACAACTCAAAGAATATGAGAGGAATTTATCCTACTCATGATCTAGAGTTGGCAGCTGTTGTTTTTGTGCTTAAGATTTGGAGGCATTACCTTATGGAGAGAAGGTGTAGCTTGAGCGCAAAGTACTATTCATGGAGTACTATTCACATAGTACTATTCACGGAATACTATTTGTGATGCCCCAAAATTAGGTATACATCACTCATCTTGAGTCACTGAGACATGGTGCATGTAATTCATATACAACTTAATAATACAATCGCTGTGGTACAATCGACAAAACATAAACTGTGAGTTTGAATACAAATATTGTCTACTAGAGAGTATAAAACTCAAAAGGAGTCCTCATTACAATTATTATCACACTATTTCACGGAATAGTGAGGGACTACTAATGCAAAACATATAGGATCATCACTGTTCTCCCGACTAGTCCAAATTACGTTCTCATTTCTGAAGAGAACGGTGAAAGAAAAGGTGAGCTCAACTAGCCCCGAAGAAATATTATGACTAAGATAATGCAGAATAATTTATCGTTTGTAAGACCCCAACTAATTATAAATGAAATTGAATTTCTCTATTTATTATTTTGAAATATTAAGGGTTGAATTGATTAATGTGGTTAGTTATGGGTAAAATCATGAAATATTTCAAATAAGCAAGTGGTTATAAAATATTCATTGTTGTTCTGGGAATATTCGTTTGGTCGTGGAATATTCTTCCCGTTTGGGAATATTAAATGCGACCACAGTGATCTTTTGTGGGCCCCATAACGGAAAAGCGATTGGATGAAGAAAGCGACAAGTATAAGTTGTTTATAAATAACGGCGTAGTTGTTATAGTTATCATTGTTAGAATACCCGGTGGTTAAAACACGCGATGTCTGGCGTTATTGCACGAGAATATTGCGATATTGCACCAATTATTGATTCTTACGTGAAGAAGGCACTACTCAATAATTATTACAAGTAATTCTTTTATTCAATATTTTATTTTATTGATTCAATAATTGCTACGTTGATATTTTATATTACTTGTTGTTTCAATAATTGTCACTACACGGTGATTTTCCATTATCGAAGCTAATAATTCATATTATCTAAATAATATTATTAGATAACATTATTGGCAATGTCTAGAAAGTTTTGTCTAAGGAGAGGTTTGGTCACCTAATTGCGCGCCAAGAAGGAGAAATTCTTATTGGAAAGTCCCTCTTTCCCAAGAAACGACACAGTTGCTAATCTTGTGATTCTGTAATATTATTTGTGAATAATTAATTATTTATTTATATGATACGAAAAATATTCATTTTATGTGGATATAGATGGAGAAAATTTTTAATGTGACAATTGTTGAAAATTATTATTTTATCTTTTTCTGATAAATAATTCTTATAAATATATTATTTTAATAATATAATAATGGTGATATTTTACAATGAATGTGGGATATCTAAGAGGAAGGGTATTTTTTTTTGCAAAGTTATTTAAAACATGTTAAACATGTATACATGGGCCCATTTCTTGGTTGAAATTTGATTATAGCACGTAAAATCGTCAGTTTGTGGATTTCGGTCAATTTCTATTTGGAATTTGGAAAACCTTTCTTCTGCAAAGTTGTAGATAATGGAATTTCCTATAGAAAGACATAAGGTTTGAATTTTTCTGACAAAAGGGCTATTTATTATGAATTATTGAAGTTCCGGATTAATTAATTATTATTATTTGGAGTTTTAAATAAATTAATTAGGAAAAACGTTTTTGTGGTTGTTATTGAGGTGTGGCTGATGTCTAGACTATATTGGTGTGCGTAGGAAATTTGAGAAAAATAAATTATTATTTTATTAAATTTTTTGCTTTGGTGTTCTAAGCAATTTCCTATAAATATGGTGCTTAGGTTAGAATTGAAAATCACACCAGAATCTGAAATTTCTCTCTCTTTCTCTCTCTATATTATCGAGCGTATTCTTGTGAGTATTTTAAGACATTGAGTGTTGCTATCTGTGTAAAGTTCCTTTCAGCTCTATATCTAGTATTTCAGTCAGAAGTACTGTCTTTTCGAGGTAAAGGATATTATTTTTTTTAAAATGATATTATTTCTTTCAATATCATTATGCCAGAATATTGGTAAGATTTTTCTTGTGAAATTCTTGTCTTTTAGTGTCAAGGGTTACTATTCACATATCTAAAGACTATTCACATTACACGACCTTTATTCACGAATCGGCACTATTCACGGAAAAATTAAATTTTGTTTTTCCTCCAAAATATCTATTATGGATACTAGTTTTGATTATATCCATGTTTTGATCATTCTTGAATTTTACTCCACTATGATTATTTATGAGGTATTTTTGGACATGGATAAACCAAAATACTGAATCCTTAATATTTGTTATTTTGTTTCACTTTGGATTCGTTTTCTTTAAAATATTTTTCATCATCCTCGGTCCTAAATGATGATATTCTTTGAATATCATTGGCACTGTAGTGCAAAGATGAATGATTTTCGATGAATATCTTTGTTAGTAGTCAAAGATGAAGCAGTGTTTAAATGAACATGACTAATGATGAATATCTTTGGGCTGTCTCGCAAAGATGAATATTTGATTCGAGATATATATTGATTGATGTTACTGAGGATAAAATATCGACGATGAACTTTTAAATTCATATATAGAAGATAGTAGATTTCATTCTCTACTTAACTCTTCTAATGAATTATTTTTTCCGCTGCGAATATTGATTTAAAACTGGTTGTCTATTGTATTCTATTAGATTTTTTTCCCTATTGAGGACTAACGATAATTTTTTCTATGTTATCTTAGTCATAATGTTCTTTACTGGGCTAGTTGAGCTCACCCTTTTCCTTTTTGTTCCATTTTTCTTCTCAAGAGGCGAGAATGTAGCGAGTACTAGTCGGGGTGTGGAACGATGGTTCTAGAAGTTATTTTAGTAGTCCTCACTATTTTGTAAAATAGTGTATCAATAATTGTAATGAGGACTTATTTGAGTGTGGATATTGTCTAGATGACAATATTTGTATTTAAACTCACGCTTTGATGTTTTATTAATAAAGTTGTAGTTATTTACGCACCATGTATTTTGTGACTCGGAATGGGTGTTGTATACCTATTTTTGGGGGCGTCACGGTTAATATCGAGCTTAGGATATGGTCTCTGGCGGAGATCGGGGAATAGTACTAGGAGGGAGAGACGAGTAAATCCTTCGCTAGTGTGTCATACCTAAGCTTATTTGTTGGTCATCAGACATATGGTTAATATGTGATATGTTAATTTGTTTAATTAACCCTTGTTTTATACAGCAGATTTAAGAATGGCAAATTTGAGAATATTAATGATGGAATGAATGAGACCGTGGAGACACCTTTACTCACCAACGAGGAGAACGCATTAACAGCGGTAGGCAATGTTCCTCCTGTAAACAACACCACTAAGTAGACGATGAACGACGTGATGTTTATGAGCTTTTTGCAGTTCATGCAAAACCAGACGAGGAAGACTCGTGTACAAAATACGGTGGAAATGATAGCAAATGACTTTCACCTGACCAAGCGATTCAAAGAGTTGGGACCACGAATTTATTGAAAAGCGGATCCGATCAAGGCGAGAGGCGTGGGTTAAACAAATTACCAAAATATTCGATGTCTTGGGATGCACGGAGGAACAGAAGGTTCCATTCGCCACCTTTATGTTCCGTGGCGAGGCAGACTATTGGTGGAAATCTGTGAAGCGTACTCAGCCTGCCGCACTCAGCATGTCTTGGGAAACATTTCAAAAACTTTTCAACGACCAGTACTTTCCTGAAAGTATTTGCTATATGAAGGAGGTAGAGTTTATTAGATTAGAACAAAAAAACATGACGATGTCCCAATACGAGGCGAAGTTCGCAGAGTTATCCAGGTTTGCACCTCATTTGGTAGAGAATGAGGAACGAATGACGAGGATGTTTCTGAGGGTTTAAAACCCGAGATTCGACAATATTTTATCTCTCATAAATTTTCTTTATATTCAGATGATGTAAACATGGCTCAATTATTAGAGCGAGATAATGAGTATGTTCAACCGAGGGACCACAACCAGGGTCATATCGGTGGCAGTAGTCATCAGAGCAATGAAAACCAGTGAGGAGGAAAACATTCGACCAAAAGCGATAACCACTCTGGTGGTAATCGTGGCCATGAAAATAGAAGAAGCGAGTCGGGGGGAGATTTTAAAAAGAGGAGTTTCAACAATGACTTTGAAGAGCGTCGGCACCAAAGCAAGAATCGGTTTTAAGGGAGGAGAAGCGACCCACCGGTCCGTATGCTATAAATGTGGAAAAGAGGACACATCATTCAAACTATCCACAACAGAGTCAAGGTATGCTATAATTGTGGAAAGGAAGGACATATCATTTCGAGATTATACGGTAGCGAAACCAAGTCCGATGGGGATGGTGACTCGAAAATGTTGTCCCAGAAAAATCAAAGTAAACGGTTCCTGGAAGAGCGTTTGTCGTGACTGGTCAAAATACGAGGAACCCAAACGAGGTGATCACGGGTAAGCTAATCATAAATTCATGAGAAGTTTATACCTTACTAGATATCGGTGCTACCCATTCATTTATTTCTCCTGCTTGTGCTCAACGTTTAAACTTGACTCCAGAGAAATTAGACTTTGATTTATCTGTGGAGACTTCGTTAGGAGAAACTTTCATCACATCCACTATTTATAAGTCTTGTTTGATCCAAGTTGGCACCATCACCTTACCTGTTGACCTTATCTCTTTAAAGATACTTGCTTTTGACGTGATTTTAGGGATTGATTGGTTAACTACTCATCATGCCAAAATTGATTGTTTTCGTAAGGTTGTTAGTTTTCATATTCCCAACAAACCTGTTGTGCGAATTCAAGAAACTAAGCCATTAAAATCAATCACTGTTATATCAAGTCATAAAGTTATTCATTTATTAAAAAACGAATGTCAAGCTTTCTTAGCCCATGTTATGTATTTGAATAAAGACACATCATATTTGAATAATATTCTTGTTGTTATTGACTTTCCGACGTATTTCTGAAGAACTTCGCCTACCCCGTAAGCGTGAAGTTGAATTCTTTATTGACCTTGAACCTGGTACGAAGCCCATATATAAAACCCCATATCAAATGGCCCCTATTGAACTTTAGGAGTTAAAGGTCCAACTACAGGAGTTGTTGGACATCGATTTCATTCGTCCTAGTACATCTCCTTGGGGTGCTCCTGTTTTATTTGTAAAGAAGAAAGACGAGAGTATGCGACTTTTGTATCGACTACAATGAAGATTGAACCGATGATTCGCTCTTTTAAGAGAGAACCCCGAAAGACAATCCAAATCCATACCGGATACTACCTACCGAAGTTCAAAGATCAACCCCGGATCGCAACTGGGAGTAACAAATTTTTTTCAACCTCTGATGATAACCCCGAGACCTCAGTAGATACAATACCGAACACACACCGAGAAGACCGATTAATCGAGATGAGATAACCCCGAGGTATCCCAGGGTATCCTCAGCCCCAACCATGGAATAGCCACCAACCTGGTGATAACCCCAAGGAATGCGCTTTGACGATAACCCCGTAAATGCTTGTTTCAAATGCGACCACCTTCAATCTCAACATTCACAACGAGATACACCGCACCAACCCTAAGAATAACATCGGAAGACAGCACACCTCAAAGATGACAATGAGGACCTTCAACAATTGCAGTAATCCAATCTCAAATAAGTCTCGAGTAACGCCGCGCATTATCGCCCAATCCGCGATAACACGGTGAGGGCAACATCATCATCTCATCAAACACGATGCCACGCCACGCCTCTACGCAACGATGTCCCACAAGGCTAACCAATCCCGAGTGACTATCAGGTAAGGGTAACGGATGAAAGTTGAAGCTTCAAGACCGGAGGGCATCGTCCCATCTTCAATGACTTCGCACAAACTCTAATCCCATGCCATCGTGACAACTCTCGACAAACGGCGGTCCAAATAGGTCCCAGATACCTCAAACGGATGCCCGGATTGCACTTCTAAAAAATCGAGTGGACATTATAAAGGCTCGAGTGCACGATTTCGAGAGAGACCGAATTCGACAAAAACCGGCCAACCCGGTTGCCTCTGTACACACATGGGCCACCAGCAGTACACCATGCTAATATGCCTATAAATAGAGGGCTTGGGGTGCTGATTTTCTAAGAGAAAAAGACGGGGAAACCCTGCACAATTTGTTCTCAGACTCACCCATACAAAGGTATTTTCCCACTTTAAACACCTGTGAGCTCATATATAGCCCCTTTTGTACTCCACAAAAGCGTTGTTTACCCACTCTAAAGATATAGAAAGCTTTTTAGCAATCACCGTAAGCCTTCTCACACACTTTAGAGTCTTTTCTTCATCTTTGCACACACCCTTCTACACGCTGAGAGTCGTGGTTGCTTGCTTTTGCCCCGACTTCTATTCATGGTTTCATTTCAGTATAGATATATATATATATATATATATATATATATATATATATATATATATATATATCGACTAACATTATCGAAAGTTATGCCTCGATTGAGCCTAGATTTTATTCGAGCGTTTATTTGCTTTTATATATATATATGTCTAACTTGTTCGATGAGCCTAGATTTGCCCGGCCTCGAGCTTATATATATATATATATATATATATATATATATATATATATATATATATATATATATATATATTAAACTGTGGTTTAACTTGCTCGATGAGCCTCGATTTTATATCCTGCATATATTTATTATATATATATATATATATATATATATATATATATATATATATAATATGGGTCTAACTCGATGAGCCTCGATTTTACATCCTATATGCTTATCGCTTATATATATATATATATATATATATATATTATATATATATATATATATATGTATGAATATATATATATATATATATATTTTATCCCCCTATATATTTATATATATATATATATATATATATATATATTTATTTATTTTTCGTCCCGCCTCGAGTTTCTTCCGAGTTTCTCCGTATGTTGATAGCTTTTTTAATGCCTTTTATTTACATTTTCGATCCCCATGGAGGTGCTTTTCGTGGTTGGTGATCATGTATATATATATATATATTTACCGCTTTTATATATATACCGCCATCGCTTTCAAATAAACCGCAAAGATTTTGTGAGCCTAGAATCATGTGATCACAGATTCATCCCATCGATCTAGATTCTGGTTCGTGATGGACATTTTCAAATGTGTAAGTTTTGTAAATTATTCATGCAAGGTCTCGAATTTCTCGATGGTTTCCATACCCACGAGGAAGCTTTCGCATTATTTTTGTATATATTATTTTCATATGATGCCTCAGATCCACAAATAAAATCAATCAAGCCGATCACTTAATAAAATGGGAGTGTAAAAGGTCTCAATTCCTATTGAGCATCGTGGTTTGAAAAACCTTTTTATAAAACATCACCGCATATATCTTGCTAAAAACTGAATTTTTACATAAATTCAAACCCCTGTGTATATAGGTTCGAACGAGGCCTCGCACAACTTCCATATAATAAAAGACACATCGAACACACACACACACACATTCAGATAATAGTTTCTTGAAAAGAGGCGGCCACCGTGGTAACACGGATGTCTGGGGGGTGCCTAACACCTTCCCCCCAAGATAACCAAGTCCCCTGACCCTAAACGAATCTCTTGCTTTCACCGATTCAGATATATCGTTGTCACATCACCGGGTCAATGTGCAAACCTTTTCTCATCAGGTTGGTACAACCATTTAAAAACCAATCGGCGACTTTAATAAATCCCATCGTCGACATTATACATGTTTTTGACCTTTTTCACTTGTTTTTTCAAACAAATCTCACCTAAAATGAGAACACCAAAGAACAAGTAATGGAAAGGGACACCCAAAAATCCCGACGCCGACAGTGGCGACTACTGGGGACTCAAAGAAGAGGACTTAAGCCGCTATTACAATCTTTTCAAAACTATTATCTCGCTTGTGTGTGGATGTTGCATTTACATTTGATGAATGTGTACGTAATGCATTTCCTTATTGCACTTAGTGCTTCGCACATAACCATAATCGCTATATGATGTTAGTGCTTCGCACCATATCTCGCCAGGATATTAGTGCTTCGCACATGTCATCATTTTCATACGGTGAGACGCGATGTATGTGAATGTATGTTGTGTGGGTCCTCCACCAGAGGCTATCCCGCTTGTTTGATTATCGGACTCGTGAGAAGACTAATTCTCCGAGGCTCGTGAAAGGCACCACCCAAATTCGCTTCCTTGAAAGACCGGATTAACTTCCCGCCAAGTAGATTCATGATGATTTGGGAACCTTCATGCCAAAAAGCCGCGAGAGTAACCTAAGATAGGTCACCGATAAACCCAAAACGGAGGAAAGTCTCTTCATGCTCTCATTTCAATTACTTAAACACAATTACTTGTAATTTCATTCCATATCTATCTCCATGTAATGAGAAATATGAAGAAATGTGTACACACATATTAACATGCTATAAACAAATGACATCCGCTGTGCAGGCAGATAAAATTCCTAAAATGGACACATCACATAGCATGTTATTATATACATTCCCTAAAGACTAAACTATGCAAGTCTTTCGCAGGAATCAATCGGACCTACTACCCGCTCAAAGTCCAAAAGGCAACAGCCTACAATCAATCATGTCATTATCCGACCAGATCGAACTTAATCCAGCTTTCTCGCAAAGAATTCGATTTGATTAAGCAAACAAATTATGATTTGGTCGTTTCTACTAAAAGAATTACACCACCACACACACAGGTCGAAAATACCCAGACATACCGAATCCTCCACACAAGGAGGAATCCCTGTGTCATTACCATACCTCGAACCATAGCTTTGATACAACCAACAAAACTCTTGATGTCGCCCATCCCAATCGGAGATCCGCATAATCGGTGACATCAAAAAGAAAGTCCTCCAAATGGAAGAGAGACCTTCGCTATCAAAGGAATGGAACACACGGAGTGTTTCATATGTCGATTCTGTGTATTTTTCCCGTGTTCATTACCCGTAAAAAATTTAAAACTCCCCGACTTTGAAAAAATACGACAAGTTGGGAGATCCTTATACACATTTAAAAGTATTTATTGGAGAACTTGGATCCTATGCAGAGGATGAAAAACTCGTAATGCAATTGTTCCAAAAGAGTCTAACCGAGAAGCCTGCTCGTGGTGGTACACAAGATTAGACAACTCCAAAATCCATAGCTGGGAAGAGCTAGCACATGCCTTCCTCACTCAATACAGTTTTCAAACTCAGATGGCTCCTGATCGGTATCAAATTACCAAGATCAAGAAACAGCCTAACGAGTCTTTCAGAGAGTATGCTCAGAGGTGGAGACGCCTGGTTGCCCAAGTTAGTCCTTCCATGACAGAATCAGAAATGGTCATGACTTTCATAGACATACAAGAAGCTCCCTTCTATGAGAGAGTTTTAGCCAAGATCGGCAAACCATTTTTCTCAAATGGTCAAACATGGGGAGACGGGCCGAGATGGGATTGAAGTCGAAAGATTCAAGACCTAGCCGCACTCAAAGTCGCTGTCGATCACATCCAACTGGAAATTATGGGAACAACTTTTGAGGGTCCATAAAAAGAAAGAAGAAGATGTTTCGATACTACAGGCAAAAAGGCAATCAAAACATGCCTATTCAAAGGAGAAACTACACTCCCTTTCCAAAGATAGCCTACAAACCCTCCAATACCAAAAGGTGGAGAAGTCAAACGCCCTCGAAAGTGTTTACACCCTTAGGGGATACCTCGAGAACATTCTTAATCTTCCGACAACACGTAAGAAAATTACGATCTTCTTCCACCACCAAATTTCTAATGGACGGGTTTCAATGTCGCTAGAAATGTGCTTATCATCATGCCGGGCACCGGACATGATACTCGTGGATTGTTGGGCCTTGAAACACAAGATCCAGACCTAATAGACAACGGGAGATCAGAGTCACCAAACCCGATCAATTTCATGTTCAAGATAACCTCTTCCTCAACACAAAGAAGAAGAGGTCAACATGATTAATTGGAGCAATGGATGAGTTCCAATTTCAATTGTGATTCTTCCTGCACCATCAAAGACGGTGATGACAGATGGATTATGCCAAGTTCCAATTCACAATGGAACGAAAGATGAAAGCTCTCTCGCAAACAAATTGAACAATCATGAACTAGTGACTTATCAAAGATCAAGTGACTCGTCATTAATCACCAGAGCATGCCGCCTCCTACCTCTTGTCATGAATATTCCCTCGTCACTTTCAGAAAATGAAATGCTGGAAGACAAAGTGACAAAGAGAGCAAATGCCAAAGCCCGTCTGGATTTCGCCAACAAAAGGGAATTCACCTATTTGGGCCAACCTATGGAGGAAATTCTTCATATGTTAATCAATGAAGGAAGGATCGCCCCTTCTACCTCCAATCAACCCCGTCGGGATTGGTACAACTCGATGGAGTATGTCAATATCACTCCCCGCCTCATGGTCACAAAGACAGAAGAATGTTGGGCACTCCGCCACCTTATTCAAAATCTAATCGACAATGGTGTCCTCAAGGCTAGCGACATTAACGACACTGTGTTACGTGCAAGAGAGAATGCAGCCCTACTAAGTGGAAAAGTGTGGTAGCAAATCATATCCATCAAACCGATGGGATTAATACATTACTCACAACGCCAACAATTCAACTCAAAGGAGGAAACAATCCTTTGAAAGTGGCCGCCCCGAGCCAATCAACTTGCTCGCACGCAGAGCACAATATCCTATTGTTAGTTTCATGCAAGGTTCCGTGGAATTATGGAGAAGGTGAAGGATCCACCTCACATACAATCGCCGCAGTTGTCAAGGAAAATCCATCAGATCTCCCCCATCGGGTGATGAAGTCTACCACCAAATCAAAGGGAAAATACCCATGGAGAAGATTGAAAAATTCCTCCGCTACCGTGGGTCATAATGAAGTTACGGTGGTTTTAAGCTTGAAAGAAGCTCCACAACAAATATCAATTTTGACTTGGTCCTAACTTCCGAGAATCACCTAAGGTCTTGTTAAAGGTTTTGAAGAAGTTTATCTCCGACATCGCGGATATTTTAAAAGTTTCAACATATGGTTGATCACATTTTCAACAACAATGTGATATCCTTCATCGATGATGACATACCACCAAGGGACCTGGCCATTGCAAACCGCTGCATATCATGGGTCTTGTCCTCCTGATATATGGTAGCCGGAGTCTTAATAGATGGAGGTTTCTCTCTCAATATCCGCCCATACGCTACTCTTGGTGAAGATGAACATCAATCTCAACCGAATTTGAGTAGCCATACTATCATCAAAGCTTTTGATGGAGCCCGCCAGAACTCCTGCTTTGAGTAATTGAGCCGCCAATCAAAATTGGTCCTCACACATTCGCGATCTTTCCATGTGCTCAAGATAGATTCTGGATACAACCCGCTTTGGGACGCACCATGGATTCATATGGCAAGGGGGCCCCTCCACTCTTCATCAACAATTGAAATACATCATCAACAATAGCCGGTCACATACCAACGCCGAACCGAGATTTCTCAAGACGGGGACATGCCGCTCATCAATGCCAATGAGGATGTTGAACCAATTAGTTTTCATACTTTGAAATAAGCAACACCCAATACCATGCTATTGGAACGCCACCGCCTCAACCCAAGATTTCGCCGAGGTGATGTCACCACTCAAGAAATGATGTCGTTGGGTCATAAAGTCGACAAGGGTCAGTAAAGATTGCTGTGGTATCAAGTACCCCATTCGATTAACCAAGCAAAGTCGGAACACCTGGACTAGGCTATTCTCGCCACTCTAGTCACAGAATCCTCATAAGCATCGCCAGATTCCTTCACTTCAACCATGTGGCGCTTAGCTTCGCTTTCAAAACTCGAGTCCGCACAACCTCCCCAGAAGGTGCCACCAATGTAATGGCTATGTTATGTCCCAAGCTTCTGCACGTGAAAGGAAAAGAAATCTTTGTTCCAAATCCCGCAAAGGGAAGAAGAGGAACGAAGAATCAAGCAAGACGTCATACTTGATGATGTCCCAGATACGATCATCGCTCATGATGAACATACCAACAGATACACCCTGCATTTATGATTGCCTGCACGTAATGGCCATCATTCGGGATGTGGAGGATGATGACAATCCCTCCATCATCGCGGTCCACCTGGACTTTTTGCTCTCGCCAATTGGGAACAACATTCTCAGATTGGTCGTCGAGGGTAAAATGGGCGTAAACTCTTTTCGCCTCAGAGATATAATAACCGCTACTTTTTTTCTGCACAAGATAGTAGCTTTATTTATTTTGCCAAGATATGCTAACACCGTATGATCAACACATTTCATATATACTAAGTGAAAGCATATTTTGTTTCAGACTCAATTTAGATGTGCTCAGATTTCACGATACGATGGCTCTTCTACATGTGGATTGTACTTTGATGTAGAGATGAATTCAAATTTTGATGGATATACAGTGATGACATTGAGGTGCCTCCGTAAATTCAAGAATGGGTCAAAGACAAACCCAAACCCAACCTCGATCAAACCACTTTTTTCAATCTCTAACCTTAGAAAGCCCTAAGTTAATCCAGATTGGTTCAGACCTTACCCCAAACCAACGGAATGATATGGTTACGCTTATTAACCCAATTCCAGTGATGTGTTTGCATGGTCTCATGAAGACATGGTGGGTTTATCCATCGACATTGTCCTTCATCGCCTTCCCATTAAAGAGGGATTTAAGCGGGCCAAGGTAAACTCAAAGCGATCAAAACCCGAGTGGAGTTTAAAGGCAGAAAGAAGAAATTGTGAAACAATTTCAAGTCGGCATCATAATGGTGTCTACATATCCCGAAAGTGGATATCCAACATTGTACCCGTGCCTAAACCGAGGGAAGGTGCGAAGTTTATGTGGATTACCGGACTTGAACAAAGCTTGCTTAAAAGAGCTTTTCCGCGCCATTTATCCACATTCTCATCGATAATATCGCAATAATACGACATGTACTCTTTTGTCGATTGCTTTATGGGTACCATCGATCATGGTTGCCGAGGAAGATCGTGAGAAAACCGCTTTCATCACTCCTCGGGGAACTTTTTTTGCTATAGACGGTTGTCATTCTCGCCTCATCAATGCCGTGAGCTACCTATCAACGAAGCTATGATGGCTCTTTTTCCACGACTTAATGCATAAAGAGATCGAGATCTACGTGGATGACATCATTGTCAAGTCCCTAAGGAGGATGACCATATAGACCATCTTAAAAAGTTGTTCAACAAAGTCATGTAAGTACAACTTGAAGTTGAATCCAATTTAAATGCGCCTTTCATGTTAAATCGTGCAAGTTGCTAGGATTTCTAGTCACCACAAAAAGGATTGAGTCGATCCCGCCAAAATCCAAGCCATCACGAAATGCCCATTCCTCGCATGACAGAGAAGGAAATACGGGATTTTTGGGAAGAATCAACTTCATTAAGAAGTTTATCTCCCAACTCACAAAGAAACTCGTGAGCCAATCTCTTCAAACTATTAAGGAAGAACTCCTCCATGAAATGGAATGATGAGTGTCGTAAGGCCTTCCTTACAATCAAGAAACAACTAGTCAAAGCTCCTGCTTTTGGTACCACCCAGGATGATGTTCCCCTGCTTATGTATCCGTCCATAAGTGACAATGCCATGGGTCGACATGTCGGGATGTAAGGACGATAGAGGCCAAGAACGAGCTATCTATTACCTCAAAGAAAAGGTTCAAAGAAGAAAGGAACACAAGTACACTCGATCGAAAAAGACGGTTGTGCTTTTTAGCATGGGCTTCCATGAGGTTACAACATTACCTCCATGGTCACACAACCCATCTCATATCCCCGTGGATCCTCTCAAGTACGTGTTCAACAAACCCATGTTAAATTGTTATCGTCCAGATGGCAGCTTGATCCTACAACAATTTGACATCGATATGTGACTCAAAAGTCCATCAAAGGTCAAGGAATCATGGATCAATCGCCGCCGCACCTTCGTGGGGATTTCAAACCTTGGAAACATATTTCCTCGATGAAGGAGTAATGACAAAGGCAAAGAACACCATCAAGACGATACGCGCCAATCACGGAAGATGTATTTTGATGGAGTCATTAATATGGAAGGTTCTCGAGCCGAGCAGCTTCTAGTATCTCGCACGGGAGCAAGATCCGCTGCCGCCAAATTACGCTTTGTCAAGACCAACAATACTACCGAGTATGAAGGTCGTCTCATGGGCTAAAACTTGCCCGCTCAACGGGCATCGCTGTTAATCGCTCTCGAGATTCGTGAGTTGGTAATCGATAATCCACCAAATCTATCAAACCAAGGAACTACATTTGTCGCCTTTACCATCAAGCAGTTTTGAAGATGGCTTTGAGTTCAAGAAATCTCCTTTCTACACATTCCTCGTAATAGAATGACTTTTATGGACGCGATTAGCAACTTTGGCCTCCTCGATTCGAGATATCGCATAAGGAACACTTGCCAAGCGCCACAATTTTTCTCTCACAAGGCCCCCAAACTATGGGAATTACGTTGAGAAGTATCGATGAGCTACCTCCCATCCAACATCCTGGTATCAAGATATCAAGGAATATCTACGAGATGGATCTACACCCACCGAGGCGAGCCCGACCGAGAAAAGGCGATCCATCGACTTTGCTATGAAATTCTACCCGAGTGGAGATGCGCCTACACAAAAGAGATGCAGGATTAGGTCTCCTCAGATGTTTAGACAAAGATCAAGCCCAAAGGCTTATGGATGAAATCCATGGTGGAGTCTCTGGGCCCCTCCCCACATGAGTGGCCCCCTCCTTGTCAAGAAAGTCCTCGTGACGGACATTATTGGCTATCTCTCAAAGTCGATCAGAACGACCACGCAAAAAGATGCTATCGCGATTCATGGGAATGCTATACACGCCTCCACGGAACTCCACAATACGAGTTCACCTCGCCCTTCTCAATGTGGGGAATGGACGTTATCGGGCCCATCGAGCCAAAGCCAAGAATGGTCACCGATTTATCTTCACCATGATCGACTACTTCACCAAGTGGGTAGAAGCGCCTCCTTCCCTGTGGTCACTAAAGAAGTCATCATTGCTTTCATCGTAAACAATGTCATTTGTCGATATGGACAACCAGAGGTGATTGTGTCGACAATGCCAAAAACCTCAACAACAAAATGATGGAGGAATTATGCAAGAAATTCCACATCAAACATCTTAACTCACATCTATCGTCCAAGATGAACTGGTGTTGTTGAAGCGGCTAACAAAAAACATCAAGAAGATTATGCAAAAGATGTCCGCCAACCACAAAGATTGGCCTCGACCTATCGCTGCCTCCGACTCATTAGCCTACGTAACCTCAATGCGCACTTCAACCGGGCAAACCCCACGCTTTAACCTATGGGATGGAAGCAAAGGTCCCCATAGAAGTTGAGATGGAATCTCTCAGAGTGTCGATCGACGCCACCGGATGAAGACCAATGGGTACAAGACTGTATCACCAATTGTCTAATAGATTAAAGGCGTAACCGCGCTATCTTCCATGGTCATTATATCAACAAAGGATCGCCAGATCCTACAACAAAAAAGTCCGCTACGGGTAGCTTTAAACAACACGACTTGGTTTTGAAGAAGATTCTCGACAACCAAGATCAAAGCTAAAGGAAAATTCGCTCCTAACTGGAAGGCCCGCTTATTGTCAAGGAAGTATCGACAGAGGCGCCTCAGATTGCAAGAAATGGACTATGATGAATTTCACAACTCATCAACTCGCATACACCGTGAAACGGTATTATGTCCAAGTAACCAAAGAAACACCCCGGTGCATCATCATCAAAGTCACCACCATTCCGCTTCTTTAACCCTTTACCACACATACAACTTATCTACACTTTGCCCCTCGTGGAAACATATACATTTTCAAGCCAAGCACCTGGCTTTTCTCTTTTGCGCTCATACAACTTAGGTCATCCCACCGCTGATTGAACCTCTTGCGCTTTATAGTTTGGCTACCCTTACTGGGATCAAACTTCGCACCGCAGCTTTATCCTCAACCTAGATTAAACTTTTTCTCCCCCCAAGACTCGACCGCACATGGGATTACGCTTTTCTTCTCGCCCGAGGGGCTTAACTACGCCGACCGATCTCCTCTTCAATAGAGTACGAGGCAACCATTTCATATGGCCCTACCGCAATAAAACAAAAAACAACAAAAACATTTCTACCCTTCCTCTCCTTAAAAAAAACAAAACAACCAAAAACATTCCTACACCATTTCGCCATATACAACATTGAACCTCTTACACCTGTGTTCGACCACGCAGACCGATCTCCTCTTCAATAGAGTACGTAGTACCATTCATGGTGCGGTCTCACCCCTACCAAAACACAAACCATTGTCAACTGGCACGGGATCATCCTTCAATCCACTACATTTCATTGGCTTCGCATCAAAGGGATGGAATTACCCGAACTCCTCCCAAATAGAGATTCTACGACCATCTAAGTCATAATCATACCTCAAGAGCAACACCAATCCATAAGAGGTGGAATTAACTAGCTTCTCCTAAATAGAAGTATCATGCACCATCTGTGGAAAAGCATCAATCTCGTAGAGGAAAGCCACACACCTCTCCACATTTCCATTCGTAAACAAGTCCCAAGACACCAAAGATGGTAGGGATACATAGATCGATGATCCATTCGAACTATCCAGAGACAACTCAATGTCCATCCACCCAGAGGAATTCGTAATACATCAAGATCACAAGCCCTCAAGCAAAGAAAGCAAAATATCAAGCAAAATAGCAAGGCATATCTAAAAGGGAAGTGATCCAAAAATATATTTCCTCATCATATATAATGTTGTTTGATATATATACAATGTAAATCATATATGACAAAATGGCTAAGTTTAGTCTCAGCAGTGTAAATACAAGCTCATCTACAAGTCGGTATATGCGAAGCTAACAAGCCCAACATGGCGCCCCTCTCGTAAGACGGAGGCGAAGTCGTGGTCTCCTCAGATGAGAATATCCACACGACCCAAAAGATCTCAGAGCCATCCGCATGGTGACCATATGATCATCAATATATGCGCCATCTCGCAATCATGCCAAAGTGGTAAGGGACCTCATCAGCAATTATCTCGTGACGGCCACATCCCGCAGAGATATAGCACTATCCCGCCAACTATCATCGATCTCCGGTCGATATAGCCTCATCCCGCCAACAACAAATGCATCTCTCGCGATCTAATGCCTCGCTCTCTCCAATAGAGTGGCGCCCCTCACATCAAGAGCAATGACATCATAGATCGAACTCGTCTCTCTCAAAGGTCATCGATGAAGACTCGCTCTAAGCATCGTGTCGAGTGTCAATCAATCACAAAAGTATCGGTACTAGGAGAATCCGGAAGAAATGTCTGGCAACCCAAAGAATGGGCTCCTCCTCGATGTAGGTATCAATGTCCTCCATGGGCTCTACATCGTCGTCGACTCGACCAATATCCCAGATCGCAGATATCGCCGCAACCGATAAAATCTTCGCTCCATCCATGCGAATACTCGCGTAATAACCGGACGACCGATGTAAAAAAGAAGCTATCTCACGCCGATCCCAAGAAGCATACACACGGATCGGCCCCTCGCCGAGAGATATCGAGAAGTCAACGTCGACCTATCGCCCTCAAAAGGATGAAAATCTCGAACGGGTCGAATCGCGACATCACTACCAATGGGTGATAAGTAGTCACGCCTCAAGCCGCCCAGAGGGAGGAAATCCATGCCGAGCGTGAGTAATGAAGTCAGATGGTGAGCAAAGCCCCGAGCACAAAGAATATGCTAAATGGATCTCTCGATATCCGCCAAAAATGCGACCAGACAGAGAGCATCTATACATTCGATGGTCGAAAGGAGTATGACATAGCCACATCATGGGGAGAAGCAATACCCATGCCGCCTAAGGGTACCAACCGGCCGCAAGTGTGACATAAACCACACATACAAAGATTTGACCGAACTCCCAAAGTGAACACGCCGACGGGTAAGTACAAGAAGAGGATGTCGACCGCAGAGTCTCGCTACAATCATAGGCACAATGGTACGACCTCCCCGAGAGCTCTCACTACCATGATAACGCCTATATCTATCTCATCCATATACCGCAAGATATACACATACGACAAAGACACATAGCATCAAGACATCAACTCGCCAAACGCCAATGATCCTCCGACGTGTGAAATCCCTAATGTCGCGGAGTAGCCATCCTCCGCGCCAAATCATCATACGTAAAACGCCGAGAGATCACGTGGCCGATGTCACCATCATCCTCGCACTACTCATACCAAACTCGTGAGAGTCATGAATCGCTCTACTCATGTCTCCCAAAGCTAGATGCACGCAAGGTCCGTCTAAAGGGCAAGATCATCAAACGTGCATACCTCCGCAGTAGAGTCAACCATGGGTGCCAAAACGGAATACCGCCTATCGTAGCAATGCTCTAAAGCATCCCGCTCTACAAATCCTCGCAGAACTCGAAATGCCAAAAGGGTCATGGTATATGCAAAGAACAGATCTACAACCACCCCGTCGGTGGTGACATGCTATCGCACTCACGATCAGATACCTAATGCCACCACCGACGGTGGGTATGATCTATACGGCTAATCGTCAAGAAGACATCTGTGCGAGCCGGTCATAAGACCATCCAGGGTCAATGCCAATATCTCTCGACATACATACATATGCATAATATGATACATGATAATAGATAATGGATGGCAATATGATATAGGAATGAAAAATGGTGCATACATTCCTAAATATATCATCATCTAATACATCACCAGACAATGCCTACAAATACAGTGGAAATGGGGCACAACCGCCCTACTACTACTAACAGAGGCCTATCAAAAGATATAGCGAGAATGGGGAACAACCACCCAATATCTAACAGAGGCCTATCAAAAGATATAACGAGAATATACATCGAAGAAGACTGTGGTCTCGATGTCCACGCCCTCAATCCTCGCCCACCGATGTAACTCCTCCCGAGTCACCGGATCTCTATCAACAGGATGTCAGCCTATAAAGAGGAGGATCTCGCTACCAACAAAACCAAATGGGTCGTCTCGAGGGGCCAAAGACCGAGCCGGAAGGAACAAATGACTCCGCCTCGCCGGATCTCTCGCCCAAATGCCAATAAATATATGTGCTCGGTCCAACCGCGGGTCAAACTATCAACTGGGTCATATGAGTCTGAGTTTCGGACACAAGCTACCCAATCCATCATCATCAAAGATCTCGGAACCATGTCCCCCATAAACCGTGGTGGCGCGGATCGGGCTCCAATAGTGCGAGGGAACCACCAACGCCGAACGCCTCCCCCGAGTACATGGGCCCTCCGATAATGCAAAGCCACAACCCCAACAATGGGATATCAATGACGGTGATCGTGGATATGTGCCAACGACGCTCCGGCAGAGGCAAGATCGCAGATACGGATCTCCCCCGTGGTGCTCCTAATAGCACGCTCTCCTAAATAGAGCTCCCACCTCCATCGTGAAGAGAGGAAATCTCTCCGGTGGAAATCAAATACTCGACTCCAATGGGTGTCCATCCTCAAAGCCGATGGTCAAATGCTCCCCTCGAATAGGGAATCCATGTAATGGTACTCCACCACAAGAACTCCACCAGATACGGCAAAGGAGTGAATCCTCAGACATGTGGACCTCCGCAAAATAGAATGGTGCCATCGTCGCCCTCGTGGATAGGTATCTAAACCTAACACACTCACAGACGCAAAACACGGGAGCCTCTCATAGCCCAAAACCGCCAACACAATGGCAAAACATCCGCTATCAAGAAACACTCTTAACCTATGAATGGGAAAAGACAAGAGAAATACTCACCAGCAGAAATGGGTAAAATCCTAGCCAAGCCCTCATTAAACCTCGTGAGCGCACGCGCATGCCCCGAGGAAATAGGCAAAGGTGTAAGAGCCCCAATCGCATATTCTCCAATACGGTCCACATCGCGGTGGCGCCGACCAAAGCGAAAGATACCGTGGAAGAGTTATCTCGCTATGAAGCAACCTCAATGATCATCAGAACAATCGCCGCAGAACGCGATCCCCGATCCCCGACATCATCGTGCATGGGCTCACCAATAGCCCGCCATAGCATCTACGCCAAAGGACCCGAACGGACAGCCCCCCGCTTTGAGCGCCCGCCGAACTCCTAGTAAGGATCGGACGGCAAGAGGGGTGATATTCGCCATGCAAGGCAATCGCTCCCCTCCAAACTCCATACCGTGATAAATCGCCAATCCATAGGCGCCATCATCACCGCAATCCAAGCCAGTGGAGGATCGAGTCCGATGAAACCATCGCCAGATAATGCCCCGAGGTAACCCTGTGGACAACGACGGGAAGGATGGAGAAGAACGCCCCAAATCCCCACTCATGCACTATCGCCTATAGTCGATGAAGCGCCGGGTACATGGAGTGAATGCTAAACCAGCCTCCTCGAGGTCAGTAAACCCAGAACCCGCATGAAATGCGATCAACATCAAAACCCTTTAAATCCTCATCAATAGAAAGAAGGAAGATCAAAGTCTAACGCCATACCTCGTTAGCATGCAAGTACATCGATGGATGTTCGCCCAAATCACCCAAAGAACTCGGGTTCACCACCGAATGCTCTAAGCTCCCTCGAGAGGACATGTGCAAAAGCAGAGCGGATCCTCAATCTAATATCCCTCCTCGCCCTCAACGCTCGAACATCTACCCGACAGACGATATCACTACCTCCACCAACCGACGAGGTCAGTTCGATGAACGAGGACGAGGCACTTCGTAAGCCCTCCGCCCAGACGCCGTAAGTGGTCCTGTAAGAACCGCTTTACCGATCCGGATCCATAATATCCGACAACAAGTCTCCAAATCACCCCGTAAAGGGTGTGGTATTTTCATACCGAGCTTTTAAAATGCATTTTATGACTATATGCATGCATGCATTTACTTTTAACATATAATAGAGTTAAAATGCATGACTACCCAATGCCTACATTTGAAAAATTTTTGCCATAGTCCCCTTTGAAAATAGGACTATCCACATGCACATAGGCATGTCTAGGTGGCCATTCAAGAAGACACCGCCCCAAAGTCATATACATAATATATGCATTAAAAATCAAAATCATCATGCATAAGGCCAACCTCAATGCTAGGAGTACTTTTGCCTTTCTACCTTTTGCTCATTGGACCTCAAATAGACAAAAATATAGTAAAAGGTGCCAATTTGATCGCCTCAAAAGTCAAATTTTTTCACATCATTATGTTCAAAGATGGTTTAATACTAACATTTACTATGTTGAATATTTTTATCAAGTCATTTGTGCATACATAATCACTACTATGTGTTTAGATGCATTTTGCATGATAACTCACAATCCAACTGGATGTAAATTGGAAAAAAATACATGCATACGCTACTGTGATAGTGTAGAACACTTGTACGGTGATGTAATTTGCGTAAAGCAAATTTCAACTCAAAGCAGATCCAAGATGGCTCGCGGTTTTTTTTCTATGTGAAACAAGTTGAAAATGACTTTCAGAAGACCAATATCGCAGGATTTATATGATCCACGCGCTCGTCAGCAGCTCCACTCATGGCACAGCAAAAAAGTGCACCTCGCAAGCACCCCTACGTGGGTCCCACCCCCCGCCTCTGTCCTCATTTTCGAGTTGAAAAGGAGTTCTTACTGACTAGAAAGGTCAAATCGAAGAATAAAATGCCACGCGATCGAAAGCAAAACAACATACAACTCGGTCTTCTCAGATGAGACTTTGAATCAGACATCACTCATTGGTAGTCACCCCAACACGAGGTATACCCCGCCAATGATCCCATTTGTCACAAATCACATCCGCAATACCTCAGACAGTCCGATGCCGCTAACTCCGGTCGTTACTCCTAAATAAAGGTTCCGACGGGTTATAACGTAGGTCCCGACGGGTTACAACGTAGGTCCCCGACTGGGGTTACAACGTAAATCCCCTGGGGTTACAACACGCTCATCCGCTGACATTTCTATCAACGAAGGTCAAGCAGCGCCTCGACGTTATTTCAAGCCGATGGCAAGTAAACCCATCAAGCATTGAGGACTGTTCGATATTACATGCACGCATCACGCATGAGTCCCTCAAAGAGTCCCCGACGGGGTTACAACGGAATCCTAGTAGGGATTACAACGTACATTCAAGCCGCTGACACATATATCAACGAAGGTCAAGCAACCTTGACGTTATTTCACCGATAGCGATTAAACCTATCGTAGCTCTAGAGCTATTCGAGGATTTCATGCTCGACGCTTCATATTCCTCAAATGGATCCCCATGGGGGGGTCACAACGCAATGCTCCGCTGATCTACACGACAAATCAAGGTCAATCAACCTCGACAATCTACTCACGTAATCTCAAATTGCCGATTCACACATCGCCAACAAGGTCAAGCAATTTCGACAAAGATATCCCATGTGATTTTCAACCGCTGATTCACATGTCGATGAACACACGCCAACGAAGGTCGCACCTCGACAACATTTGTCGTTGGCAAGAATCCAACAGATCTCGACATGTCTCGCGATATACCAACCGTAGAAAGGTCAATGTTATCAAAGAGGATAGATGATGGAATATGTTATACACATCCTCAAACAGATCAAGCTTTATCCCCACAGCATCTCTTACACATAAGAGGTACATCTTCAGATCAAATCGTTATCAAAGAACACAGTGAATTTGGTGATAACTCCAACATCAACATCCTAACAGATTCAACTTACACATCGATCCGGTCAAGATTGCCAATCCCCAGCTTGAAGCAACAGGATCCAAAGAATCATCCCCAAAGATGTTGGGCTACAACCCCGCACACATGCATCATACATTTGCATCATTTTACTACCCATAGTACCACGCTTGTCTTGTTGTATGTTTCAAGTGTCTAGATTCTTTATCCTACCCATGCATCGCCATGCATGAGTATGATAAAGAGGGCATCTCAGAGACACTCAAAATTTTTTTGTATCATCACATTAACATATGCAGGAGGATGATTCGCTTTTAAGAGAGAACCCCGAAGACAATCCAAATCCATACCGGATACTACCTAAGTTCAAAGATCAACCCCGGATCGCAACTGGAGAGTAACGATTTCAACCTCTGAGATAACCCCGAGGCCTCGCAGATACAATACCGAACACACACCGAGAAGACCGATTAATCTCTTGAGATAACCCCGAGGTATCGGGGCCTCGGCCCCAACCATGGAATAGCCACCAACCTGGTGATAACCCCAAGGAATGCGGCTTTTCTTTATGATAACCCCTAAATGCTTGTTTCAAATGCGACTACTTCAATCTCTCTAGGCCACAACGAGATACACCGCACCAACCCAAGAATAACATCGGAAGACAGCACACCTCAAAGATGACAATGAGGACCTTCAACAATTGCATAGCAAATCCAATCTCAATCAAGTCTCGAGTAACGCTCGCTTTATCACCCAATCCGCGATAACACCGGTGAGGGGCAACATCATCATCTCACAAACACGATGCCACATCACGCCTCTACGCAACGATGTCCCACAAGGCTAACCAATCCCGAGTGACTATCAGGCGGGTAATCTGATGAAAGTGAAGTCAAGACCGGAGGGCATCGTCCCATCTTCAATGACTTCAGCACAAACTCTAATCCCATGCCATCGACAACTCTCGACAACGGCGGGTCCAAAATAGGTCCTCAGATACCTCAAACGGATGCCTTGATTGCACTTCTAAAAATCCGAGTGGACATTACAAAGGCTCGAGTGCACGATTTTGAGACGACGACCCGACCGACAAACCCGGCCAACCCTGTTGCTTTCTGGTACACCTGCTGCTCACACAGTGTACACCCACGGCTAATATGCCTATAAATAGAGGGCTTGGGGTGCTGATTTTCTAAGAGAAAAAGACGGGAAACCCCGCACAATTTGCTCAGACTCACCCCATACAAAGGTATTTTCCCACTTTTAAACACCCGTGAGCTCATATATAGCTCTTTTGTACCCACAAAAGCCAAAGTGTTTACCCACTCTAAAGATATAGAAGCCTTTTTTTAGCAGCCACCGTAGTTTTCTCACACACTTTAGAGTCTTTTCTTCATCTTTGCACACACCCTTCTACACGCCGAGAGTCGTGGTTGCTTAACACAAATTTTTTTGCCCTGACTTTTCTATCCGTGGTTTATATATATATATATATATATATATATATATATATATATATATATATATATATATATGACTAACATTATCGAAGTTATGCCTCGATTGAGCCTAGACATTTTATATCGAGCGCTTATTTGCTTTTTATATATATATATATATATATATATATATAGTAATTTCTCCTTTATTTTGTTTTAATATTTAATGTTAAAGCTTTTAATAGGTGTTGATCACTTAGACTAAGTGTGAAGTCGAAAGCAATTAAAATGGATAGGACCATTGTGCAGATGGCTTCCATATATACCTATTATGCTTGGATAATAATTCAAAAAATCTAGCATCTCTAAGATAAAAGAGGTAGACACTTGAATTAATTCCTTTAATATTCAATGGTTTAACTGCTACTTGAACTAGACCTATGTGGATGAAATTATAACCCTTTGATTATGATAATCTCATATGGTGACATAATGGGGCTTATATTCAAAAGATAGGATTAAAATGTGCATTGATTTTAAGTTAGCCAAACAAGCTAGTAAAGACAAGAAAAAAGCTAAATATGAGCTTGGTACATTCTCATGAGCAATATGGTTTCTATGAAATTATAACCCGTTTTTTTTTTTATATATATATATATATATATATATATATATATATATATATATATATATTTATATATATTAAGCGTAGGTGTAACTATGTTCGATGAGCCTAGACTTTGTATTGCAGTGCGTTTATTTTTTTATATATATATATATATATATATATATATATATATATATATATATATATATATATATATATATATATATATGAATCGTGGTCGAACTATCGCTCGATGAGCCCGGATTTTATATCCTGCATTTATTCGCTTTTATATATATATATATATATTATACATATATATATATGAATTGGGTCTCTAACTCGCTCGATGAGCCTAGATTTTACATCCGTCGCGCTTATTGCTTTTATATATTTATATATATTTAGATTCTATCCCTTTGGAGTTTCTTCTTTCGTGGCGGAATCAGATATTTATGACTTTATTTATGTTTCGTCTCGCTTTGGAGTTTCCTCCGTGGCGGTTGATAGCTTTTAATGACTTTATTTACATTTCGATCCCCCATAGAGGTGCTTTCTTTTTGGTGATCATGCTCGTATATATATATTTACGACTTTTATATATATACCGCCATCGCTTTCAAAAAGCTGCAGTATTTTGTGAGCCTAGGAATCATGTGATCACTGATTCATCCCATCAATCTAGATTTGGTTCCCGTGATGGACATTTTCGGATGTAAGCGACTTTGTAAATTATTCTCGCGGTGTCCGAATTTCTCGGATGGTTTCCATACCCACGAGGAAGTTGGCATTATTTTGTACATTATTTTCATACGGATGCCTCGCAGATAAGTAAAAAAATAAAATCAATCAAGCCGTGCACTTAATAAAATGGGAGTGTAAAAGGTCTCAATTAAATAGAGCATCAGGGTTTGAAAAATCTCTTTTATAAAAATATCACTGTCATATCTTGCTAAAAATGGAATTTTACATAAATTCAAACCCTGTGTATATAGGTTCGAACGAGGCCTCGTACAACTTCCATATAACAACACATTGACCCACACACACACACATTCAGATAATAGTTTCTTGAAAAGAGGCGTCACCGCAGAATACGGATGTCTGGGGTGCCTAACACCTTCCCCTAACACCAAGTCCCCTGTAATGAATCTCTTGTTTCATCGACCATATAGCATTGTCACATCACCGGGTCAATGTGTAAACCTTTTCTCATTGTGTTGGTACAACCATTTAAAAAACCAACTGACGACTCTTATTTTATCAAATTCCATCGTCGACATTATACATGTCAGACCTTTTTCACTTGTTTTTTCAAACAAATCTCACCTAAAATGAGAACACCAAAGAACAAGTAAAGGAAAGGGACACCCAAAAATCTCGACGTCGACATATCCTACTCATGATCTAGAAGTGTGGCAGATCCGTTTCGCGCTTAAAGATCTGGAGGCACTATTTATATGGGGAGAAAGTGGAAATATATTCGGACAATAAAAGTCTCAAATATTTCTTCACCCAAAAGGAACTCAACATGCAGAACGACGTTGGCTCGAAAGTTATTGAAAGATTACAACCATACCATCCAATACCATCCTGGAAAAGCGAACGTGGTAGCTGACGCATTGAGTAGAAGATCATATGCGGGTACAAGTGCAATGTTGTTAACACAAAGGCCCATTTTGTATGACTTGCAAAGGATGGAGATAGAGATAAAGGCTCCAAGTACCCACGTGATGATATCAAGCATACGAGTAGAACCAACTTTAATTGATAAAGTTAAAGCTGCTCAAGCTACAGACATGGAGTTGATGCGTATGAAGAAGAAAGTGTAAGAAGGTGCTATTCCAGAAGCAAGAATCGATGAAGAAGGAATACTTCGAGTCAACTCCGGACTTTGTGTTCCTAACGATTTCGACTTGAAGCATAGAATCATGATGGAGGCACACAACACATCGCTTTGCAATCCATCTTGGGAGTACCAAAATGTATCATGATCTTGACATACATTTTGGTGGAACAACAATAGAGAGAGATCGCGAAGTTTATCTCGAGGTGTTTAACTTGTCAACGTGTAAAGGCGGAGCATCAAGTGCCAAAGGGTCCATTGCAACCACTTGAGATTCCAAAATGGAAGTGGGAACACATTACCATGGATTTTGTTACGGGTCTTCCCACGGTTTCTCAAGGCATAAATGTGATTTGGGTTATTGTTGATAGATTAACTAAGTCTGCTCATTTCTTACCGATACGAGAGACTTATTCCCTGGAATGTCTTGCTCGTATTTACGTAAATGAGATTGTGAGATTGTATTGCATACCAGTATCCATAGTTTCGGATCGTGACCCAACATTTACTTCACGATTTTGGATTAGCTTGCAAAAAGCTATGGGCACGGATTTATGATTCAGTTCGGCATACCATCCTCAAACGGACGGGCAATCAGAGAGGACTATTTAAACTCTTGAAGATCTATTAAGACTTTGTGTCCTAGATTTCAAAGGGAGTTGGGATAAGTACCTACCATTGGTGGAATTCTCCTACAACAACAGTTATCAGGCAAGTATAGGTGTGGCTCCATTTGAAGCATTGTATGGACAAAAGTGTCGCTGTGACACCCGAGAATTTTGAATTTTTTGAATTTTTTTATTAATTAATTTAAGGTTCAAAATTAGAACCTCAGAATATTAGTGTATGCGTTTGATATTTTTAAGATGGAATTTTGAGGATTTCAAAATTCTGTGAAGGATTTAGGTGAATTATTCAAGAATATTAAGGAAAACGTGAATATGTTATGTGTATATGTGTATAGTATGTGGTTAAGGGTCAAGGGTTGACCAGATAAACGATATCTGTAACAAACCCTAAGTATATATTAATAACGTCAACGTTCGGTTAGAAAACCCTAGCGATTAACAAGAAACCCTAGAAACTAGGTTCGAAACCCTAATTTCGGTTAAAGAATCAAACTCTAATTTAGAATTTAAAACCCTAATCTGGGAACTTAAAGGATAATTACAATTCTTAAGTGATATTAATTATAATGTTAATTAGGGTAAAGCTTAATTATTTATTAAACCCTAATTTCAAATTTATAAAACCCTAATTTTTGGATTAGAAACCCTAATTTATAATTAGGAAAAACGAAAGTGTTAATTTAATATTGTAATGTTAATTAGGAAATATTAATACTAATTTTCAAGTTAAGTAATTAGAAAACCCTAATCTAATTACGAAATTTAATTTCTAATTTAGAAAAATTATTTTTCTATTAGAAACCACTACACTAAAAATGTCCTCTAGCGAAGGAATTTTTGTGAAGGAATTTATTCCTTCACATGAGGAGTTGTTTAGCGAAGGAACAGTGAAGAAAAAAAGTATAGTGACAATATAGTTATTATCGAAAGAAACATCCTTCACAATTTACATTTTTTTCCTCGCAAAATTGGGGCGATAGAAAGATTTTTGTAGCCAATTTATGATAAAATTTGCGAGGAAAAAATCTATTTAATGAAGGAATTATTACTCACTATATATCATTATTTAGAAGTTTTTTGCGAGGGATAAAATTGGTCGCTATCTTGTTTTAAATAATTTTTTTTTAATTAATTGTGGTGAATATAAATACCTTAAAATTTTTATAATAGTAAATTTAATTTTAATAACACTTTTAAGTAACTTGCAATACAACTTTTTTTTTTAATAAACTATAAAGTAAATAACTTTACACTATGTTAAACTTTAAAATTTCTCCATAAAAGTTTATTTTTATGATCATAATTAAATAAAGTTAAAGTTAAATTAATAAAAATAACATTAAATAATCCAAAAGACTTTAAATTTTATTTTAAGTATATAATATTTATCCAAAAAAGTCTTTTGGAGATTAATTTAAAGTAACTTTATTTTTTGGAATTGTATTTAATATTAGGTTAAATAACAATTTGGGATGGCTTTAATTAAGAAAGACTTTTGGATTATTTAATTTAATTTTTAGTTAGTTCGGTACTAAACCATAAGAAAAAATCAAAAAAACTTAATTTGGGAGGGCAGAGTACTGTGCTTATTTCAAAAAAAAAAAGAAGACTACAGTAGTGTGCGTGACTCGTACAAGAAAGGAAAGCCAGCAATCGAGATAGGAAGCAAGCCGGATCAAGCCAGATCAAGGTTTCGCTCAATCTTTTGCCAAAATTGAAGTTTCAACAAGATAGGTCTCTCAATTTGGTTTCTCTTCCTTGGCCATAGTTTAAAGGGAGAAATAAAAAAATTAGCATAAAAATTTTCCATAATTAGCGAGATCGAGATTTGATTGTGTGAATAATGTTTCAGATGACGAGTAAAGGGATTATCATTAATCCTAAAATTTTACCCCAAACTTCATCTTTGCATCTTCAAATCTGCACCTTTTGTCCCCATTCACAGAAGCCCTAACTTCAAGACCCAAAGTTTAAATCAATTTGTTCAAGGTATTTTTTCCAAAACTTTGTTCATCCGCACACCATTAGTTCTTTGTAAAGATTCATATATACTGATACACATGTATGTATGTGTATTTGTTTGTGTAAGAGACGTTATTATTATACTTTTGATGTCTTATTTTTCCTTTTATGGTGCATTATGTATATAGTAGTGTAGTGAATTTTTTTGCAAGATTTGAGATCTTCGTTTAACTTGTCCACTACTAAAAGTTTTATGGTTCGTCGATTCAAAGACATATCTCTGTTCTTTTTTTTTCTCAATTTTGTCATTCGGGTTGTTGACTCTGTTTCTTTTCACGACCGCATAACTTTGTCGTGGACATTTCAAATTTTCTATGATAAGGTAGTGCTATTCCAAAATTTCACCCTTTTAGACTTGTATGAATAATGGTGTTATATTGTGTGCTGGCCTCCTCACGCTGTGATCAGTATAAATTGTGATTGGACCATGTTAGTGGGGATTAACATTGTTGGCTATTAAAACTTGTACATACAGATATTAAGAGTTTTGATAACTTGGATTTAAGCTTTTGACTGATATCAATGACTACTTTGTATTGCTTTTTCTTTATTGCTTATGAAAAGAAAAAAGAAAAGAGAACTTTCATTTATTCTCTCCTGAACAGATAGATTGATACACAAAAGGATTTTTTTTCCCTTCCTTTTGTCACAAACCATTTTGAAAACTCTTTCCTAGCTTCTCTTGATATTTCAGGATGGATCACATTCTAATTTGAGTGCCTAATTTATGACTTGATTAGTGGTTTATAAACCCTAATGACCGATTTGACCCTAATTGCTTAATAAGCAATTTTAATTAGGAAAAATTAATCCTAATTAGCAATATTTAATTTATGATTAAGAAATTTTAATATAATTAGTAAATCCTAATTATAATTTAGAAATATTAAATTTCTATTTTTAAAACCTAATTTGGAAATTTTAGAAAATTAAATTGTAAACCCTAAACCCTAAATTTTTCCAAACCCAAACCAAACCCTAAACCCTAAGGGTTTGCTCAAATGTCCAAAATGCCATTAAAATTAAATAGGAAATGACTATAATACCCTTGGGTGCATTATTTGAGCTTAACTTGCAAGTCTTGCCCTATTATGGTTGGTGACCAACCCTAGTCCTAGATTTGTATACAAAACACCGATTTGACCATCTAGCTCAAGCCCAAATACATTGCAATATATCAATTATAAGAGATTAAAGAGAGAGAAAGAGCCACATTATTTTTCATTTGCTCCTTGACCTTCTCTCTCTAAAATCCGAAAATCTAGAATGAGAGAGAGTGAAATATTAAGCCTTGATCAGTTCATAACTTACCAAGAACAGATCACAAAGATCAGATCCAAGAATCAAAGCTAGAAAGGTATAAACCCTATTTTTCATAATCTTGTGTTTTGATGTTAGTGATCGGTTAAAATTGTGTATTAGGTTGTCTATAAGTGATCTGGGTTGATAGATCATGGATCTATAACACTTAGATGCACGAATAAAGCATTTTTACAAATCTGGAAAAAATGGAAAAATATCGACTGACAGCCTAATATTAGTCAGATGCCATAAATCCTTATATGTTTTTGGTATTTCTTGTTTATGTTATCAATCTGTTCTATGTCATGAGGACTGTGATCTAAAACTGTAATCATGGTCGGGTCAAGTCTAGATCATCAGTTATGCTCGGTCAAACAGCGTTGACCGTTCACGAGAAAACGTTTCTGGGTAACCCAGATTTTCCAGAGATGGTCTGACAAGATATTTGAGGCTTCTGATTTTACTTATCGATGATGTTTAGGTCATGTTGTTGTAATAGAACTGTAGACTGACATATTGGTTATCGATTCAAGCTTTTAAATTATATATATCCATAACAGAATTGAATCAGTGGCCAGTCAAACAACCGTTGACCAAACTGTTCAAGAACAATTCTGAAAAACCCATAAATGTTCAAGAACAGTCCGGACCCCTACTTTGACCATGCCAGATCGTAAACATTTGATGTTGTTAGAATGCTTTGATGATATGGTCGTGTACCCAGACATTAGTAATACAAGATTGAACCTTAATATCACTTAAAAATAATACAGAAAGCAATGATTCAAGGCTTCAAAGTGGTACTTCTTCGAATCGCTGAGTTTCAAAATAGCTCAAGAACACCTCAAGAACACCATTAGCGACGGATTAGTCACCTAAGGCCCCTATAGCAACACTTAATTTTTAAATTACTTATTATTTTCCAAAATGATTATTTTAATTAAATAAATAGAAAAAAAATGATTTTTAATTATTAAAAAATACAAAATAAATTCAAAAATTATTTTAAAATCCTAAAAATAGTTTTTAATTATTTAGAGTATATTTCATAAATATTTAATATTTTTGGAATATAAATGGTATTTAATTTATTTAATTATAATATTAAATAAATTATTTAAAATGATTTTAATTCATGAAAAATAATATTACGTTATAATAAAATATTTTAAGTTATTTTTAGTGACTTTTAATATTTTGTGATGAAATTCATTAATTAATCAATATTAATGATAATTAGTTTATTTAATAAATATATTAAATAAATTAAGGAAAAATAGAATTAATGATTTATAAATCATATAAAAATGATTTAAGTGTTATAAAAATATTTTAAGTTATAAAATATAACTTTTGATATTTTGTCATGAAAATATTAATATTTTAATATTAATTGTAATTATCTGGATAATGAATTTAATTGTTTAAAAATCATATAAATATGATTTTAAGGTATTAAAAATACTTTGATATATTATAAATATATTATAATATTATGATATGTATTTCATTAATATTTGATATTAAATAAATATTAATGATAAATGAATTATGTGGTATTTAATTTATTTAAATACATTTTTAAAGATTGAAAATTCATGATAAATTGTAATAGTTATTTAAAAATTATTACGAGCTTACGAAAAATATTTTGACTAATAATAAATTATTTAAGTTAATTGTTAAGTGTTTAATGCAAAGTTTAATTGAACTTAAACTCGTGAATTGTCCGACTAGACCATCGAGATTACAATTTTGTGTCAGGTTCAACTCAGACTGTAAAAGTTTGACTTGATATCGAGTCCTATGTGTGTTATAGACTGATAGGGATATGTGTTATGTGTTTAGGTTATTCTATATTTATATATATAATAGTACTATATTGTGATGATATTATTCTAATATTGGAGATCTATATTACTAATATTAGGTCTTCGGATAAAGCGCTATAAATTGTGTAGCGGTAATCAAATGATGCTCTGTGCAAGTTTGTTTTTATTTTAACTCTACTAAGAGTGTTTCATTCTTGGATAAGCTTATGGTTAATCATTGTTGGTTGCCATGAATTGTACTCATATATATTGCATGTATAAGTCGGTATGAAAGGTCGATCACCTTCATTACCATTTGTTTAGATATATTTGTTCATGTATAATACTTGTTCACCATAAATTTGTTCTCGCTAGTTCACAATTATATTGTTGAATTATAGCGACTTTATTATTCGTAATCTTTCAATCATGATATATCGTTATATTATTGAATTTAAACTTCTTTGGGCAATCCTTATGTTCACCCTTGCTATATCATGATAAAACATTGCAGATTAAAAGCGAATACGCTTGGATATGAGGAAAGGTAAAGATAGTTCCAGACTTTTTAGTATACGTATGTGATTAGATTTGTAATAGTATGTATGATAATAATGTTATATGTGTTAAATAAGTTATGATTTGTGTATTAATTTAAGGTTACTCGCCCTTGGGGAAAATTATGTAAGTTTAATGTATAAACAATTTATGTTTATATCTTTCGCAAATAGTAATAGTTGTATAGAATGATCGAACCGGATCCGCGGTGATTCGGGACCTCGAATTCGGGGCCCTCATAGTTGGTATCAAAGCTGTAGGATATGAACCTTAGGTAGGAATACCTGAGACTAATAACCGCAGTGATTAAGATAAGTACTAATTCAAATAGAGTTAGTGTGTCGGTAAGATTTAAAGACGAATCTCGGCGAGTTATAAAAATACAGAGTTCCCTAACTCTGATAATAAAGTTGAACAGTAAGCGGTGAATAGATAGAGTCTAAAAGACTAAAAGCAAAGGGATAGAAGATCGTAAAACAAAATGATCAAGATATAGAAATGAATCGTAATATATACGAAGAGATCACTGCATGATCGGATAAGGTTATATAGTATGAAGAAGGATCAAGTGAAAGATTGAAAAGTTTACAGCAAGATTGCTGGGTGTCAGTTGTACTATGAATTGGTACAGATCCAGGAAAGGATTATGAATACGAGTTGAATGAAATTCGTATTGAGAAGGGAGTTAGTGTTAGGTGGGGATTCAATTGAGGATTCATGCCTAGTAAATTGAGTTGTATGATTCCTTGTGTGGAAGTGGAATTGTACTTGGTGTAAAAACTACTTAGTTTCGACAATGATAATCATTGAAATGTTTGTGTCGCGCTGTTTGATTTATGTATGTTAAGAGGGTGATTCCTTTCTCATGTGTATAACAGATAGATAGGTTATAAATATAGAATATAAGGTTAAGTATGAGTTCTTAAAACTCATACTTATGTGACATACTTGATTCATAGTTATATGAAATGTTTATGAACCCTCAAATGAATGGACGCCAAAGGTCCTGCTCAGGAAAGTTCTTAAACTCATATGATTATGGCAATTTATGGACTCATAAGTGTGGTTTGACGAACTGGGTATAGTTGTGTGTAAATGGAGTATTAAAGATTATAGGAACAAATAGATTGTTAAGCAAATGATTATTAGTGGAGACATAAGTTTTCCAAAACTCCTAGCTATGCTAGACTTCGAAATGTTGACATCAAGCTAAAACGCACTATGTGCCTTTAAAAAAAAAAAATATGTAGACTCGTAATCATTTTGAAAGCGGTTTAAAGTATAGTCTATGCTACTTATTTCAGCTAGATGCAAATGATTTGAAATATCAAAATATATTTTATTTATCACCATGTATGTACCATAAACTCAAGTGCGTAGATGATAAAATTTGATGGAGTTGTAAATATAGGAATACTTAGTGTGAATTTGATCTAAAATCGTTATTCCACTATTGTATGATGTGTTATGACAAAGTCATACAATGACGGCATCCTCAAACGGACTGTTAATACAGTACGACATCATGGCGTCATTCTCGAAAATATTTTCAAAAATTTTAATTTGCCAGCGGGGTTTGGCTACACTTAAATAATTCGATTGAATTGAATTATTGATATGAGTCTATGCTATTCGATTCAGCTAGACTAAAGTTTATGAAAACTCTAAAGTGTTCATTGAAGAAATTTCCGAACCAAATTGTTTTGGTGCGGAATCCAATAAGACCGAGGTAGAATTATTGTGCCTATGGATAAAGAGACGTGACATCCCGAGAGAATTTTGAATATTTTAAAAATTTTATTAATTTATTTAAGGTTCAAAATTAGAACCTGTATGCAAAAAATTAGTGTATGCGTTTGATATTTTTAAGATAGAATTTTGAGGATTTCAAAATTTCGTGAAGGATTTAGGTGAATTATTCAAGATAAGTGTATACGTGTTTATGTTATGTGTATGTGTATATGGTCTTATATGTATTCAATATGTGGTTAAGGGTCAAGGTTGACGAGATAAACGATATCTCAGAATAAAACCCTAAGTATATATTAAGAACGCCAACGTTTTGTTAGAAAACCCTAGCGATTAATAAGAAACCCTAAACCGGATTCGATAACCCTAATTTGGGGCCAAGAATCAAACCCTAATTCGGTGCATGAAACCCTAAATTGGGAACCTAATGGCGTAAGTGTAAATAATTATAAGATTAATTAGGGTTAATCTTCACAAATTGGTTTGAAAACCCTACTTTCAAAATTTGAAACCCTAATTTTTTCGGTTTAGAACCCTAATTTGTAATTAAGGGAAAAGACGAAAGTGTTAATTAAATAATTTTAATGATAATTAGGAAATATTAATCCAAATTTTAAAGTTATAAGTAATTATAAAATCCTAATCTAATTACAAAATCTAATTTCTAATTTAGAAAAATTATTTTCTATTAGAAACCCTAATTCGTGAGTTATAAACCCTAATGACAATTTTGACCATAATTGCTAAATAAGCAATTTTTATTAGGAAATAATAATCCTAATTAGCAAGATTTAAATTATGATTAAGAAATTTTAATATAATTAGTAAATCCTAATTATAATTTAGAAATATTAATTTTCTATTTTTAAAACCTAAATTGGAAATTTTAGAAAATTAAATTACAAACCCTAAGGATTTCAAAACCTAAACCCTAAGGCTTTCCAAACCCTAAACCCAAACCTTAAACCCTAAGGGTTTGGTCAAATGTCCAAAATGCCATTAAAATTAAATGCGAAATGACTAAAAAGCCCTTTGATGCATTATTGGAAATAATTGGTAGATCTTGCAATAATTGAGTGCTTGAACCACTCCACCAACTCCATGTGGCCTAAATACACCAACTCCCAGCCGAAATCAGCAGATCATATCAACATTATATCATTTTTATAGATTAAAGAGAGAGAGAAGGCAATTTTACATTTCATTTTTCTCAAGCCATTCTCTCTTCAGATTTTGAGATTTAGAGTGAGAGAGAGAGAGAAGGTGAGCCATAATCGGTTCATAGCCTCTCAAGAACAGGATCAAAGTCAGAAATCAGATATCAAAAGCATAAGAAGGTATAAGAACCCTAATTTTTGAAATCATGTAATCTGATGTTAGGTGTTGTAAGTTATTGGTTAAAGATGTGTTATAAGGTGTCATTTAGTGATGATCGGGTTGTTAAAACCTGGATCCATAACATCTAGATGCACGAAATCAAGATTTAAACAAACTCGAAAATCGAAAAAAAGTCGCCGACAAACCGAAAAGTCGAGCCTCTAGATTCTTCTCTATTAATTTGTTTTTGTGTTTTAAGTTTTGTACTTGAGTATGTAGTAAGGATCGTGATCCGGAACTTGAATCAAGCACAGATCACGTGTAGATTGAAAAAAGTTATAAGCGGTCAAAGGTCGTTGACCGCTCACACGAAAAAAACGCTTTCGGGCAAACCTGAATTTCCGTATGGGTCGACAAACTTTTCGTGGTCTCGATCTTCTTTTGTGAAAGCGATCCGCCATGTTGTTGTTATATGTATGTAGACTAACATGTAGGCTACCCATACATGCTTTTATTACTTCCAGATCATGCAATCGGATCAAAGTTATAGCGAAGTCAAACCATCGTTGACCACTCACCTCTTGATGAAATGGAAACCCAGATTTCATGAACGATCTGGGACCACCACTTTGACCGGTCCGGATCTTTGCTTTGGTGATGTTGTTGTTAAATTGATATAAGGTTATATAGTTGTACTCGACACGCATTTACAAACGAATGAACCATTATATCACATAAACAAGATTTATATACCGAAAGATACAAGGATCTAAATTAGCATTTTGAATCGTTTCTTCATTTTCGAATTTCCGTAAATGAAGACAAATATATTATCGAGTTTTAGAGACTTAGATCTTCTACGTGTGAGATTTTATGGCCATGAAGTTAGTTTGTAGTTGTTGTTTTACGTGTAGTATCGCAATATATCAATGCTCAAACAAAAACCTAGTAAACACGTTAGAAAAGAAGTTATAACCCACAAACTAGCTAACCTAAAACGAAACCAAGAAGCTCAAGAACAATTGAAGAACACCTATAATATTGATTATGTCGCTATAGGCCCCTTTTTAATTAATTATTTTCCAAAAAATTAATTATTTAAAAATAGAAAAAAATGGTTTTTAATTATTAAAAAAATACATAATAAATTCGAAAAAATTATTTTAAAGTCTAAAAAATAGTTTTTAATTATTTAGAGTATATTTCATAAATATTTAATATTTTTGGAATATAAATGGTATTTAATTTATTTAATTATAATATTAAATAAATGATTTAAAAATGATTTTAATACATGAAAAACATGAAAAATAATATTATGTTATAATAAAATATTTTAAGTTATTTTCAAAGTGACTTTTAATATTTTAGGATGAATTTCATTAATTAATAAATATTAATGATAATTAGTTTATTTAATAACTATATTAAATAAATTATGGAAAAATAGAATTAATGATTTATAAATCATATAAAAATGATTTAAGGGTTATAAAAATATTTTAAGTTATAAAATATAACTTTTGATATTTTGTCATGAAAATATTAATATTTTAATATTAATAGCAATTATCGGATAATGGATTTAATTGTTTAAAAATCATATAAATATGATTTTAAGGTATTAAAATACTTTTGATATATTATAAGTATATTATAATATTATGACATGTATTTCATTAATATTTGATAATAAATAAATATTAATGACAAAAGAATTATGTGGTATTTAATTCATTTAAATACGATTTTAATGATTGAAAATTCATGATAAATGATAATAATTATTTAAAAATTATTACGAACTTATGAAAAATATTTTGACTGTTAATAAATTATCTGAGATAATTGTTAAGTGTTTAAGCAGAGTTTAATTGAACTTAAACTCGAATTTTTGTCCGACTAGACCGTCGGGACGTCAGATTTGTGTCAGGTTCAACTCAGACTTCAATAGTTTGACTTGATGCCGAGTCTTATGTGTGTTATAGACTGATAGGGTTATGTGTTTAGGTTATTCTATGTATATCTATATATATAATAGTATTATATTGTGATGATATTATTCTAATATTGGAGATCTATATTACTAATATTAGGTCTTCGGATAAAGCGTTATAAATTGTGTTGCGATAATCAACGGTTCAGGCAAGTTTGTTTTTACTTAACTCTACTAAGAGTTGTTTTATTCAGATATGCTTATGGTTAATAATTCATTTGAATTATAGCCAGCTTATTATTCAGACTCTTTCAATCATGATATATCGTTATATTATTGAATTTAAACTTGCTGGGCAATCCTTATGCTCACCCTTGCTATATCATGATAAAACATTGCAGATTAAGGCGAATGCGTCGGATACAAGGAAAGGTCAAAGACAGTTCCAGCTTTAGTATACGTGTGCAGTAGATTTGTAATAGTGTTGTATTTATAATAATATAATAATGTTATGATTTATGTATTAAGTTAAGTTATGAATTGTGTATTAAGTTAAGGTTAATTTCGACCTTGGGAAATAGTATGTAAGTTTAATGTATAAACAATTTATGTTTATATCTAGGGGCCCCGCAAATAGTAATAGTGTATAGAATGATTTGTTGGGACCCGAGTTGGATCTACGGTGATTCAAACGATTCGACAGCTCAATCCACGATTTATTCGTCCATTTCGATTCTTGATCGAGTAGGAAATGTGGCCTATATACTCGCATTACCTCAAAGTACGCCTCGTGTTCATAATGTTTTCATATATCCGTGCTTACGAATATGTGAAAGACCCAAACCACGTTATTGAAGTTAGAACCAGATGAGATAGTCAAGACTTAACGTCATTTAAGAGGTACTTGTCAAGATCTTGGATAGGAAAGAACATGTCCTACGCACAAAGGTCATATCACAAGTTAAAGTTTTGTGGAGGAACCATGCTATAGAGGAAATGACCTGGGTGTTGGTAACAGAAATGAAAGCGAGGTATCCTCACCTTTTCGAAACACCAGGTACGTACGTCAATTTTGAGGACGAAATTTCATAAGGAGGGGAGGTTGTAAAACCCCAACTTATTATAAATGAAATTGAATTTCTCTATTTATTATTTTGAAATAGTAAGGGTTGAATTGATTAATGTGGTTAGTTATGGGTAAAATGCGCAAATATTTCAAATAAGCAAGTGGTTATAAAATATTCATTGTTGTTTCGGGGAATATTCGTTTGGTCGTGGAATATTCTTCCGTCGGGAATATTCGCATTTGACGACGCATCTTTTGTAATGTGATAACGGAAAAGCGATTGGATGAAGAAAACGACAAGTATAAGTTGTTTATAAATAATGTAGTAGTTGTTACCATTAGTATCTTGTTGGAATACTCGGTGGTTAAAACACAAGAATACGCGTTATCGCACAAGAAGATACCCAGTATTGCACCAATTATTGATTCTTACGTAAGAAGGCACTACTCAATAATTGTTACATGTAATTATCGTTCAATATTTTATTTTATTGATTCAATAATTGCTACATTGATATTTTATATTACTGTTGTTTCAATAATTGTCACTACATAGTATTTTCCATTATCGAAGCAACTATTCATATTATCTGAATAATATTATTAGATAACATTATTGGCAATGTCTAGAAAGTTCTGTCTAAGGAGTGGTTTGGTCACCTAATTGCGTGCCAGTAAGGAAAAATTCTTATTGGAAAGCCCCCCTCTTTCCTGGGAACGGCCTAGTTGCCAGTACTGTGATTCTGAAATATTATTTGTGAATAATTAATTATTGATTTATATGATAAGGAAAATATTAATTTTATGTGGATATAGATGGAGAAAATTTTTAATGTGACAATTGTTGAAAATTATTATTTTATCTTTTTCTGATAAATAATTCATTTAAATATATTATTTTAATAATATAATAATGGTGATATTTTTACAATGAATGTGGCATATCTGAGTATATGAGGAGGAAGGGTATTTTTGTTACAAAAGTTATTTAAAACATGTTAAACATGTTTGTGGGCCCATTTTTTGACTAAATTTTGATTATAGCCTATAAAATCGCCCGTTTGTGGATTTCAGTCATTTAATTTATGTTTGGAATTTGGAAAAACTTTATTCTGCAAAGTTGTAGATAATGGAATTTCCTATAGAAAGACATAAGGTTTGATTTTTTCTGACAAAAGGGCTATTTATTATGAATTATTAAAGTTCCGGATTAATTAATTATTATTATTTGGAGTTTTAAATAAATTAATTGGGAAAAATGTTTTTGTGGTTGTTACTGAGGTGTGGCTGATGTCTAGACTATATTGGTGTGCGTAGGATATTTGATAAAAATAAATTATTATTTTATTAAATTTTCTGTTGTGGTGTTTTAAGCAATTTCCTATAAATAGGGTGGTTAGGTTAGAATTGAAAATCACACCAGAATCTGAAGTTTTCTCTCTCTTTCTCTCTCTATATTATCGAGCATATTCTTGTGAGTATTTTAAGACTTTGAGTGTTGCTATATTTGCAAGTTCCTTCAAATTTATATCCAAAGATTCCGTACGAAAAAGTAATCCTTTTCGAGGTAAGGGATATTATTTTTTTAAAATGATATTATTTCTTTCAATATCAAGATGCTCGAATATTGGTAAGATTTTTCTTGTGAAATTTTTGTCTTTTAGTGTCGGGTTATTATTCACGATATCTAAGACTATTCACGAATCGACTTATACTATTCATAGAAAAATTAAATTTTGTTTTTCCTCCAAAATATCTATTATAGATACTAGCTTTGATTGTATCCATGTTTTGATCATTCTTGAATTTTACTCCACTATGATTATTTGTGAGGTATTTTTGGATATGGATAAACCGAAATATGAATCCTTAATATTTGTTATTTTATTTCAAAGGATTCGTTTTCTTTAAAATATTTTTCATCATCCTCACCCTAAATGATGATATTATCGAATATCTTTGGCTTTTGTAGTGTAAAGATGAATGATTTCGATGAATATCTTTGGCCCGTAGTGCAAAAGATTTAATGTGTGTTTTAGATGAACATGACTAATCGATGAATATCTTTGGCTCAGAGTGCAAAGATGAATATTTGATTCCGTATATATATTAATTGATGTTATAGGGATAAAATATCGACGATGAACTTTTAAATTCATATATGAAGATAGTAGATTTCATCTCTACTTAACTCTTCTAATGAATTATTATTTCCGTCATGCGAATATTGATTTAAAAGCGGTTGTCTATTGTATTTTATTAGATTTTTTCCCTGTTGAGGACTAACGATAATTTGTTCTATGTTATCTTAGTCATAATGTTCTTTACTAGGCTAGTTGAGCTCACCCTTTTCCTTTTGTTCCATTTTTCTTCTCGAGAGGCGAGAATGTAGCGTAGTACTAGTGGGGGTGTGGAATGATGGTTCTAGAAGTTGTTTTAGTAGTCCTCATTATTTTTGTAAAATAGTGTATCAATAATTGTAATGAGGACTTATTTGAGTATGGATATTGTCTAGATGACAATATTTGTATTTTAACTCACAGTTTTTATGTTGTATTAATAAAGTTGTAGTTGTTTCTGTACCATGTACTTTGACGACTCAAAATGGGTGTTGTATACCTATTTTGGGGGCGTAACATCGTTAGCCTTCAACAGTGTTAAACTGATAAACTATAATAACTATCAAGTTTAACTGCAGCGGAATAAACAATTCATTAGAAGTGTCAAGTAGGGAATAAAATCTACTATCTTCTATGATTTAAAAGGTTTTTCATCACTTTTATCGCTTGGACTCAAATTTTTAATAAATAATCCACATCATCGAATCACCCCTCGCACTACTGGTCGAGATATTCTTTAGTATTACGACCACTTAATTATCCATGCACTACTGACTTAAAGATAATCATGTTTTCAATCTGGCCCCGATCATGCCATAAAACAATTCATCTTTCAGACTACTACCAAAGAGAATCCATAGCCATAATCATACCAAAACTATTCATCAATGCACTACGTGCCAACGAGGACTTTTTTCCACATCATTTGTAACATTTCTAGTTATGATTATACCGAATAATCCGTAGTCATAATCATACCAAGTCCATCTATGCACCACAAAGCCACAAATGACTTTCAACATAATATATACATGAGGATGATGACAATGATACAAGAATTCAATAAAATAAGTTCAAGAATTAATTTATCCAGAACTAATAACGTCCACATCACAACACGATACTTTTTTGTAGAGTAAAATTCAAGAATGCTCGTAAGAATATTTCCATGAAAATATATGGATGAAGTGCAAATATCAAGGATATTCCACTAATTTCATGGAGTATAGAAGTCAAAGTTTTAACCAACCGAGTATAATAAAGAATGGAATAACAAAAAGAAATCACCATGCATGCGATAGATCGCAGACAGCAAAAGTTATTCCAATGTAATAATAAATAATCGGAACTGTGTCCGCAGTAAAACGCGCCTGAGAGGATATTCCCACGTAATAATAAATAATGGAACCAGTCCCCAGAACGCACGTGCATGTGATATATTCCGAGAATAATAAATATTGACATAATGTAAGAATTTCACCAAGTATAGGGTAGCTCAGCAGATACAAAAAGTTATTCCAACGTAATAATAAATAATGGAATAATGAAGTTCTCTTCATGAATACAAAAGAAATAATACCCCTTACCGTAAAAGAACCTGAATATAAGAGTAGGGAAGTAGCGAATACTTTTCTATAGCTTCTCTATAATTTCTCTCTCTAGAGTTTCAAAGGAATTCCTAAGAAATAATGAAGGAATGAGCTTCTATTTATAGGAAAATGGATCGAATAGAACTAATTCATGAACAGCTCAGATTGATTTATTTTTAAATGAACTGGTCCATATTCAAGTTTACTATTAAAACTTAAAGCAACAGCATTCATACCGATTTACTATTAAAACTTTAAACCAGCTGATCCATATTGATTCACTATTATAACTTTTCACCAGCGGTCCATATGAATTTACTATTATATCTTCAACCAACGGTCTGAAAAATTAGCACATCTCCTCATGGACTAATATTGTACCCCAAAATAATTTGGACCGAAAAGAAATATATTTTACGGGTGAATAGTACTTCGTAAATAGTATCTCGTGAATAGTAACTCGTGAATAGTAACTTATGAATAGTAATTCGAGAATAGTAACTCATGAATAGTAACTCATGAATAGTAATTCGTGAATAGTAACTCATGAATAGTACTCCGACACAAAAAGTGTCCCGAATACCCGATTGAACAATACTGAGTGACTTCTCACATAAGCATCAATAATCAATACCGTGTACTACTATGCAACCACGCGTATTACTGTACTTTTAACACCGGGTGTTTCAACAGTTAACGGTAAAACTTCCGCCGTTATTTTCATAAAGTATTTTTGTCGTTTTCTCAATCCGACAATAATTTTGTTGTGGGGTCCACCAATGATTGTACCGTCGTACGAATATTCCCCGACAAAAAGAATATACTCGACTAATCGAATATTATATAACCACTTGCTTAGTTTGAAAATTTGTAAATATTACCCACAACTATAACATTACATTAAATCAACACCATAATATTAAAAAAATTATTTCGAGAAAATTAAATCTTTATTCATAAAATCTGGGGTCTCACAATCTCCCCTCCTTATGAAATTTTGCCCTCGAAATTTATGTACGTACCTGGTATGCCGAACAGGTGAGGATACCTTGACTTCACTTCAAATTCCTACTCTTGAGGTATAACCTTTGAGCGTCAAATATGATCCTTCTTATCCAAGATGTTAACACGTATCTCCTCATACGTTAAATCTTTTGCTATCTCGTTCGGTTCTAAATTAATAATGTGGTTTGGGTCGTCCACATATTTACGTAACATCGATACGTTAAAAACGTTATGAACACGTGACATACTTGGCGGTAAAAACCAGTCTATAAGCCACGAGTTCCTACTTGATCGAGGATTTAAAATGGGTCAATTAAATCGAGGGTTGAGATTTCTCTTCGCCGATTCTTCGCTTCTAGAATAATGCCATCTTGAACCTTCTTCTTCACATTCATTAGCTTCGAGTATGTAGCTCGAGCGGCTTTAACTTTATCGATTAAAGTCAATTCTAATCGTGATATTAGTTATCTTCACGTGGGTTCGTGATATTCGCACTTATAACCGCAAGATACGATCTTCTACTCTACGCGTCGCCTACCACGTTCGCTTTTCCACGATGGTATGGTACGATCATAATCTTTAATACTCGAGCCAACGTCTTTGGCGACGTATTACGTTCACTTTAGTTGAATAAATGTTTAAGAGTTTTTAGAAATGGGTTTTGTATTGGGGTCAATACAAAATTTGATTTCACGCTCTAGGGGTAGGCTAAGAAGTCTTCAAGAATACGTCAGGAAATTTATTAACAATAAAAATATAATTCAAAACTATGACTCTCATCCAAGACTTGGATAACACGTCACATTGATCCCTCATCAACTTGCCATCGTCATTCACGTGACGCCGCTTCACTGTAAAGTCCGCTTCGATTGCATTCCACACAAGAAAGTCAACAACGAAAGGATCCGGGGCTCTTTATTTATGGCTTGATATGAGAATAATCGACTTTTTAGTGGTTTTGTTACTTTGAATTCACATAACAAAGTTGGTTAAGAGTATGAAAGATAACAACTTTACGAATAACATGATGAGTAGTTAACCAATCGCTTCCAAAAATAACACCAAAGGCAAGTATTTTCAAAGAGATAAGATCGATGTAACGTCAATACTTTTACAAAGACTCATGGAAAAGGCTATCATAGCCGAGGAGGGAGTGAGGCCATAAGCCTCTACAACAAGGAGAAGAGGAACAAAAGCAAGGCTGTAGGAGTTGTGAAGGTGGAAACTAATAGTGGGAATAGGGGTGAGAAAAGAAAGGGGAATTATTTTGGGAATGTTTAGGTGAAGCAGGAAGGTGTGAAGAAACAGACTGTGTAGTGTAAAAATTATGGGAAGAATCACTCTGGTGAGTGTCTGAAGGGTAAGTTTGTATGTTACAAGTGCGGGCAGGAGGGCCATATCTCTCCTAACTGCCCTAACCCAAAGATGAACAGTGGGTGTTTTCTGTGTGGGTCGATGGAACATAAAGTGAGGGATTGTCCAAAGAGGAAAATGGAGGCAGGGAGTGTAAGCACGGGAAAAGGATGCGAGACTATGGCAATCATAGGACCGACTTCGACCAATAAACCAACCGCACGAGTCTTCAATATGACGGTCCAGGATACTGTGGCAGCTGGGAATGGAACTCCAGGTATTATTCGAATAACTTTTATTTTGTAGATATATATGATTTTCTTTATATAGAATATTATTTTATAAATAAATTTTGAGGGAGGAATTTGAGTTCTTTTAGAAATCAAGCTTAGTTTAATCGAAAGATAAGCTTTATATGAATAGTTAAAGATTTGTTCTCAATTATGATCGAGATCTATTAGGCAATACTGTGGTTGCATAGTAGCTGTATTGATTATTGATGCTTATGAGAAGTCACTCGTTATACTCAATTATTGCTACAAGAATTCTTTGCATAATATCTTTCATATTATTAATTCAATTATTATCACGATTATCATCAGATAATATTTTATATTATTAAATCAATAATTGAGATGACAAAGTTATTCATATTATTATTTACAACATCGACAATGTCTAGAAAGTTCTCGTGGAGAGGTTTGGTCACCTAATTGCCGCTATAGGAGAAATCCTTATCGAAAAGCCCCTCTTTCCGGAATGATCTAGTTGTTAAATATTTTGAGTTATGATATTAATGATGAATAAGTTCCTGTTGATTAAAGATGAAATTGATAGTTCCATTGTGTTGGGATTATTAGTGTTACTAGAATTCAACATCTATTTCGATAATAATGGATGTCTGGAGGTTATATTGACCAATCGGGTAATTAATCGGATAAATGAGCAATTAATTGCTATTAATTCACATGCTTATAAGTATTTGTTCACATGTGTATACTATTGATTCACATTCATGTACTATTAGGGGAGGTGGTGCAAGATTGATAATTCTTGCATGACTAAATTAAAAATGGAGGTATAGATGAAGGTACTATCTGTAATTATTTTTTTCACATGATTGTATTGATTCACAAGATGTACTATTAGGGAGGTGGTGCAAGTTTGATAATACTTGCGGACTAAATTAAAAATGAAGGAAAAGATGAAGGTATTATCTTGTAATATTTCGAGCCCCAAAAGCGTGCAATTATCGAAACTATAAGACACTCGAAATTTTATGTACTATTGTCACTAACATTGCAGGAGGACATATTCGTCTTTTAAGAGAGAACCACGAAGGCGATCCAAATCCATGGGATACTACAGAAAGTTCAAGATCAACCCCGGATCGTAATCGGGACTAACAAATCAACGTCGGAGATAACACCGAGGCATACTGATACAACAATACCGAACACGACAGGAGAAGACCGATTAATCTAGAAGACAACCCCGAGGTATCCGCCTCCCGCCCCAACCATGGGAATAGCCACCAACCTTGGTGATAACCCCAAGGAATGCAGATTCCAATGATAACCCCTTTAAATGCTTGTTTCAAATGGAACTAGCTTCAATCTCGGTAGCTCCAACGGGATACCTTGCACCAACCCTAAGAATAACATCGGGAAGACATGCACACTTCAAAGGTGACGATGAGGACCTTCTACAATTGCAGTAGCGTATTCAATCTCGTGCCTTCGAGCAACGTATGCTTTATCAGCCCAATCCGGCAATAACACCGGTGAGGGGAAACATCATCTTCTCGTCAACACGATGCCACGTCACGTCTCTATGCAATGATGTCCCACAAGACTAACCAATCCCGAGTGACTATCGTATGGGTAACAGATGAAAGTTGAAGCTTGAAGACCAGGAGGCATCGTCCCATCTTTAATGACTTGAACAAACTCTAATCCCATGCCATCGCATAACTCTCAACAACAACGATGTCGAAATAGGTCATGTATACCTCAAAGGATGCGGGATTGCACTTCTAAAAGTTCGAGTGGACATTACTGATTGCTCGAATGCACGAATTCGAGACGACGGGCATTCGACAAACCTAAGCCCACACGGGTTGCCTCTGGTACACACCGTGGCTCAGTATGAAGTACACTGCTGGCTACTTTGGTTTATAAATAGAGGGCTTAAGCAGCCCATTTTGCAAGAGAAAAAGGTGAGGAAGCCCGGTAATTTGCTCTCAGACTCACCCCATGCAGGTGTACTTTCCTCTAAACACTTGTGAGCTCATATATATCCTTTTTGTACCTACAAGAGTCGGTGTTTACCCACTCTAAAGATATAGATGCCTTTTATCATCGATCAGTAAGCCTTCTCACACACTTTAGAGTCTTCTCTTCATGTTTGCACACACCCTTCTACACGTTGAGGAGGTCGTGTTGCTTGCTTTTGCCGAACATCGATTCAGTGATTTCATTTAGATCAGTATATATATATATATATATATATATATATATATATATATATTATATATTTACATATATATTGACTAACATTATCGAGTTATGCCTCGATTGAGCCTGAACTTGATGCCCGAGCGTTTATTTGCTTTATATATATATATATATATATATATATATATATATATATATATATATATATATATATATATGCATTTATATATATTAATCGTGTGTGTCGAACTTTGTTCGATGAGCCTGAACTTTGGTGCGTGCGCTTACTCGCTTATATATATATATATATATATATATATATATATATATATATATATATATATATATGTGCTGTGGTGGGACTACATTCGATGAGCACAGATTTTACATCCAGTGCGTTTACTCGCTTATATATATATATATATATATATATATATATATGAACTCGTGGTCGGACTGCATTCGATGAGCCTGGATTTTAATGCAGTGCGTTTACTCGCTATATATATATATATATATATATATATATATATATATATATATATATATATATATGAACTGTGGTCGGACTGCATTCGATGAGCTGGATTTTACATCAGTGCGTTTTACTGCTTATATATATATATATATATATATATATATATATATATATATATATATATATAGTATATGGACTGACATTCAATGAGCCTGCAGATTTTATATCCAGTGCGTTTATTAAGCTTATTATATATATATATATATATATATATATATATATATATATATATATTTCCCACAGAGTTTACTTACGTGGGTGGTTGATCACTTTACTTTCTTTACATTTCTCGTTTCGCTTTCGGAGTTTACTTCGTGGCAGATTAGCGCATTTTCTGACTTTATTTACATTACATCGCCTAGAGTTTCCTTTGTGACGGTTGACCGTATTTATGACTTTATTTACATTTCGTCCCTCCACAGAGTTTCCTCCGTGGCGGTTGATAGCTTTAATGACTTTATTTACATTTCGATCCCCATGGAGGTGCTTCGTGGTTGGTGATCCTGTCTGTATATATATATATATATTCTGACTTTTATATATATACACGCTTATTGCTTTCATATAAAGCGCAGATTTTGTGAGCCTAGGAATCATGTGATCACATATTCATCCCATTGAATCTAGATTCAGTTCCCGTGATGGACATTTTCAGCTATAAGCAGCTTGTAAATTATTCTACGATGTCTGAATTTCCTCAGATGGTTTCCATACCCACGAGGAAGTCGGCATTATTTTGTACATTATTTTCATACGGATACCTCGCAATGTAAAATAAAATCAACCAAGCCGCGCACTTAATAAAATGGGAGTGTAAAAGGTCTCAGTTACTATTGAGCATCAGGGTTTGAAAAACCTTTTTATAAAATGTCATTGCTATATCTTGCTAAAAAACTAAATTTTCTACATAAATTCAAACCCTGTGTATATAGGTGCGAACGAGGCCTCGTACTAATTCCAAATAACAGCACATTGACCCACACACACACACATTCAAATAATAGTTTCTTGAAAGAGGCGGTCACCGTGGTAGTAACACGGATGTCTGAAGTGCCTAACACCTTCTCCCATATAACCAAGTCCCCGAACCCTAATGAATCTCAGGTTTCAGACCGTTTAGTAGTGTCACATCATCGGGTCGATGTGCAAACCTTTTCTCGGTTGTGTTGGTACAACCATTTAAAAACCAACTGGCGACTCTTATCGGTCCATCGTTGACATTATCGTATGAGACCTTTTTCACTTATTTTTTCAAACAAATCTCACCTAAAATGAGAACACCAAAGAACAAGTAATGGAAAGGGACACCCAAAAATCCGGCGTCGACTGTGTGGCGACTCTGCTCACTGGGACTCCAAAGAAGAGGACTTAAGCCGCTACTACAATCTTTTCAAAACTATTATCCGCTTGTGTGTGGATGTTGCATTTACATTTTTGATAAATGTGTACGAATGCATTTCCTTATTTGCACTTAGTGCTTCACACCATAACTGCTTGTGATGCTAGTGCTTCGCACTATAACTTGCCAGTGATGCTAGTGCTTCGCACCATGCTGCCAGATGATATTAGTGCTTCGCACATGTCATCATTTTCTTACGGTGAGACGCGATGTATGTGAATGTATGTTGTGTGGTCCCTCCACCAAGAGGCTATCCCATTGGTGTTTGATTACTGGACTCGTGAGAAGACTAATTCTCTGAGGCTCAGGAAAGGCACCACCCAAAATCGCTCCAGTTGAAAGACCGGATTAACTTCCCGTCAAGTAGATTGCGATGGTTTGGGAACCTTCATGCCAAAAAGCCGCGAGAGTAACCTAAGATAGGTCAGCCTCTGATAAACCCAAAACGGAGGAAAGTGTCTTCATTCCCTCATTTCAAATTACTTGTACTTACATTCCATATCTATCTCCATGTAATGAGAAATATGAAGAAATGTGTACACATACATATTAACGTGCTATAAACAATTGACACCCGTTGTGCAGGATAAAAATTCTTAAAATGGACACATCACATAGCATGTTATTGCATACATTCCCTAAAGACTAAACTATGCAAGTCTTTCGCAGGGAATCAATCGGACCTACTACTCGTTCAAAGTCCAAGAAGGCAACAGGCCCACAGTCAATCATGTCGTCATCCGACCAAGTTGAACTTAATCTAGTTTCTCGCAAAGAATTACCTGATTAAGCAAACAGATTCTGATTTGGTTGTTCTACTCAAAGAATTACACACGGTCTACGAGGGTCGAGAAAATACCCGTACATACATGTGAATCCTCCACAAAAGGGGGAATCCCGGTCATTACCATACCTGAGCCACAGTTGGATACAACCAACAAAACTCTTGATGCTGCCCATCCCACTGGAGATCCAGACACTAGTGACATCAAAAAGAAAGTCCTCCAAATGGAAGAGACCCTTCGCGCTATCAAAGGAATTGGAACACACAGAAGTGTTTCATATGTAGATCTGTGTATTTTCCCTGGTGTTCATTATCCAGAAAAATTTAAAACTCCTAACTTTGAAAAATATGACGGGTTAGGAGATCTTTATACACATCTAAAAGTGTTTATTGGAGAACTTGGATCTTATGCAGAGGACGAAAAGCTCAGAATGCAATTATTCCAAAAGAGTCTAACTAGAGAAGCCCGTTCGTGGTACACAAGAGTAGACAACGCCAAAATTCATAGCTGGGAAGAGCTAGCACATGCTTTCCTCACTCAATATAGCTTTCAAACTCATATGGCTCCTGATCGGTATCAAATTACCAAGATCAAGAAACAGTCTATCGAGTCTTTTAGAGAGTATGCCCAGAGGTGGAGACGCCTGGCTGCCCAAGTTAGTCCTGCCATGACAAAATCAGAAATGGTCATGACTTTCATAGTCATACAAGAAGCTCCCTTCTACGAGAGAGTTTTAGTCGGCATCGGCAAACCGTTTTCTAAAATTGTCAAACATGGGGATATGGCTGAGATGGGATTGAAGTCATGAAAGATTCAAGACCTAGCTGCACTCAAAGTTGTTACTGATCACATCCAATCTGGAAATTATGGGAACAACCCCCAGAGGGTCCATAAAAAGAAAGAGGAAGATGTTTCCCTGATACTACAGGGGCAAAAAGGCAATCAAAACATGCCTATTAAGTGGAGAAACTACACTCCCTTTCAAGCACAGTCTATAAACCCTCCAGTACCCAAAGGTGGAGAATTCAAACACCCTCGAGTGTTTACACCCTTAGGGGATACCCTCGAGAACATCTTAAATCTTATGACAAACCTGTAAGAAAATTACATCTTCTTCCACCACCGGCCCTAATGGACGGGGTTTCAATCTTTCGCTAGGAAATGTGCTTATCATGTCGGAGCACCTGGACATGATACTCAGGATTGTTGGGCCTTGAAACACAAGATCCAGGACCTGATAGACAACGGAGAGATCATGGTTACCAAACTAGATCAACCTCACGTAAAAGACAACCCTCTTCCTCAACACAAAGAAGAAGAGGTCAACATGATTAATTGGAGCAATGGACAGAGTTCCAATTTTAGTTGTGATTCTTCCCAGACCATCAAAGATGGTGATGCCAGATGGGATTATGCCAAGTTCCAGTTCACAATGGAATGAAAGATGAAAGCTCTCTGCAAACAAATTGAACAATTGGCAGAACTAGTAACTTATCAGCATCAAGTGACTCGCCAGTTAATCAGCCAGAGCATGCCAGTCTCCTACCTCTTGTCATGAATATTCCCTCGTCACTTTCAGAAAATGAAATGCTGGAAGACAAAGTGACGAAGAGAACAAATGCCAAAGCCCGTCGGGATTTCGCCAACAAAAGGGAATTCACCTATCTGGGCCAACCAATGGAGGAAATCCTTCATATGCTAATCAATGAAGGAAGGATCAGTTCCCTTCACCTCCAATCAACCCTCGTTAGGGATGGTACAACTCGATGGAGTATGTAAATATCACTCCCGATCTCATGGTCACGCAAAGCGAGAAGAATCTTTGGGCACTCATACACCTTATTCAAAATCTAATCAGCGGTGGTGTCCTGCGCTAGCGATTGACGATCTTGTGTTACGTGCAAGAAGTGAGGATCTGAGGCCCTACTAAGTGGAAAAGTGTGGTAGTGAGTTATATCCCTTTGAAATTGATGGGATTAATACATTGCTCGCAATACCAATAATTTAACTCAAGGGAAGCAACAATCCTTTGAAAGTGGTAGCTCCCGAGCCAATCAACTTGCCATGCAGAGCACAATATCTTATTGTTAGCTTGCGCACAGTTTCGTGGAATTATGGAGAAGGTGAAGGATCCACCTCACATACAACTACTACAGTGTCGAAGGAAAATCCACTGTATCTTCCCCAACGGGTGATGAAACCTACCACCAAATCAAAGGGGAAAATACCCATGGAGAGATCGGAAAATTCCTCCGCACTATGGGTCATAACGAAGCTTGAAAGAAGCTCCATAACAAATATCAATTTTGGACTTGGTCCTAACTTCCGAGAGTTACCGGAAGGTCTTGCTAAAGGTTTTAGAAGAAGACTATCTCTGAGACATCGATTGGACACGAAAAAGTTTCAAAGATTCGGTCGATCACATTTTCAACAATAATGTGATATCCTTCATCGATGATGACATACCGCTTAGAAAGGACCCGGTCATTGCAAAGCCGTTGCACATTGCGGTCTTGTTCTCCGGGATATATGGTAGGCGGAGTCTTAATAGATGGAGGTTCCTCTTTGAATATCGCCCATATGCTACCTTGGTGAAGATGAACATCAATCTCAACTGAATTCGGAGTAGCTAACTATCATCAAAGCTTTTGATGGAGCCCAGTGAAATTCGGTCGGAGTAATTGAGCTGCCAATCGAAATTGGTCCTCACACATTCTACGTATCTTTCCATGTGCTCAAGATAGATTCAGGATACAACCTGCTCTTGGGACGACCATGGATTTATATGGCTAGGGAAGTCCCCTCCACTCTTCACCAACTGTTGAAATACATTATCAACAATAGCCTGGTCACAGTCAACGTTGAACCAGAGATTCCTCAGCACGGAGACATGCCGTTCATCAATGCCAATGCGGACGTTGAACTAGTCAGTTTTCATGCTTTGGAAATAAGCAACACCCAATACCATGCTATTGGAACACCATTGCTCGAACCCAAGATTTCTACCGAAGTAATGTCGGCCACTCAAGAAATGATGTCGTTGGGTCATAAGCCGGGACATAGGTTGGGTAAAAATTGCCAGGGTATCAAGTACCCAATTCGTTTAACGTGCAAGTCGGAATAGTGGGCTAGGATATTACGCGATTCTAAATCACGAGGAATCCTCATAAACATCCATGATTCCTTTAGTTTCAACCATGTGGCGTTTATCTTCGCCTTCAAACTCTGAGTCCGCACAACCTCCCGTAAAGGTGCCAACCAATGTAATGGCTATGTTATGTCCCAAGCTGGTACCAGTGAAAGGAAAAGAAATCTTTGTTCCAAATCCCGCAGTGGAAGAGGAGGAACGAAGAATCAAGAAAGACGTCATCCGAATGATGTCAGGAATATGCATCATCGTTCATGACAAACATACCAACAGATACACCCCAGACGATGATTGCCCAGATGTAATGGCCATCATTCGGGACAGGGAGGATGATGACAATCCCTCCATCAATGCGGTCCACCCGGACTATACCCTTGCCAATTGGAATAGCATTCCTTGCATTGGTCGTTGAGGGTAAAGCGGTGTAAACTCTTTACGCCTTGTAGATATAATAAGCGCTTGCTTTTACATGCAGTATTAGCGGTTTATTTTGCCAGTATATGTTAACACTATGTATGATCAACACATTTCATATATACTAAGTGAAAGCATATTTTGTTTGAGGACTCTAAATTTAGGCGTATACGTACTTTAACGTCTGATTGCCTCTTCTCCACAAGGATTGTACCTTTGATGTAGAGATGAATTGACCTTGGTGGATATCTGAGGATGACATTGAGGTGCCTCGAAATTGAGGAATGGGTCAAAGACAAACCCAAACCCAACCTTGATCAAACCACTTCTTTCAATCTCAGAACCTTAGAAAGCCCTAAGTTAATCCAGATTGGTTCAGACCTTACTCCAAACCAACGGAATGACATGGTTACACTATTAACCCAATTCCAGGATGTGTTTGCATGGTCTCATGAAGACATGGTGGGTTTGTCCACTGACATTATCCTTCATCGCCTTTCCATTAAAGAGGGATTTAAGCCAGTCAAGCAAAAGCTCAGGCAATTGAAACCTGAATGGAGTTTAAAGGTGAAAGAAGAAATCGTGAAACAATTTCAAGCTGGCATCATAATGGTGTCTACATATCTTGAGAGGATATCCAACATTGTGCCCGTGCCTAAACCTGGAGGGAAGGTGCGAGTTTGCGTGGATTACCGGGACTTGAAGAAAGCTTGCCTAAAAGATAGCTTTCCCGTGCCATTTATCCACATTCTCATTGACAATACTGCGCAATACGACATGTACTCCTTTGCTGATTACTTTGCGGGATATCATCAGATTATGGTTGTCGAGGAAGATTGTGAGAAAACTGCTTTCATCACACCTTGGGGAACTTTTTTCTATAGACGGTTGTCATTCTGCCTCATCAATGTCGGAGCTAGCTATCAACGAGCTATGATGGCTCTTTTCCATGACTTAATGCATAAAGAGATCGAGATCTACGTGGATGACATCATTGTCAAATCCCGGAAGGAGGATGACCATCTGAGACCATCTCGGAAGTAAAGTTGTTCGATAGGTTGCGTAAGTACAACTTGAAGTTGAATCGACTAAATGCACCTTTGGTGTTAAATCGAGCAAGTTGCTAGGATTTCTAGTCACCCACAAAGGATTGAAATTTGGATCCCTGCCAAAATCCAAGCCATCGAAATGCCCATTCCTCGAGAGCGAGAGAAGGAAATACGGTGATTTTTGGGAAGAATCAACTTCATCGGCGGGTTTATCTCCAACTCACAAACAACACGTGAGCTAATCTTCAAGTTATTAAGGAAGAACTCCTCCATGAAATGGAATGATGAGTGTCAAAAGGCCTTCCTCACAATCAAGAAACAGCTAGTCAAAGCTCCTGTCTACGTACCACCCAGGGATGATGTTCCCCTGTTTATGTACCTATCCATAAGTGACAATGCCATTGGTCGCATCTTTGAGACGAAGGACGATAGAGGCCAAGAACAAGCTATCTATTACCTCAAAGAAAAGGTTCAAGAAGACGGTGAACACAAGTACACTCTGATCGAAAAGACGTGTTGTGCTTTATCATGGGCTTCCATGAGGTTACAGCATTACCTCCATGGTCACACAACCCATCTCATATCCCGCGTGGATCATCTTATGTACGTGTTCAACAAACCTATGTTAAATTGCCGGCTGTCTAGATGGTAGTTGATCCTACAACAATTTGACATCGTATATGTGACTCAAAAGTCCATCAAAAGTCAAGGAATTACGGATCAACTGGCCGCCGCACCTTCAGGGGATTTCAAACCCTTGGAAACATATTTCCCAGATGAAGGAGTAATGACAGTGTAGCAATACCATCAGTACGATACGCGCCAATCATGGAAGATGTATTTTGATGGAGCTGTTAATATGGAAGGTTCTGGAGCTAGAGCAGTCCTAATATCTGATACGGAGGAGCGGTATCCCGTTGCCGTCAAATTACAGTTTGTCAGCACCAATAATATGGCTGAGTATGAAGGCTGTCTCATGGGGCTAAAACTTGCCCGTTCAATGGGCATCAGGCGGTTAACTGTCTTTGGATATTCGGAGTTGGTAATCAAACAATCCACCGGAATCTATCAAACCAAGGAACTACATTTGCTGCCTTACCATCGGCAGGTTTTGAAGATGGCTTTGGAGTTAGAAGAAATATCCTTTCTACACATTCCTCGTAATAGGAATGACTTTATGGACGCATTAGCAACTTTGGCCTCCTTGATTCGCATATCAGACAACGAACACTTGCCAAGGGTCATGATTTCCCTGCACAAGGCCCCAGCCTATGGGAGTTACGTTGGAGAAGTATCGGATGAGCTACCTCCCATCCAACATCCTTGGTATCAACATATCAAGGAATATCTGCGAGATGGATCTACACCCGCTGAGGCGAGCCCGAATGAGAAAAGACGGATCCATCGACTTGCTATAAAGTTCTACTTGAGTGGAGATGAACTCTACAAAAGAGATGCAGGACTAGGTCTCCTCAGATGTCTAGACAAAGATCAAGCCCAAAGGCTTATGGATGAAATCCATGGCGGAGTCTGTGGCCGCCACATGAGTGGCCCCCTCCTTGTCAAGAAAGTCCTCAGGACAGGACATTATTGGCTATCTCTCAAAGCTGACTGCAATGACCACGTCCAAAGATGCTATCAGTGCCAGATTCATGGGAATGCTATACACGCCCCTCCATGGGAACTCCACAATATGAGTTCACCTTGGCCCTTCTCAATGTGGGGAATGGACATTATCGGGCCCATCGAGCCTAAAGCCAGTAATGGTCATTGTTTTATCTTCACCATGATCGACTACTTTACCAAGTGGGTAGAAGCAACCTCCTTCCCCAGGGTTACTAAAGAAGTCATCATTGCTTTCATTAGAAACAATGTCGTTTGTCGATACCGACAACCAGAGGTGATTGTGTCAGACAATGCCAAGAACCTCAACAACAAAATGATGAAGGAATTATGTAGTAAATTCCACATCAAACATCTCAACTCTGTCATCTATCGTCCGAAGATGAACGGTGCTGTTGAAGCGGCTAACAAAAACATCAAGAAGATTATGCAAAAAATGTATGCCAACCACAATGATTGGCCTGACCTATTGCCTCTAACTCTGTTAGCCTACAGACCCTCGATGCGTACTTCCACTGGGGCAACCCCCTACGTATTAACCTATGGGATGGAAGCAGTACTCCCCATAGAAGTTGAAATGGAATCCCTCAGAGTGTTGATAGACGCTCAGCTGGATGAAGACCAATGGGTACAAGACGGGTATCACCAATTGTCTCTAATAGATGAAAGGCGAACCACGGCTATCTTCCATGGTCAGTTATATCAACAAAGGATCGCCAGATCCTACAACAAAAAAGTCCGGCTACGACAGTTTAAACAACATGACTTGGTTTTGAAGAAAATCCTTGATAACTAAGATCAATCTAAAGGAAAATTCGCTCCAAACTGGGAAGGTCCGTTTGTTGTCAATGAAGTATTGACAGGGGGCGCTCTCAGATTGCACGAAATGGACGGTGATGAATTTCCACAACTCATCAACTCAGACACCGTGAAATGGTACAATGTCTAAAGTAATTCGCAAACACCCTGGTGTCGGATGATCAGATCACCAGTCATTCCGGTTCTTTAACCCTTTACCTACAACTTTCCTACACTTTGCCCCTCAAGGAAACATACATTTTAAGCCAGCAGCCTGGCTTTCTCCTCTGCGTTCCTACAACTTCGGTCATCCCACCATGGATTGAACCTCTTGCGTTTGCAGTTTAGCTACCCATATCTGGGATCAAACTTCTCATACCTGCAGTTTATCCTCAACCTAGGATTAAACTTTCTCCTCCCGCACTCGACGACGCACATGGGATTACGCTTTTCTTCTGCCACGAGAGGCGAACTACATCAACTGATCGATCTCCTCTTCAATAAGAGTACGTAGGCAACCATGTCACATGGTCCGGTTGCAATAAAACAAAAACAACAAAAACATTTCTACCCTTACAAAAACAAAAACAAACAAAAACATTTGTACACCATGTCAGCCATATACAGCGTTGAACCTCTTACACCAGGTTCGAACTACGCAGACTTGATCTCCTCTTCAATAGGAGTACGTAGGCAGCCATTCATGGTGCGGTCTCACCCCCTCCCAAAACACAAACCCTTGTCAGTTAGTACTGGGATCATCTTTCAATACACTACATTTCATTTGGCTTTAGACCAAAGGGATGGAATTACCTGAACTCCTCCCAAATAGGAGATTTGGCGACCATCTAAGCTGCGGTCATACCTTGAAGAGCAACACCAATCCATAAGAGATGGAATTAACTAGGCTTCTCCTAAATAGAAGTACTGGCGACCATCTATGGTGCAGCCAATCTCAGAGAGGAAAGCCACACTCCTCTCCACACTTCCATCCAGAAACAAGTCCCAAGACACCAAATATGGTAGGGATACATAGATCGATGATCCATTCTGAACTATCCAGAGACAACTCAATGTCCATACACCCAGGAGGAATTTAGAATACATCAAAACCACAAGCCTTGAAACAGCAGGCAAAATATCAAGCAAATAACAAGGCATATCTAAAAGGGAAGTGATCCAAAAATATATTTCCCTGTCATATATATAATGTTGTTTGATGTATACAATGTGAACTGTACATGACAAAATGGCTAAGTTAGTCTGTGCAGGTAAATACAAGCTCATCTACAAGTCAGGGTATATACAAGCTAACAAGCCCAATATGGCATCCCTCTCAGAAGAAGGAGGCGAAGCTGTGGTCTCCTGTATAAGAATATCCACACGACCCTAAAGATATGTTGCCATCTGCATGGTAACCATATGATCATCAATATATGTGCTCATCTCTGCAATCATGCCAGTGGTAAGGGACCTCACTGTAGTACTATCTGTGACGGCTCCATCCCGGGCAGATATAGCACTATCCCGCTCAACTATCACTACATCTCTGGCTAATATAGCCTCATCCCGCTCAACAACAGCGACATCTCTGCGATATAATGCCTTGTCTCTCTCTAATAGAGTTACGTCTCTCCCAGTAAGGGCAGTCAACATCATAGATCGAGCATGATCTCTCTCAAAGGTCATCAGATGAAGACTCTGCTCTAAGTACTATGCCGAGTGCTGAATCACAAAAGTACTAGTACTAGGAGAATCCGGAAGAAATGCTGGCAACCCAGCAGCGGGCTCCTCCTCGATGTAGGTATCAATGTCCTCCATGGGCTCTACATCGTCTGACTCACTATCCGGTACTGCAGATACTGATGCAGCCGATAAAATCTCTGTCTCCATCCATGCGGAATACTCTGTAGAACAACCGGGATGACTGACAGAAAAAGTAGCTCTCTCACGCAGATCCCAACAAGCATACACACGGGATCGGTCCTCTGCTGAGAGATATCGAGAAGCTGAACGCTGACCTATCGCCCCATCAAAAAGATAGAAATCCTAGAACTGGTCGAACTGCAACATCACGGCCAGTGGGTGATAAGTAGTCACACCCCTTAATCCAGCCAAACGGAGAAAATCCATGCCCGGAGCGTGAGTAATGAAGCTGTATGGTGAGCAAATCCCCGAGCACGACAATATGCTGAATTAATCTCTGATATCTGCTAAAAATGTGGACCAGGACTGAGCATCTGTACACTCCGATGGCTAAAAGGAGTATGACATGGCCAAATCATGGGAGAAGCAATACCCATGTCGTCTAAGGGTACCAACCGGTCTCAAGTGTGACATAAACCACACGTACAACATGACCGAACTCCCAGTGAACACTCCTGTAGGATACGTGCAACAATAGGATGTCGACCGCAGAGTCTCTGCTACGATCATAGGTACAATGGTGCGACCCTCTCTAAGAGCTCTCACAGCCATAATGACACCAATGTTTATCTCGTCCACATATCATGGCATATAGACATACAACAGTATGCACAGCGACAGTACATCAACTATGGCCAAACGCCAATGGTCCTCCAGTGCGGTGAAATCCCCGGAATATCGTGAGTAGCTATCCTCTGAGCCAAATCATCATCTGTAAAACTTTGGAGATCACATGGCTAGATGTCAGCTCGTCCTGCTCTACTCTACGCCTCAATCCTGTGAGAGTCGTGAATCTTTAACTCATGTCTCCCAAAGCTAGATGTACGCAGGGTCTGTCTAAAGGCAGCATTGTCAAACGTGCATACTCCTCCAGAGTAGGAGTCAACTCATTGGTGCCAAAATGGAATACCTTCCTATCAGGTAGCCAATGCTCTAGCATCCCATCTACAAATCCTGCAGGAACCTGAAAAGGCAATAAAGTCATGGTATGCTGCAGCAACTGATCTACGGTCACCCTATCTGGGGGTGACATGCTATCGTACCACGATCGCATACCTAATGCCACCACTGATGTTGGGTTATGATCTATACGGCTAACTATCGAAAAAGACATCTGTGCGGGCCGTATCATAAGACCATTCAGGGGTCAATGCCGAATATCTCTGGGCATACTTGCATATGCATAACATGATATATGCATAACAGATAATGGATGGCAATATGATATAGGGAATAATAAATGGTGCATACATTCCTAAGTATATCATCATCTAATACATTAGCTCTGTACAGCTACAAATACAGAGAAATGGGGCACAACCGCCCTACTACTAACAAAGGCCTATCAAAATATATAGCAAGAATGGGGAACAGGCACCCAATATCTAACAGAGGCCTATCAAAAGATATAACGAGAATATACATTACAAGAAAACCAGGGTCTCGATGTCTACGTCCTCAATCCTATCCACGTGATGTAACTCCTCCTGAGTCACTGGATCTCTATCAACAGGGATGTCAGGCCTATAAAGAGGAGGATCTGCGTCGACAAAATCGAATGGGTCGTCTGAGGGGCCAGCGCCTGAGCTGGAAGGAACAAATGACTCCGCGTCAGCTGGATCTCTGCCCAAATGCCGGATAAATATATGTGCCTGGTCCAACTGTCGGGTCAAACTATCAATCTGGGTCATATGAGTTGGAGCTCGGACACAAGCTACCCAATCCGTCATCATCAAAAATCCAGGAACCATATCCCCCATGAATCGTGTGGCGCGGGGGCTGGGCTCCAATAGTGCTTGGGGACCACCACCATTGAACGCGTCTCCAGTACATGGACCCTCTGATAATGCAAAGCCATCAACCCCCAACAATGGGATATCAGTGATGGGTGACTGTGATACGTGCCAATGACGCCTGGTAGGAGGCAAGATCGGTATACGGATCTCCCCTGTGGTGCTCCTAATAGCACGCTATCCTAAATAGAGCTCCCAGCCTCCATTAGTGAAGAGAGGAACTCTCTTGGTAGAGATCAAATACTCGACTCCGGTCGGATGTCCATCCTCAAAGCCGATGGTCAAATGCTCCCCTGAATAGGGAATCCATGTAATGGTCAGTAACTCCAGCTACATACGGCACTGAGGGAATCCCTCAGCTACAGGGACCTCTGGCAAAATAGAATGGTGCCATCGTCGTCCTCGTGGATAGGTATCTAAACTTAACAGTCTCACAGGACGCAAACATGGGAGCCTCTCATAGGCCCAAAACTGCCAACACAATGGTAAAACATCTGCTATCAGTAAACACTCTTAACATATGAATAGGAAAAGACAAGAGAAATACTCACCAGCAGAAATGGGTAAAATCCTAGCCAAGCTACAGTCAATCCTTGTGAGCGCATGCGCATTCCCTGGAGGAAATAGACAAAGGTGTAAGAACCCCAATCATACTCTCCTATACGGTCCACATCACGTGTGGCGCTGATCAAAGCAAAGGATACCGTAGAAGAGTTATCTGCTATGAAGCAGCCTCGAATGATCATCAGGAACAACCACCGCAGAACGTGATCCCTGATCCTTACATCATTAGGCATGGGCTCACTCAAAAGCCCACTCATATCATCTACGCTCAAAAAACTTGAACGGACAGTCCTGCCTTTAAGCGCCTCCGACGGAACTCCTAGTAAGGATCGGACGGCAGTAGGGGTGATATTCGCCATACAAGGCACTGGCTCCCCTCCAAACTCCATACCTGTGATAAATCACCAGTCCATAGGCGTCATCATCACCTCGCAATCCAGCAGATGGAGTGACTGAGTTTGCTGAAACCATCGCTCAGACAATGCCCTGAGGTAATACAGGGACATCGACGGGGAAGGATGGAGAAGAAGAATGTCCCGAATCCCCACTCATGCACTACTACTCTATAGTCAGGGTGAAGCGCCTGGTACATGGAGTGAATGCTAAACCAGTTCCCTTAAGGCTGTGTAAATCCTGGAACCTGCATGAAATGCAGATCAACATTAGAACACTTTAATCCTCATCAATAGGAAAGAAGGAAGATCAAAGTCTAACGTCATACCTCATTAGCATGCAAGTACATCGATGGATGTCTGCTCAAATCACCCAGCAACTCTGGGTTTGGCACCTGAATGCTCGGAAGCTCCCTACGAGGGACATGTGCAGCACGAGTGGAATCCTCCATCGAAATATCCGCCTCCTCGTCCTCAACGTTTGGCACATCTACCTGGACAGGACGAATCACAGCCTCCACCAACCGACGAGGTTGTTTGACAGAACGGGGACGAGGCACTTCGGAAGCCCTCCGCCGTACGCCAGAAGTGGTCCTATAGGAACTGCTCGGCTGATCCGGATCCATAATATATGGACAACAAGTCTCCAAATCACCTCAGAAATGGTATGGTATTTCCTTACCTGGAGCTTTTGAAAATGCATTTATGACTATATGCATGCATGCATTTACTTTTACATATAACATAGTTAAAATGCATGACTACCCAATGCCTACATTTGAAATTTTTTTGCCATAGTCCCCTTTGAAAATAGGACTATCCACATGCACACAGCATGTCTAGGTGGCCATTCAAAGAGCTTTTTGCCCCAAAGTTATATACATAATATATGCATTAAAAATTAAAATCATCATGCATAAGGCCAACCTCAATGCTAGGAGTACTTTGCCTTTCTACCTTTTGCTCATTGGACCTCAAAAGGATAAAAATAGTAGAAAAAGGTGCCAATTTGGTATCTCGAAGTTAAATTTTCACATCATTATGTTCAGCATGGTTTAATACTAACATATACTATGTTGAATATTTTTTATCAAGTCATTTGTACATACATAATCACTACTATGTGTTTAGATGCATTATGTGGAATAACTCACAATCCAACGGATAGAAACTGGAAAAAATACATGCATACATTACCAGGATAGTGTAGAACACTTGTACGGTGACAGAATTTACAGAAAGCAGCCCGAACTCAGCAGATCTGAAGATGGCTCGCGATTTTCTCTATGCGAAGCAAGTTGAAAGTGACTTGTGAGACCAATCTGCTGGAAATTATCATCCACGTATGGCCGCAGGCCCACCTGCGGCTGCAGCAGGTGCACCTGTGGCACCCGTATATGGGTCCCACCCCTCCAGCTCAGATGAGCAAAACAACATACAATCCTGGTCTTCTCAGATGAGACTTTGAATCTGTACATCACTCATTGGTAGTCGCCTGAACACAAGGTATACCCTGCCGATGACCTCAGTTGTCACGAATCGCATACATCAATACCTTATACAGGTCCGATGCCACCGACTCCAGGTCATTACCCTACGTGAGTCCCCGACGAAGGTTACAACGTGAGTCCCCGACGGGGGTTACAACGTGAGTCCCCGATGGGGGTTACAACGTGAGTCCCCGACGGGGTTACAACATGAGTCCCCAACGGGGGTTACAACGTGAGTCCCCGACGGGGGTTACAACGTAGATCTCCGGAGGGAGTAACAACGCATGCTCAACCGTTGACACACATATCAATGAAGGTCAAGCAACCTTGACGTCATTTCAGCCGATAGCGAAAAAACCTATCAGAGCTCTAGAGCTATTCGAGGTTTTCATACCCAACTGTTTGTATTCCCAGCGAATCCCTGGCGGGGGTCACAATGCAACGCTCCGTTTATCTACACGACAGTGAAGGTCAAGCAACCTTGACAATCTATAGATTCTCAGCCTTTGATTCACACGTCAGTGAAGGTCAAGCAGCCTTGACAGTATATCCCACAGGATTTCTCAGCCATTGATTCAAACGTCAGCGAAGGTCGGGCACCGACTGACATCTCATTGGCGATAAATCCAACAGGATCTTGACATACTCTGGCGATACTACCCGAAAAAGTCAATATTATCAAAGAGGATAGATGATGGAATATGTTATACACATCCTCAAAATAGGCCAAGCTTTATCCCCATAGATCTCTTACACATAAGAGGTACATCTTCAGGATCAAGTCGTTATCAAGAACACAGGAATTTGGTGATAATTCCAACATCAAGTATGAACATCCCTACACGGGAAAACTTTTATCGCGCTAAAGTGAATGAGAGTGAAACGATACCTCGTTCTTGCATATAGTATTGATCAATGTAGGGCATAATGGTCGATCACCCCACCCGTGCAGTAAGTTATGATGGTTTGCGGATGAATTTCATGTTTAACCTATTTGAAAATTGAAAACAATGTTCATAGCATGTCACCTAAACCCTATTTATAGTCAGTACGTAGTTTCAAAGATTTGGTATAGAATTGATATATTATTATCATTGGTGCAGATTACTTCACAACTGTTGAATCGTTGTAGAATGGTAGTATAAAGAAAACATTTAAATTCTTTCAGCTTATATATATAATTGCTATTACTTGTTGGGCACTCAAATGCTCATCCTTGCTTAATTTAAATGTTTTCAGCTAAGGGTGAACAACCAAAGAGCTCTGCTAAGAACAAAGGAAAAGGGAAAGTTGCAGATTAAGTGTTATGCTATATATTATGTAATAGTTTAGACTTTATTAAGACAAATATGATATATATTATCTATCATGGGTTGTAATGAATGTTTAAAGGTTACGTACTTGGGATTTAACCTCTGATAAATATGTAAATTAAGTTGATCTTTATATTATTGTTATTATTATTAGTATTATTCCGCTCATAGAAATGGTATCGTGAATCACCGAGTTTGGGTTTCAAGTACCCGAATTTGGGGGCCTTACAATTATGACCAGGAATTATTCGGTATAATCATGACCATTGATGATTACATGAATATCATTGGCCCGTAGTGCATGGATGATTCGATGATGTTGTTTATTTAATAAGCTGAGTCTCAGCGATAAAACTGTTGATAAACCTTTGAAATCATAGAAGATAGTAGATATCATGCTCTACTTGGCTCTTCTAATGTATTGTTTGTTCCGCTGTAGTTAAACTTGATGTTTATTATATTTTATCAGTTTAACACTTTTGAAGGCTAACGATAATTTATTCTGCAGTATCTTAGTCATAATATTTCTTACTGAGCTAGTTGAGCTCACCCTTTGTTTTCATTGTTCTCTTCAGGAAATGAGAATATAGCTGGGACTAGTCGGGGAACAAAGTGACGGTCTAGGTGTTTGCATTAGTAATCCTCACTATTCAGTGAAATAGTGTGATAATAATTTTAATGAGGACTTTATTTGAGTTTGGATACTCTCTACGAGACATTATCCGTGTTGAAACACTCAGCTACGTTTTGTCATATTGTATAAAAGAAGTTTGTATTTAAATTTTGTACCATATATTTGGTGACTCAAGATGGGTGATGTATATCTATTTTGGGGGCGTCACAGTTGGTATCAAAGCTTAGGGATATGATCCATGGCTGAGATGTGAGACAAGAACTAGGAGGGGAGAGACGGGGAATTCCTTTGCTAGTATGACCTACCTAAGTTTATATGGTATTTATTTGGTCGGTCAGAGTATAGGGATAATATGTGACATGTCAATTAACCCTTATTTTGTGGCAGTATTTGAAAATGGCATCAAAAAATGTTGAGAGAAGCAATGAAACACATGAGACCGTTGAGTCACCAACGATCAATACCCAAGATAATGTGCATCAGGATGGCAATAATCCTCAGGAAAACAACAACGCTGACCAAATGATGAACGATGGGATGTTCATATGCTTTATACAATTCATGCAACATCAGGCGAGAACGACTCCTGTTCAAAATGCAGGTAGAAGCACTGGCAACTCTTGGACGGTCACCGCTAAACAGGTCAAGGAGCTAGGACCACCGGAGTTTATTGGAGAGCCAAAACCACTTAAGGCGGAGACATGGATAAAGCAGATCACCAAGATTTTTGTTGTCTTAGGATGCTCCAAGGAGCAAAAGGTTCCATTTGCCGCCTTTATGTTGCTAGTAGTGGCAGATTATTGGTGGGAATCGGTAAAGCGTACTCAACCTGCCGAACTGAATATGTCTTGGGAGAAGTTCCAAGAGCGGTTCAATGACAAGTACTTTCCCGAAACTATTCATCACATGAATGAGGTAGAGTGTGACGCCCCCAAAATAGGTATACATCACCCACCTTGAGTCGCCAAATACATTGTACAGAATTTAAATACAAACTTCTTTTATACAGTACGACAAAACGTAGATGAGAGTTTCAACACGGATAATGTCTCGTAGAGAGTTACCAAACTCAAATAAAGTCCTCATTACAATTATTATCAAACTATTTCACTGAATAGTGAGGACTACTAATGCAAACATCTGGACCGTCACTCCATTCCCCGACTAGTCCCAGCTATATTCTCATTTCCTGAAGAGAACAAAGGGTGAGCTCAAATAGCCCAGTAAGAAATATTATGACTAAGATAATGCATAATAAATTATCGTGAGCCTTCAACAGTGTTAAACTGATAAAATATAATAAACATCAAGTTTAACTACAGCGGAATAAGCAATCCATTAGAAGAGTCAAGTAGAGCATGATATCTACTATTTTCTATGATTTAAAAAGTGTATCATCAATTTTATCGCTGAGATTCAGCTTAATAAATAAACCACATCATTGAATCAGCCCTGCACCATGGCCAAGGATATTCATGTAATCATCAATGGTCATGATTATACCGAATAATCCCTGATCATAATCATACCAATAATTGTCCATCAATGCACTACAGACTAATGAGAATTTTTACCACATCATTTGTAGCATTACGGTCATGATTATATCGAATAATCCCTAGTCATAATCATACCAATTAATAGTACATCTATGCACGTAAGCCACAGATGACTTTTATCACAATATAAGCATGAGGATGATGACAATGATATAAGAATTCAATTAAAAGAAAGCAAATGATAAATTTTTAAAGATTTATAACTTAATTTATCCATAATTCAATAATGTCCAAATTGTCAACATGATACTGCTTTGTGGAGAAAAATTCAAGAATAATATTGTGTCAAAAATGATTTGGACAACAAAGAAATCAATTTTTGTCATGAATAATTCCCCCGGTGAATAATACCCGAGTGAATAGTACTTCGGGAATAGTACCCCATGAATAGTACTTTATGAATAATAATCGTGAATAGTAATTTGTGAATAGTATCCATGAATAGTACTTTATGAATAGTACCGTAAAAATGAATACTACTCATGGATAGTACTCCGGCATGAAAAGCTTAAAATTTAACAAGAATGTGTAGAAAATATCCTTGTGAAACGATACTAGATGAAACACAAATTTCAAGGATATTCTACTAATTTCACGGAGTATAGAAGCAATACTTTAACAAAATAAGGGTATAATCAGGAATACAAGATGAAATAATATTACTCACATACTATAGAGTATGAAAGAAAATATTATTCCTATGAATACTAAACAAATTAATATCCCTTACTTCTGAAGAAGACTGGATACTGGAATAGTGAAGTAGCATACTTCTTTTCTTCTTTCTCTCTATAGCTTCTCTCTCTATAATTGCTCTTGTGAGTCTTAGTGAATTGGTGAGAATGAAAGAAGAAATTGCTTCTATTTATATGAAAACATAGTTTCAATAATTGCACGGTTCGAGGCTCGAAATATTACAGTATAATACCTTCATCTTTTCTTTCATTTTTAATTTAGTCCTGCAAGTATTATCAAACTTGCACCACCTCCCCTAATAGTACATCTTGTGAATCAATAGTCCAATCATGTGAATCAATAGTACAATCATGTGAAAAAAATAATTAGAGTATAGTACCTTCATCTATACCTCCATTTTTAATTTAGTCATGCAAGTATTATCAATCTTGCACCACCTCCCCTAATAGTACATGCATATGAATCAATAGTACACACATGTGAACAAATAGTTATAAGCATGTGAATTAATAACAATTAATTGCTCATTTATCTGATTAATTACCCGATTGGTCAATATAACCTCTAGACATCAATTATGATCGAAATAGATGTCCATTTCCATTAACACTAATAATCCCAATACAATGAAAATATAAATTTCATCTTTAATCAATACGAACTTATTCATCATTAATATTATAACTCACAATATTTAACAACCAGATCATTCCCAAGAAAGAGGGAGCTTTCCGATAAAGATTTCTCCCTATTTGCGCGTAATTAGGTGACAAAACCTCTCCTTGACAGAACTTTCTAGACATTGTCAATATTGCAAATAATAATATGAATAACTTTGTCGTCTCAATTATTGATTTAATAATATAAAATATTATGCAGATGATACTGTGATAATAATTGAATTAATAATATGAGAGATATTGTGCAGCAACTATTGTAGCAATAATTGAGTATAACTGATTGACTCCTCACGTAAGCATCAATAATCAATACCGTGTGCTACTATACAACCACGCGTATTACTGTACTTTTACCATCGGGTAGTTCAGTAGTTTAACGATAAAACTTTCGTCGTTATTTTTATAAAAAGATAATTCTGTCGTTTTCTAACTACGACAATACTTCCGTTGTGGGGTCCACCAATGATTGTGCCGTCGTACGAATATTTCATATTAAAACTAATATTCCCTAACCAATCAAATATTATATAACGACTTGCTTACTTTGCAAAATTTGTATGTAATACGCACAACTATAACTTTATATCAAATCCACACCATAATATTCTAAAATATATTTCGAGAAAAATTAATCTTTATTCTTAAAAGTTGGGGATCTTACAACCTCCCCTTCTTATGAAATTTCATCCTCAAAATTAGGGTGCGTACCTGGTATGTCGAAGAGGTGAGGATACCTTGACTTCATTTCAGATTCTAACTCACAGGTCATTTCCTCAACATCGTGGTTTCTCCACAAAACTGGAGCGTAGAATATGATCCTTCTTATCCAAGATTTTAATAGGTACCTCCTCATACGTTAAATCTTCCGTTATCTCGTCTGGTTCTAATTCAATAACGTGGTTCGGGTCTTTCACATATTTACGTATGACATAGATATCTGAAAAAGGTTATGAACACGAGACATATTTGGCGGTAAGGCGAGTCTATAGGCCACAGTTCCTACTCGATCGAGGATTAAAAATGGGCCAATGAATCGAGGATTGAGCTTTCCTCTCTTTCCAAATCTAAAATCGCTTTCCATGGACCAACACGTAACAACACATACATGATCTCCAATATTGAATTCCCGTCCCTTACGATGAAGATCAGCATAACTCTTTTGTCGATCTTGTTAGGTTTTTATACGTTGTTTGAATTTTTTCCATAGTCTTACGTATCAACTCCGGTCCTAACAACGTTGCTTCCCCCACCTCATCCCAACATACTGGAGAATGACACTTTCTTCCATACAACGCCTCAAATGGAGACATGACAATACTTGCTTGATAACTGTTGTCGTAGGAGTTTTCCACCAATGGTAAGAACTTGTCCCAACTTCTTTTGAAGTCAAGGACACAGAGTCTTAATTAATCTTCAAGAGTTTGAATAGTCCTCTCCGACTGCCCGTCCGTTTGAGGATGATATGCCGAGCTAAATCGTAAATCCGTGCCCATAGCTTTTTGCAAACTAACCCAAAATCTTGAAGTAAATCTTGGGTCTCGATCAAAAACTATGGATACTGTTGGGTTTCGGCATAGAAACGCAGCGGGAAAAAAACCAATTAAAGGCAATTCCGAAACCCTAAAATAGGATCCCTGCGAAAAATTCAATTAATTCAGAGGTTAGAAATTATACCGATTGTTAAAGCTAGAATCGATGCGGTCGAATCTCCAATGCAATTCAAATGGACTGCGTCTCTACAGTATCCACACGAACGCTTCACACGAATCGTCCTACGATCTGTAGAAGAAGGAAACGCAGTACTAGCCACCAAGGATCTGATTTTACAAGCTGTTTTTCTCTCTAGCTCTCTAAGAGCTGCTAGGGTTTTGGTTAATGAATAATCCCTAAAAATGGCTGCTACATATCATATATATAGCGATTAAAAGGAATTATTCAAAACCTAATTTAATAAAATCTGAATTTATATATATATATATATATATATATATATATATATTCCTCACACGATTCATGATGTACCCAATAATTACCTTTATAGTCCACCCTATTAAATGTGACATTTGATGATATCAAAGTACATAAATTCCCGTGAAGAAATATAGTGATTTTGAATTGGGAGGACCATTACATCATTGTCACTATGAGAATTGCTAATGACACTTCGCATAATGCTCACATAGAATTCTCATGGTGGAGTGCATCCGATTACATCGTTCTCTAACATGTACCTATGCATTGACTTAATATCTCATATATTTATGACCAATGGGATTTGGTCATCAGTCAATCCATATACTAGTCTTAATGCATTATTGTTGTCCCATCAACAATGATACTCGACTAGGGACATTTAAGAACAATGATACTAATTGTAAATATATAATCTCATGTTCAAGTCATATACTTGAAACTATATAATTTGTATCAATATTCTAAGGATTTTATTATGTTAATATTTATATAACGTAGTAAATAAAACCATAATAAAATCATTCATTTATTCAATCAAATATAATATCAAAGCGTTAAGCAATTATATCAAATAATTGGCCTCATGGCATAAACTCTAATGATCTTCCACTTGCACTAGAGCTAATCACTCATGTATCTAATACCCATGGAACTAGTGTGACCATCGTTAGCCTGCTTGCGACAAAGCCTTGGTCGATTGATACGCAACATTATCATCTGTTGGCACTCTTCCTATATGTACATCTCCTCTATCAATGATTTCACGGATGAGATGGTACCGCTTAAGTATATGCTTGGATCGTTGGTGAGATCTGGGTTCCTTAGCCTGTGCAATGGCTCCATTATTATAACAATATGAAAGCATTTGGATCAACAATGGTTGGAACAACACCAAGTTCGATGATGAACTTTTTAATCCATCTGACCTCCTTGGTTTGCACTAAAGCGACAATATACTCGACCTACATTGTAGAATCGACTCATGTCTCTTGCTTCGAACTTTTCCAGCTAACAACACCACCATTAAGGCAATACACAAAACCTGACTAAGACTTATAGTCATCATTGTCAGTCTGGAAACTAGCATCTGTGTAACCCTTTATTGCCAGTTCGTCTTCACCTCCAATACCAAGAATGAATCCTTAGTCCTTTTCAGGTACTTGAGGATATTCTTGACTGATGTCTAGTGACCTTCACCTGGATTCGACTGGTATCTGCTCGTCATGCTTAAAGCATACGAGGCATCCGGACGAGTACATATCATTGCATACATGATAGATCCAATTCTTTGAAGCATAAGGGATCTTTCTCATCGCTCCTCATCATCTTGTGATTTAGGACATTGGGCCTTAGAGATCTTTACACCATGAGTCACGGATAAGTTTCATCTTTTCGCCTCTTACATCTTTGAACCGTTTCAACACTTTATCAATATATGTACTTTGACTTAAGTAGAGCATTTTCTCGATCTATCTCTATAGATCCCGATACCTAAAATGTAAGGCGCGACATCGCCCAAATCTTTTCATGGAGAAACATTTTCCTAACCATGTTTTTACAGCACTTTAAGGAAGGAATGTCATTCCCAATAATTAATATGTCATCAACATATAATACTAGGAATACAATGTGACTCCCACTAACCTTCTTATATACACGACGTTCATCTTCATTTTAATAAAGCCAAATTCTTTGACGCTTCATCAAATCGAAGATTCCAACTCCGAGAGGCTTGCTTCAATCCATAAATGGATCGCCATGACTTACATACATTTCGGCATCCTTTGGAGTGACAAAACCCTCAAGTTATGTCTATACACATCCTCAAGGAGATTTCCGTTAAGGAAAATAGTTTTAACATCCATCCGCGATTTCGTAATCATAAAAAGCTTTAATAGCAAGTAAGATCTGATGGATTTAACCATTGCCCTTTGGAGAGAAGGTTTCATCATAATCAACACCTTGAATTTGTTTGAAACCTTTTGCCGCCGATCGACCTTTATAAGTTTGTACATTACCATCCATATCGGTTTCTTCTTGAAAACCCACTTGCACCGATTGGTTTTACCCCTTCGGGTGGATCAACCAGAGTCCATACTTGGTTAGTATACATGGAGTCCATCTCAGATTTCATGGCTTAAAGACATTTCTCAGAATCTGGTCCATTCATAGCTTCTTGGTAGGAAGCAGGCTCATCTTGATCTATGAGCATCACATCGCCATTTTGACTTACAAGATATCCACAATATCTCTCAGGCTCTTGGCGTGTCCTACCAGATCTATGAATACCTTGTGTAATTTGAGTAGGTTCACTTTCCACAATATCTTGTGGTTCCTGCTCACGTTCCAACTCAGGTTCAATGATATTTTGTGGTTCTCGAATTTCGTTGAGTTCTACTTTCCTCCCACTGTTTCCTTTAGAGATAAATTCTCTTTCTAGAAATATACCAGTTCGAACAACAAATACTTTGTTCTCAGAAGGTTTATAGAAATAATACCCTTTTGTTTCCTTTGGGTATCCCACAAAATTACATTTGTCAGATTTGGGTCCGAGCTTGTCAGAATCCAGACATTTTACGAATACCTCGCAACCCCAAATCTTCATGAACGACATACTTGGACGTTTCCCAGTCCACATCTCATATGGTGTCTTCTGAACCGTCTTTGTAGGAACACGGTTAAGTGTGAATCTGTTATCTCTAGGGCATGACCCCGAAGCTTATTGGAAGATGTGCATGACTCATCATTGATCGTACCATGTCCAACAAGGTTCGATTCCTCCTCGAGATACACCATTCCATTGTGGTGTTCGGTGGAGTGAGATTTGTGATATAATACCACACTCCTTTAGAAGGTCATCAAAGTCTTGGCTTAAGTATTCACCTCCTCGATCGGATCGAAGGGCTTTTATGCTTTTGCCAAATTGGTTTTGAACTTCATTCTTGAATTCCTTGAACTTTTCAAAGGATTTGGATTTGTGTCTCATAAGATACACATATCCATATCTACTAAAGTCGTCAGTAAATGTAATGAAGTAATAAAACCTACCTCTTGCTAACGAACTCATGGGTCCACATACATCACTATATATAAGTCTCAATACATCGCTAGCCCGTTCACTGTGTCTAGTGAAAGGGGCTTTAGTCATCTTGCCTAATAAACAAGACTCACATTTCTCATATGATTCAAAATCAAATGAATCCAAGAACCCATCTTTATGGAGTTTGGATATGCGTTTCTCATTTATATGGCCTAAGCGGCGATGCGGAGATATATCGGATTTGAATCATTTGATTTAAATCGTTTTGTATTTATGTTATAGATAGGCATTTCTAAATCAAGAATATAGAGAATAGTTAAACAATTGTGCAACACCATAACAAATATCATTTAAGTAAACAAACAACGATTGTTCTTTATTATAAATGAAAAACCTTTCTTGTCCAAACAAGAAATAGAAATAATGTTTTTGCTTATAGCAGGTAGAAAATAACAATCTTCTAATTCTAAAACTAGCCCAGTGGGCAAAGATAAATGATAAGTTCCTACGGCCGGTCGTGACAACTTTTGCTCCATTCCCAACTCGTAGGTCAACCTCTCCTTTCGCTAAAGTCCTACTCTTTCGGAGTCCCTGCACATTAACATAAATGTGAGAACCACATCCATTATCCAATACCCATGATGTAGAAGTAGACAAGTTGACTTCTATAACATCTATACCCGAATCAGAAGTCGTACTTCCTTTCCTTTTCTTCACTTCTTCCAAATAAGCATGACAATTCCTTTTCCAGTGTCCGGGTTTTCCTGAAGTGACATTCACCTTCTTTAGCCACCCCACCTTTAGGTTTTAAAGCTGTTTGGTTTTGGAATTGGGTTTGGCAAAAGATTGAGATCCTATCTTCTTCTTCTTGCCTTTCCAATTTCCCTTAGCATTCCCCTTTTGCACCATCATTATGGGAGCGGGTCTTGCCTTTTTCATGTTGTTCTCGGCAGTTCTTAACATGCTCAACAACTCAGTAAGGGGTTTCTCAATTTCATTCATAAGATAGTTCATAACAAATTGAGAGTAGTTGTTGTTCAAAGATTGTAAAATAAGATCTGTTTGGGCTTCCGGAGTGATTGGAAAACCCAACCTATCAAGGTACTCAATATACCCAATCATTTTCAGCACATGTGGACCAACTGGATCACGTTCACCCATTTTGCAGTGATACAACGCCTTGCTTGTATCATACCTCTCCTGTCGAGCATGCCCTTTGAACAATTTCTTGAGATTCTCGATCATCTCATAAGCATCCATCAACTCATGTTGCTTCTGAAGCTCAGCGTTCATGGTTGCTAGCATGACACAACTCACGTCCAGAGCATCATCTTGATGCTTCTTGTAAGCATTATGCTCTCGCACGTGGTGCAGTGACAGCTGGTGCTGCAAGAATGGGCCCATCAAGGACATATAGCTTGCGCTCTTGTTTGAGGACAATCCTCAAGTTCCTATGCCAGTCAAGGAAATTAATTCCACTCAGCTTGTCCTTTTCAAGGACTGATCGTAATGAAAGACTATTTGTGTTGTTGTTGTTTGCCATTTGATATCTACAATTTATAAGTGCAAAAATAATAAGTCAAATTGCAGAGTTGATATTATATAATTGATAATAGTACATTCAAAATATACCTCCCACTATTTTATTCAAATTAATAGCCCTCACCATTAATTCGGAAAGCATTTTCTATTAAATCTTTCTAGTGAGCCAAGATCCATATTTCATTATGCCTTAAGTTAGCTTTGGCTAATCTCTTAAAACACAATTATTTAGGTAGACAACCCCTTGTCAATTATATCATATATAACTCCTGGATAGTTTGGTAAACAACATTTGTTTCTAGTCCATCTAATGGTACCTACCAAACTCCATGCCTCAAAGTCTACAATCCTATTGAGATAACTTAGTTAAGTCGGGCCTAATGATTTTAACATTTTGGATATCATAATTATCCTATCGCATCTTACCTACATAAATAGGGTACTTTGCTTTGGCAAACCTACATCTATTGATCAAGGTCTTGATGAGTGTGATTCATTGGAAGGCATCTGATTTTAGACTTAATATTTTATTAAGGGATTTTATAAATTAATTTAGATCTCACCAATTTTAATCTTATTAAGCATGCACATTATTTATCATATCATATCACATACAAGCATAAATAAAGTGTGAAATTAAATAATGTCACGATTATGGCCCAATCCCTTGTCGATCTTTTCAAGCTAATGAAAGATTGAAGGTCAATCTAAGGTGGTAAAAGATCTTAAAATAAATAGCTTCCTTGGATCTTCCTCAATCATGTGCCTCTTCTCCATCATCATCTTTTCATCGTGTTCTCCATCTTGACATCTTCATCGATTACAGATTATTACATGACATAAAGAAACTTCGAGTTACATTCGAGGGGATTTAGATGAGAAGAGAATATTACATTAGAATTTATAGAAAGAAAGGCACGACATGCACTGGCCGTATTTTAAAACCAAAACCACTAACCTATGGGTGAAAATGCCATAAGCGTGCACCATGCATATCACAATAAGTACATAACAATTTATATATAATTAAAGATAAACTATATATAACATATAGGGGACACGACCATAAATCGTGCTACTGACTGGGGTCGAACTACAATCTGTATTGTAGAATTTTTCCATCTGAATCTCTAAAACAGAATTTAGAATCATATATTTAATCCACCAAAATAGTCATAATAACAATACACACAGATACATATCATATATGTCGATTTCAATTAATCATATTAAAGCGAATCTTCATACTTTAATCCAATTAGAACATAAGTTGTATCTCTTGTTATTACGCCATATAAGATATAATTAACGAGAATATCATATACATGCATATCTATCAACGATATTCATAATACCAAAATATGTCGATTACAAAAAATATCATATACTCGATTAACGAACATCATATATTATATATTCAATATTCATAATCGATAAAATTGATTACGAGAATATCATATATCAACTAATAGTTCAAGAAAATGTATATCATATATATATATATCGAAAATAATATAATCAATTTCGGATCGGTAAAATTGTATCATCATATATCATATATATTGAAAACAATTAAACACGTTATACGAATTAATCGTTTTTAGCTAGTAGCTACGATACCCTTTGTGGGGTTTTGATAGAAAAGCAGCAATGAAAAAAAAAAATTAAAGGCAATTTGAAACCTAAAAGCAGGATCCATGCGAAAATTCAATTAATTCGGAGGTTAGAAATTATCCGATTGTTAAAATAGAATCGATGTGGTCGAATCTCAATGCAATTCAAGCGAATTTGTCTCTCTACGGTATCCACATGAGCGCTTCACAAGAATCATCCTACGATCTGCGAGAAAAGGAAGCAGTACTAGCCACCAAGGAGCAAGATTTTACGGCTGTTTTTCTCTAGTCTCTCTCTAAGAAGCGGCTAGGGTTTTGAGTTAATGAATAATCCCTAAAATAGATACTATATATATATATATAGCTATTAAAAGGAATTATTCAAAACCTAATTTAATAAAAATGAAATATATATATATATATATATATATATATATATATATATCTTAATTAAGTCTTACTTAAATAATATACATATATATAAATTATCCTATTAATTTAAATACTAATTTAAATTCTATCAATCATATTGACATATTTAAATCTTTATAATTTAAATTAATTCCTTTTAATTAAGTTCTATGTGTGTGACCCTATAGGTTATTATTACGTTGACAATAATTTTAAAATCATATTATAAAATTATAAATAGTGTGCGGCGTCTAGTAATGCATCACTTCTACCCAAGTAATAATAAGATCGATGATTCGATGCAACCTTTTAGTGACCAATGTTTTAATGTAATTTAATCCTTTTAACCTTAATATTCTAGATTAAACTCGAGTCATGGAATGTGTCATACTCTTCATAATTTAATCTGAGTTTTTCTTGATAAATGAGTAGACTATATGAAACAAATCACTATTTATGCATGGCCATGCATTTCATAGTCCTACTTAATCAAGAGGCCTATGGATATCACCCCTAATACATAGGAGGGTTAAATTCCATCTAGATCACTCATATTCCTCACACGATTCATGATGTACCCAATAATTACCTTTATAGTCCACCCTATTAAATGTGACATTTGATGATATCAAAGTACATAAATTCCCGTGAAGAAATATAGTGATTTCAAATCGGAGGACCATTACATCATTGTCACTATGAGAATTGCTAATGACACTTTTCGCATAATGCTCACGTAGAATTCTCATGGTGGGTGCATCCGATTACATCGTTCTCTAACATGTACCTATGCATTGACTTAATATCTCATATATTTATGACCGATGGGATTTGGTCATCAGTCAATCCACATACTAGTCTTAATGCATTATTGTTGTCCCATCAACAATGATACTCGACTAGGGACATTTAAGAACAATGATACTAATTGTAAATATATAATCTCATGTTCAAGTCACATACTTGAAACTATATAATTTGTATCAATATTCTAAGGATTTTTATTATGTTAATATTTATATAACACGATAAATAAAACCATAATAAAATCATTCATTTATTCAATCAAATATAATATCAAAACGTTAAGCAATTATATCAAATAATTGGCCTCTAGGGCATAAACTCTAACAGATATCGGTATACTATGTAGTCTTACAATCTCGTTTATGTACATACGAGTAAGACTTTCAAGTGTATATGTTTCTCGTATAGGTAGGAAATGAGCAGACTTGGTCAATTTATCAACAATGACCCAAATTGCATCTACGCCGTGAGAAACCTTGGGAAGACCAGTAACGAAATCCATGGTAATATGTGTAAGACCCCAACTTATTATCAATGAAATTAAATTTCCTCTATTTATTATTTTGAAATAGTAAGGGTTGATTTGATTAATGTGGTTAGTTATGGGTAAAATGCTTAAATATTTTAATTAAGCAAGTGGTTATAAAATATTCATTTTTATCGGAGAATATTCGTTTTTGGTCGTGGAATATTCTTACTGCGTCGGGGAATATTAAATGCGACGGCGTGACCTTGTGTGTGGGCCCCATAATGAAAAGCGATTGGATGAAGAAAAGCGACAAATATAAGTTGTTTATAAATAACGACGTAGTTATTACCAGATTAATCTTGTTGAAATACCGGTGGTTAAAACACGAATGTCTGAGTTGTTGCGTAGTAGACACTGCAGTATTGCACCAATTATTGATTCTTACGTGAAAAGGCACTACTCAATAATTGTTACGATAATTCTTTATTCAAATATTTTATTTTATTGATTTAATAATTCTTTGCGTTGATATTTTATATTCTTGTTGTTTCAATAATTGTCACTACAACAATATTTTCTATTATCGAGACAATGATTCATATTATCTGAATAATATTATTAGATAACATTATTGGCAATGTCTAGAAAGTTCTGTCTAAGGAGAGGTTTGGTCACCTAATTGCGCGCTAGTAAGGAGAAATCCTTATTGGAAAGCCCCCTCTTTCCTGGGAACTGCCTGGTTGTCATTATTGTGATTCTATAATATTATTTGTGAATAATTAATTATTAATTTATATGATGAGGAAAATATTCATTTTATGTGGATATAGATGGAGAAAATTTTTAAAGTGACAATTGTTGAAAATCGATATTTTATCTTTTCTGATAAAATAATATTTTATTATATTATTATAATATAATAATGATCATATTATTACAATGAATGTGGGATATATGAGTATATGAGGAGGAAGAGTATTTTTGTTACAATAAATGTTAAAAACATGTTAAACATATCGGTGGACCCCATTTCTTGATTGAAATTTGATTATAGCTTGTAAAATCGCCCGTTTGTGGATTTCGGTCAATTTATGTTTGGAATTTGGAAAAACTTTCTTCTGTAAAGTTGTAGATAATGGAATTTCCTATGAAAAAGACATAAGGTTCGAATTTTTCTGACAAAAGGGCTATTTATTATGAATTATTGAAGCTCTGAAGTTCTGAAATAATTGATTTTTGGAAGTTTTAATTATTTTTAATATGAAAAACGTTTTTGGTCATTATTGTGGGATTTACATGTGATGTAAATGGCTGAATTCAGATCTAAGAAAGTGGGCGTAAGAAATTTGATTATATATATTAATATTATATTAAATTTTCTACTTTGGTGTTTTAAGCATTTTCCTATAAATAGGGTACTTAGGTTAGAATTGAAAATCACACCAGAAACTAAATTTTTCTCTCTCTTTCTCTCTCGATATATTGAGCGTATTCTTGTGAGTATTTTGATACTTTGAGTGTTGTAATACGATGCAAGTTCCCTTCAGCACTATATTTAGTATTCCAGCCAGAAGTACTATTCTTTCGAGGTAAGGGATATAATTTTTTTAAAAATGATATTATTTCTTTCAATATCATTATGCCAGAGTATTGGTAAGATTTTTCTTGTGAAATTCTTTTCTTTTAGCGTCAGGGTTACTATTCATATATACGGCACTATTCACGTATACAACACTATTCACGTATACGGCACTATTCACGAATACGACACTATTCACAGAAAAATTAAATTTTTATTTTTTGTCCAAAATATCTATTATGGATACTAGCTTTGATTGTATCCATATTTTGATCATTCTTGAATTTTACTCCACTATGATTATTTATGAGGTATTTTTGGACATGGATAAACCGAAATACGAATCCTTAATATTTGTTATTTTGTTTCACTGGATTCGTTTCCTTTAAAATATTTTTCATCATCCTCAGTCCTAAATGATGATATTACTGAATATCATTGGCCTGTAGTGCAAAGATGAATGATTTCTGATGAATATCTTTGGCCCGTAGTGCAAAGATGAACATGTGTTTAGATGAACATAACCAACTGATGAATATCTTTGTCCTGTAGTACAAAGATGAATATTTGATTCCAAATATATATTGATTGATGTTACAGGGATAAATATCGACGATAAACTTTTAAATTCATATATAAAAGATAGTAGATTTCATTCTCTACTTAACTCTTCTAATGAATTATTATTTCCGCTGCGAATATTGATCTGAAACTTGTTGTCTATTATATTCTATTAGATTTTTCCCTGTTGAAGACTAATGATAATTTGGTCTATGTTATCTAAGTCATAATGTTCTTTACTGGGCAAGTTGAGCTCACCCTTTTCCTTTTTGTTCCATTTTTCTTCTCAGGAGGCGAGGATGTAGCGAGTACTAGTCGGGGTGTGGAATGATGGTTCTAGAAGTTGTTTTAGTAGTCCTCACTATTTTGTAAAATAGTGTATCAATAATTGTAATGAGGGCTTATTTGAGTGTGGATATTGTCTAGATGACAATATTTGTATTTTAAACTCATAGTTTTTATGTTGTATTAATAAAGTTGTAGTTGTTTCTGTACCATGTATTTTGAAAACTCAGAATGGGCGTTGTATACCTATTTTTGGGGTGTCACGATTTGGTATCGAGCTTAGGGATATGATATCTGGCGGAGATGGGGAATAGAACTAGGAGGAGAGGCGAGTAAATCCTCCAGCTAGTGTGTCCTACCTAAGCTTATCTGTTGGTCGATCATAATATAGGGGTATTATGTGATATATTGATTTCCTTAATTAACCCTTGTTTTATGGCATGATTTGAGAATGTCGATGAGAATATTAACAATGAAAATGAGGACAGTGGAGGCGCCTGTACTCACCAACGAGGAGAGCGTGCAACAGGTGGCAATGTTCCTCCTGTGAACAACACCACTTGAAAGCGAGATGATGAGCGAGGGAATGTTTAGAAGCTTTTTGTAGTTCATGCAAAATCGGGGACGAGGAGACTCGTGTTCAAAATCTGAGGAGGAAATGATAGCAATTACCGGGTTGTCCATGACCAAGCAGTTCAAAGAGTTGGGACCACGAATTTAAGGAAAGCGCGGATCCGATCATGGCGAAAACATGGGTCAAGCAAATTACCAAGATATTCGATGTCTTGGGATGCACGGAGAATGCAGAAGGTTCCATTCGCCATCTTTATGTTAAAGTGGCGGCGGATTCATTGGTGGGAGTCTGTGAAGCGTACCCATCCGGCCCTTTTCGGCATGTCTTGGGAAGCGTTTCAGAAACTATTTAATGACAAATACTTTCGAAAGTGTTTCGTCGTATATGAAGGAAGTGGAGTTCATCGATTAGAGCAAAACAACATGGCGGTGTCTCAAGACGAGGCAAAGTTTGCGAGTTATCCAGGTTTGCACCTCATTTGGTGGAGAATGAGGAGCGTATGGCCGCGGATGTTTCTTAGAGGTTTGAAACCGGGGCATACGTCGGTATCTCATTTCTCATAAACTTTCTCTCTATTCGGATGTTATAAATGAGGGCTCAATTATTAGAAGCGAGATACGCGAAATACGGTCGGTTGAGGACCATAACCGAGGATCGTACCGGAGATAGCGATCAGCCGTAATAATGATAACCGGCGGAGAAAAAAGCAGACGGACGGAAAAATGGTAACCACTCTGGTGGTAATCATAGCCATGAAAATAGAAGAAGCGAAGTCGAGGAGGAGATTTTAAAAGAGGAGATTTAACAACGATCATGTGAAGGCAGCGGTCTTGGCGAAACAATCGGTTCTAAGGAGGAGAAGCGACCACCCGGTCATATGCTACAAATGCGGAAAAGAGGACATATCGGTCCAAAGCGCCCACAACAGATTCAAGGTATGCTATAATTATGGAAAGGAAGGACATATCGCTCGAGATTATGCAGTAGCGAAACCTAGTTCAGCGTGGGACGGTGACTCAAAAATCATCCCGAGAAAAGGCAAAGTCAACAATTCCGGAAGAGCGTTTGTTGTGGGTCAAAATGCGAGGAACCCAAACGAGGTGATCACGGGTAAGCTATTTATAAATTCTTGCGAAGTTTATACCTTACTTGATCCGGTGCTACCCATTCATTTTATCTCTCCGCATGTGCTCAGCGTTTAAACTTGACTCAGGAGAAATTAAACTTTGACCTATCTGTGGAAACTCAGTTAGGAGAAACTTTCATCACATCCATTGTTTATAAATCTTGTTTGATTCAAGTTGGCACCATTACCTTACTCGTTGACCTTATCTCTTTAAAGATACTTGCTTTTGATGTGATTTTAGGGATTGATTGGTTAACTACTCATCATGCCAAAATTGATTGTTTTCGTAAGGTTGTTAGTTTTCATATTCCTAACCAACTTTGTTATGCAATTCAAGCAACTAAACCATTAAAATCAATCAACGTCATATCTAATCATAAAGCTATTCGTTTATTGAAAAGCGGATGTCAAGCTTTCTTAGCCCATGTTATGGATTTGAATAATGACACGTCAAATTTGAATAATATTCTGTTGTTATTGACTTTCGGCGTATTTCAGAAGAACTTCCCGGTCTACCCCGAGCGTGAAGTTGAATTCTTTATTGATCTTGAACTGGTACAAAGCCCATTTCTAAAACCCCATATCGAATGGCTCTATTGAACTTGGGAGTTAAAGGTCCAACTACTGAGGAATTGTTGGACATCGATTTCATTAAATCTAGTACATCTCCTTGGGGTGCTCTGTTTTATTCGTAAAGAAGAAGAAAGGCGGGGTATATCGACTTTTGTATTGACTATCGGAATTGAACCATGTCACCATCAAGAATAGGTATCCTCTACCTCGTATTGATGACTTGTTTGACCAGTTGCAAGGGGCACAATTCTTTTCAAAAATCGATCTTCGTTCGGATATCATTAGGTGAAGATTAGAAGGCGAGGATATTCAAAGGCGCCTTGAGAACTCAGTATGGGCATTATGAATTCTTAGTCATGTCTTTCGGATGACTAATGCTCTACGACTTTCATGGATATGATGAACCAAGTATTCAAGGAATATTTGGATCGATTCGTTGTTGTTTTATTGATGACATCCTCATATATTCCAAAAGTCGTGAAGATCATGAGCACCATTTGAAATTTGGTACTCCAAAGGCTTCGTGAAAACAAACTATATGCCAAATTAAAGAAATGCGAGTTACGGCTTGAGGAAGTAGCATTCCTTGGGCACGTAGTGTCGAAACATGGAGTATCTGTTGATCCGGTGAAGATTGAAGCAATCTGAAGTTGGGAGCAACCAAAGTCGGTGGATCAAGCACGTAGCTTTTTGGGCTTAATTTGGTTATTATCGGAGATTCGTGGAAGGATTTTCTCGAATCGCTACTCCATTAAATCAGCTAACTCGGAAGGATACAAAATTCGTTTGGAAGCGAAGAATGCGAGAAGAGTTTCCAAGAGCTTAGAGGAGACTTATTTCGACACTGTTCTAACAATACCATCTGGTTCGGATGGATTTGTTATCTCTGATGATGCTTCGTGCAAAGGGTTAGGATGTGTTCTCATGCGGCGTGGGAAAGTCATAGCCTATGCCTCGCGACAACTTAAAAAGAGTATGAGAGGAATTATCCTACTCATGATCTATAGTTAGCAAAGCAATCGTTGCTGCTTAAAGATATGGAGGCACTATCTATATGGGGAGAAAGTGGAGATATATTGAGACCATAAAAAGCCTTAAATATTTCTTCACTCAAAAAGAACTCAACATGCTGCAAATGACGTTGGCTCGAGCTATTGAAAGACTACGACCACACTATTCAATACCATCTCGAAAAGCGAATGTAGTGGCCGGCGTTGAGTAGAAGATCATATGCGGAACGAGTGCGATGATGTCAAGTATATCGCATAGAGCCAACTTTAATAGAAAAAGTTAAGGTTGCTCAAGCCACCAACCCGGAGGCGATCGTATGAAGAAGAAAGTACAAGAAGGAGCTATTTCAAAGCGAGAATTGATGAAGAAGGAATACTTGAGTCCACTCTGACTTTGTGTCCCTAACGACTACGATTTGAAGTACAAGATTATGATGGAGGCACACAATACACCATTTGCAATCCATCACGGAAGTACTAAAATGTATCGTGATCTTGACATACATTTGGTGGAACAATATGAAGAGAGAAATTGCAAAGTTTATCTCGATGTGTTTAACTTGTCAGCGTGTAAAGGCGAGAGCATCTTGTACCTAAGGGTCCGTTGCAACCACTTGAGATTCGAAATGGAAGTGGGAACACATTACCATGGATTTCGTTACGGGTCTTCCTACGGTTTCTCAAGGCATCAATGCTATTTGGGTTATTGTTGATAGATTAACCAAGTTACGCTCATTTCTTGGACGATCACGGAAACTTATTCACTTGAGCGTCTTGCTAGTATGTGACGTGAATGAGATTGTAAGGTTGCATGGCATACTGTATCCATAGTTTTGGATCGTGACCCAAGATTCACTTCAAGATTTTGGGTTAGCTTGCAAAAAGCTATGGAGCGCAGTTCTGATTTGATTCGGCATACCATCCTCAAGCGGACGGACAATCAGAAAGGACTATTCAAACTCTTGAAGATTTATTAAGACTCTGTGTCCTAGACTTCAAGGGCAGTTGGGATAAGTATTTACCATTGGTGGAATTCTCCTACAACAACAGTTATCAGGCAAGTATAGGTGTGGCTCCATTTGAAGCATTATATAGGCGAAAGTGTCGCTCTCCAGTATGTTGGGACGAGGTGGGTGAAGCAACACTGTTGGGACCCGAGTTGATACGTATGACTACCGAAAAAGATCCAAATGATTCGACAAGCGTATACAAAGCAGCACAAGCTCGACAAAAAAGAGTTATGCGGATCTTCATCGAAAGGACGTGGAATTTAGTATAGGGGATCATGTATTATTGCGAGTTGCTCCATGGAAGGGAGTTACAAGATTTGGGAAGAGAGGAAAGCTCAATCCACGATTTATTGGTCCATTTCAAATTCTTGACCGAGTAGGAAATGTAGCCTATAGACTCGCGTTACCTCCGAAAAGTATGTCTCTCGTGTTCATAATGTGTTTCACATATCATACTTCGTAAATATGTGAAAGACACGAATCACATTATAGAGTTAGAACCCGGGGACGAGATAGCCAGAAGACTTAACGTATGAGGAGGTACTGTCAAGATTTTGGATAGGAAGGAGCATGTCCCTACGTATGAAAGGTCATACCACAAAGTTAAGTTTTGTGGAGGAATCATGCTATAGAGAAATGACACGAGGAACCTGGAAGCGGAAATGAAAGCGAGGTATCCTCACCTTTTGAAACACCGGTACGTGACGTCAATTTCGAGGACGAAATTTCATAAGGAGGGAGGTTGTAAAGACCCCAACTTATTATTAATGAAATTTAATTTTCTCTATTTATTATTTTGAAATAGTAAGGGTTGATTTGATTAATGTGGATAGTTAGGGGTAAGATCTGTAAATATTTCAAAATAAGCAAGTGGTTATAAAATATTCATTGTTGTAGTTTGGGAGAATATTAAATGCGACGGAATATTGACCATGTATGTGGGCCCATAAGCTGGAAAGCGATTGGATGAAGAAAGCGACAAATATAAGTTGTTTAAAAATAACTTGGCGTAGTTATTACAGCAATTAATCTTTGTTAAAATACCCGGTGGTTAAAACACGATAGCACGGTATTGCACCAATTGTTGATTCTTACGTGAGAAGGCACACTCAATAATGGTTACGATAATTCTTATTCGATTATTTTATTGAGTTAATAATTCTTTGCGTTGATATTTTATATTCTTTGTTGTTTTGATAATTGTCATTACACGGTATTTTTCATTATCGAAGCAATAATTCATATTATCTGAATAATATTATTAGATAACATTATTGGCAATGGCTAGAAAGTTACATCTAAGGAGAGGTTTGGTCACCTAATTATGGCGCTTGAAGAAGAAATTCTTATTGGAAAGCCCTCTCTTTCACGGGAGCGCACGGTTGTCGATATTGTGATTCGATAATATTATTTGTGAATAATTAATTATTGATTCATATGATGAGAAAAATATTGATTTTATGTGGATATAGATGGAGAAAATTTTAATTGTGACAATTGTTGAAAATTGATATTTTATCTTTTTTGATAAAATAATTCATTTAAATATATTATTATATGTTAATAATATAATAATTGTGATATTTTTTACAACGAATGTGGGATATATGAGTATCTGAGGAGGAAGAGTATTTTTGTTGCAATAAATGTTTAAAACATGTTAAACATGTCGGTGGACCCCATTTATTATTTGAAATTTGATTATAGCTTGTAAAATCGCCTTGGATTTGTGGATTTGGTCAATTTCTATTTGGAATTTGGAAAAACTTTCTTACGTAAAGTTGTAGAGAATTGAATTTCCTATAAAAACTCGTGAGATTCAAATTTTACGATGAAAGGGCTATTTATTATGAATTATTGAAGTTACGAAGCTCAAAATAATTAATTTTGGAAGTTTAAAATATTTTTAATTACAAAAACGTTTTTTGTGTTTGGTTAGCCTCATTAAACACATGCAAGTTGCTGAATTCAGATGGTTCTAGGTGCGTAGAGAATTTGTAATATATATAATATTATTATATTAAATTTTCTGCTTTGGTGTTCTAAGCAATTTCCTATAAATAGGGTGCTTAGGTTAGAATTGAAAATCACACCAGAAACTGAAGTTTTCTCTCTCTATATTATCGAGCGTATTCTTGTGAGTATTTTAAGTATACTTTGAGTATTGCTATCTGACGGTGCAAGTCCAAGTCATAGCCTTTATATCAGGTGTTTTAAATTTAAAATCTTGATCTTTCGAGGTAAAGGATGTTATTTTCTTCTCAAATGATATTATTTCTTCAATATCATTATGCTGAAATATTGGTTGGAACTTTTTATCAAATTTGGAACTTTTTCATGTCGGGTTTACTATTCATGAGTTACTATTCACGAGTTACTTATTCATGAGTACTATTATGAAGCGTGAAGCGTGAAGATGTTTTGTGGAATTTCTATCTTTTGGTGTGAGTTACTATTCACGTATCTGGCACTATTCATCGAAAAATAAAATTTCTTCTTTTTGTCCAAAATATCTAATACGGATACTAGCTTTGATCCATGTTTTGATCATTCTTGAATTTTACACCCACTGCGATTATTTTTGAGGTATTTTTGGACGTGAATAAAACAAAGTACGAATCCTTAATCCTTGTCATTTTGTTTCCTTTGGATTCGTTTCTTTAAAAATATTTTCATCATCTTGGTCTTAAATGATGATATTATGGAATATCTTTGGCTTTTGTAGTGCAAAGATGAATGATTTCTGAAGAATATCTTTAGCTTAGATTGCTTTAAGATGAGCAGTGTGTTTAGATGAACATGACCAGTGATGAATATTTTTGGCTTTGTAGTGCAAAGATGAATATTTGATTTCGAGATGTATATTGATTGATGTTCTGAGGATAAAGGATAGAGCGATGAACTTTTAAATTCATACATAGAAGATAGTAGTTTGCATTCTCTACTTAACTCTTCTAATGAATTATTATTTCATTGCGAATATTGATTTAAAATTTGTTGTCTATTGTATTCTATTAGATTTTTCCTGTTGAAGACTAACGATAATTTGTTGTATATTATCTTAGTCATAATATTCTTTCTTGAGCTAGTTGAGCTCACCCTTTTCCTTTTGTTCCATTTTTCTTCTCGTGAGGCGAGAATATAAGCGAGATACGAGTCGGGGTATGGAATGAAGGTTTTAGAAAGAATTGTTTAGTAGTCCTCACCATTTTGTAAAATAATGTATCAATAAATGTGATGAGGATTTATTTGAGTATAGATATTGTCTAGAAGATAATATTTGTATTCAAACTCACAGTTTTACTGTTGTAATAATAAAGTTGTAGTTGTTTCTGTACCATGTATTGACAACTCAGAATGGGTGATGTATACCTATTTTGGGGGCGTCACAATATCACCTTCATCTATACCTCTATTTTTAATTTAGTCATGCAAGTATTATCAATCTTGCACCACCTCCCCTAATTGTACATGCATGTGAATCAATTGTACACACATGTGAACAAATAGTTATAAGCATGTGAATTAATAGCAATTAATTGCTAATTTATCCGATTAATTACTTGATTGGTCAATATAACCTCCAGACATCAATTATGATCGAAATAGATGTCAATTTCCATTAACACTAATAATCCCAACACAATGAAACTATTAATTTCATCTTTAATCAATCTGAACTTATTCATCATTAATATTATAACTCACAATATTTAACAACGGATCATTCCCGGAAAGAGGGGCATTAGATAAGGATTTCTCTCTGATAGGCGGCGCAATTAGGTGACCAAACCTCTCCTTGTGAGAACTTTCTAGACATTGTCAATATTGCAAATAATAATATGAATAACTTTGTCATCTCAATTATTTATTTAATAATATAAAATATTATGCGAGATAATCTTTGTGACAATAATTGAATCAATAATATGAGAGATATTATGAAAGCAATTATTGTAGCAATAATTAGTATATAAGCGGTGATTTCTCACGTAAGCATCAATAATTAATATAGGTTGTGCTACTATGAAACCATGCGTATTCATTTGTACTTTTACCATAGGGTAGTTCAACAGTTTAACGGTAAAACTTTAAATCGTTAGTTTTATAAAAGATAATTACGTCGTTTTCTAACTACGACAATACTTCCATTAATGGGGTCCACCATTGATTGTCTTGAGTCGTACAAATATTTCTGTTAAAAGCGAATATTCCTAACCAATTGAATATTAGATAACCATTTGCTTACTTTGCAAAATTTGTAAATAATACCCACAACTATAACATTATATCAAATCCACACCATAATATTCAAAAATATATTTCGAGAAAAATTAATCTTTATTCATAAAAGTTGGGGATCTTACATAGAGTTTATCAAGCTGGAGCAAAACAATATGATCGTGTCACAGTACGAAGCTAAGTTTGCCGAGTTGTCCTAGTTTGCGTCCCACTTGGTTGATAATGAAGAGAATAAGCGGATGTTTCTAAGAGGTTTGAAACTTAGAGATACGTCGATATCTAATTTCTCTGGCGTGTTTGTATTCGAGATGTTGTAAATAGGGCTCGATTATTGGAGTAGCGATAACGAGTCAACCCAACCAAGAGAAGCGGTGACAAAATGATAATATCGATTGGTAGCGATCATCGAAGCGGTGACAACAAACGTGGTGGAAGTCAACATACCAGAAATAGTAACCACTTCGATGATAATCATGGCCAAGATAATAGAAGTATAAATTTCAAGAAGAGGAGATTCAATAATGATGGAAAGGCGTCATCACCGGACTTTTGTTGTTAAGGAAGGGAAGCGATGACCCAATCGTATGTTACAAAATGCGGAGGGGGGGGGACATATCGGTCAGCTATGCGCAATGACAATCAAGCATGTTATAATTGCGGAAGAGAAGGTCACCTTGCCCAATTTTGTCGTGCACCAAAGTCAAGTCCAGCTGGGATAGAGGCATCAAAGGTCGTCCCAGACAAGACAAAATCGGTAGTTCAAGGGAGAGCGTTTGTCATAACCTCCCAAAAAGTGAGAAATCCGAACGAGGTGATCACGGGTAAGCTAATCATAAACTCTTGCAAAGTATATACCTTATTTGATACCGGTTCTACCCATTCTTTTATTTCTCCTACTTGCGCTCAACGTTTAAATTTAACTCCGGAGAAATTAGACTTTGACTTATCTGCTGAAACTCCGTTGGGAGAAACCTTCACTACATCCACTGTTTATAAGTCTTGTTTGATTCAAATCGGTAACCGCACGTTTCCTGTCGATCTTATCTCCTTTAAAACACTTGTATTTGACGCGATTCTAGGGATTGATTGGTTAACTACTCATCATGCTAAAATTGACTGTTTTCGTAAGGTTGTTAGCTTTCATATTCCTGATCAATCTATTATACGAATTCAATTGACCAAACCATTAAAATCAATCACGGTCATCTCAAGCCATAAAGTTATTCATCTATTGAAAAATGAATGTCAAGCTTTCTTAGCTCATGTCACAGATTTAAACCAAAATACGTCAGATTTGGATGATATTTCTATTTTTAATAAATTTCCTAACCTATTCCCCGAATAACTTCCTGGCCTACCCCCGGATCGTTACATCGAGTTTGGTATCGACCTTGAACCCGTTACGAAACCCATTTCCAAAGCCCCGTATCGAATGGCTCCTATTGAACTTCAGGAGTTAAAAACCCAACTGCTGGAATTGTTAGACATCGGTTTCATTCGTCCTAGTACGTCTCCTTGGGGTGCTCATGTTCTATTTGTGAAGAAGAAAGATGGAAGTATGCGACTTTGTATTGATTATCGGGAGTTGAATCATGTTACCATAAAAATAGGTGCAGATTGCCTCGCATTGATGACATGTTTGACCCGATTTGCAAAAGGCGCAAATTCTTTTCAAAGATCGATCTTACGTTACGGATATCATCGATTGAAGATTAAAACTAATGACATTCCAAAGACTGCTTTCAGAACTCGGTACGGGCATTATGAATTCCTAGTCATATCTTTTGGATTGACTAATGCTCTTGCTGCCTTCATGGATATGATGAACCGAGTATTCAAGGAATATTTAGATCACTTTGTGGTCGTCTTTATTGATGACATCCTCATTTACTCCAAAAGTCATGAAGATCATGAGCAACACTTGAAGTTGATACTCCAAAAGCTTCGTGAAAATAAGCTTTTGCCAATTTGAAGAAATGTGAGTTACGGCTTAAGGAAGTAGCATTCCTTGGGCGCGTGATATCAAATCATGGAATATCATTGACGAGCAAAGATTGAAGCAATTCAAAAGTGGAAGCAACCTAAGTTAGTGACCAAAGTACGTAGCTTTCTCGGCTTAGCTGGTTATTATCAGAGATTAGTAGAAGGGTTTTCCCGAATTACTACTCCATTAACTCAGCTGACTCGAAAAGATACAAAATTTGGCTGGAGCAGGGAATATAAGAAGAGTTTTCAAGAACTCAAGAGGAGACTCATTTATTTCAGCACCTGTTCTGACAATACCATCTGGCTCGGAGGGATTTGTCATCTAAAGTGATGCTTGAGGCAAAGGGTTAGGATGTGTTCTCATGCAACATGGGAAAGTCACAGCCTATGCCTCACGACAACTCAAAGAATATGATAGGAATTATCCTACTCATGATCTAGAGTTGGCAGCTGTCGTTTTTGCGCTTAAGATTTGGAGGCATTACCTGTATGGAGAGAAGGTGGAGATCTATACAGATCATAAAAGCCTCAAATATTTCTTCACTCAAAATGAACTCAACATGCGGCAATGACGATGGCTTGAGCTATTGAAAGATTACGATCATACCATTCAATACCATCACGGAAAAGTGAGCGTAATGGCGGCGCATTGAGTAGAAGATCATATCTTTGGTGCGAGTTCGATATTATGTCAATAACGGCCCATTTGTATAACTTACAAAGGATGGATATAGAGTTAAAGACTCGAGGGACCCATGTGATGATGGCGAATATCTGAATAGAGCAGGCTTTAATCGATAAAGTTAAAATTTGCTCAAGCTACAAACACGGAGGCGATGCGTATGAGGAAGAAAGTGCAAGAAGGTGCTATTCGGAAGCAAGATTCGATGAAGAAGGAATACTTTGAGTCGACTCGGACTTTGTGTTCCTAACGATTACGACTTGAAGTATAAAATCATGATGGAGGCACACAACACACCGTTTGCAATCCATCGTGGGAGTACCAAAATGTATCATAATCTTGACATACATTTCGATGGAGCAATATGAAGAGAGATATGGGGTTTATCTCAAGGTGTCTAACTTGTCAGCGAGTCGGCGAGACATCAGTGCCAAAAGGTCCATTGCAACCACTTGAAATTCCATAATGGAAGTGGGAGCACATTACCATGGATTTCGTTACTGGTCTTCCCAAGGTTTCTCAAGGCATAGATGTGATTTGGGTCATTGTTGATAGATTGACTAAGTCTGCTCATTTCTTACCGATATGAGAAACTTATATACTTGAACGTCTTGCTCGTATGTACATAAACAAGATTGTAAGATTGCATGGTATCCCAGTATCCATAGTTTCTGATCAAGACCCAAGATTCACTTCACGATTTTGGGTTAGTTTGCAAAAAGCTATGGGCACGGACATACGATTTTGTTTGGCATATCATCCTCAAATGGACGGGAAATCGGAGAGGACTATTCAAAATCTTGAAGATTTATTAAGACTCCGTGTCCTTGACTTTGAAGGAAGTTGGGACAAGTTCTTACCATTGGTGGAGTTTTCCTACAACAACAGTTATCAAGCAAGTATTGGCATGTCTCCATTTGAGGCGTTGTATGGAAGAAAGTGTCGTTCTCAGTATCTTTGGGATGAGGTGGGTGAAGCAGCGTTGTTGGGACCGAAGTTGATGCATTATGACTACAAAAAAGTTTCAAACGATCCGACAACGTATATAAAAACCTCACAAGATCGACAAAAGAGTTATGTTGATCTTCATCGAAAGGATGTGGAATTCAATATTGGAGATCATGTGTTGTTACGTGTTGCTCCATGGAAAGGAGTTACGAGATTTGGAAGAGAGGAAAGCTCAATCCTCGATCCATTGGCCCATTTTAATCCTCGATCGAGTAGGGCGTGGCCTATAGACTCGCTTTTACCGCTTAAGTATGTCTCGAGTGTTCATGCGTTTTTCACATATCTATATTACGTAAATATGTGAAAGACCGAACCGCATTATTGAATTAGAACCGGATGAGATAGCGGAAGATTTAGCGTATGAGGAGGTACTGTTAAAATCTTGGATAAGAAGGATCATATTCTACGCTCAAGGTTATACCTCAAGTTAAAGTTTTGTGGAGAAACCACGATGTTGAGAAATGACACAGGAGTTAGAATGCGAAATGAATTCAAGGTATCCTCACCTCTTCGACATACCAATCGCACCATAATTTCGAGGACAAAATTTCATAAGAAGTGGAGGTTGTAAGACCCCAACTTTTATGAATAAAGATTAATTTTTCTCAAAATATATTTTTGAATATTATGGTGTGGATTTGATATAATGTTATAGTTGTGGGTATTATTTACAAATTTTGCAAAGTAAGCAAGTAGTTATATAATATTCGTTTGGTCGGGAAATATTCGTTTTAACAGGAAATATTAGTACGACGGAACAATCATTGGTGGACCCCACAACGAAAGTATTGTCGTAGTTAGAAAATAACATAATTATCTTTTTATAAAAATAACGGCAAAAGTTTTACCGTTAAAGCTGTTGAACTACCCGGTGGTAAAAAAGTACGATGTCTGGCGTGGTTGCATAGTAGCTTACGGTATTGATTATTGATGATTACGTGAGAAGTCACTCGGTTATACTCAATTATTGCTATAGTAGCCCCAAAATAGGTATACATCACCCATTTACAGTGCGCCAAATACATGAATGCGAAATAACTACAACTTTAATTAATACAATTGTCGTGCAAAATCGAATGACAACACATAAAGCTGTGAGTTTAAATACAAATATTGTCTTATAGATGATATCACATTCAAATAAGTTCTCATTACAATTATTGATACACTATTTTACAAAATAGTGAGGACTACTAAAACAAATGTCTTGAACCATTACTCCACACTTTGAGCTAGTTCATTATATTCTCGTCTCACGAGAAGAAAAATGGAACAAAAAGGAAAAGGGTGAGCTCAACTAGCCCGGTAAAGAATATTATGACTAAGATAATGTACAACAAATTATCCTTAGTCTTCAACGGGAAAAATTTGATAGAATACAATAGAGCTGAATAAGTTTTAGATCAACAATTGCGGCGTGAAACAACAATTCATTAGAAGAGTTAAATAGAGAATAAAATCTACTATCATCTATGAATTTAAAAGTCCATCATCGATATTTTATCCTGTAACATCAATCGATATACATCATAAATCAAATATTCATCTTTGCTCTGAGGCAAAGATATTCACCGATTAGTCGTGTTCATCTAAACACTGTTCATTTTTGCACTACTGGGCCAAAGATATTCATCATAAAATCATTCATCTTTGCACTACGGGCCAAAGATATTTGGTTATATCATCATTTAGGGTGAGGATGATGAAAAATATTTTAAAAAAAGCGAATCTAGTGAAACAAAAGAACAAATATTAAGGATTAAGTACTTTAAACAATCGAGTTCAAAAATACTTCATAAATAACGAGAGTGGAGTAAAATTGAAGAATGAAGACCAAAACATAGATCCAATCCAAGATAGGAATCATAACAGACGATCTTGGACACAAAAAAGAAAATTTAATTTTTCTGTGAATAGTGTCGTGATCGTGAATAGTCTCAGTATATCGTGAATAGTGTCGTATATCGTGAATAGTAACTCAAACACTAAAAGATAGAAATTTCACAAAAAAATCATCATGCTTCTTGAATAGTACTCGTGAATAGTAACTTCGTGAATAGTAACTTATGAATAGTAACTCGTGAATAGTAACTCATGAATAGTAACCCCGAGCATGAAAAAAGTTCAAATTTGATAAAAAGTTCAACCAATATTTTGGCATAATGATATTGAAGAAATAATATCATTTTGAAAAAAATAATATCCTTACCTCGAAAAAATAGTACTTACATTTGGAATCTTTGGATATAGTCTTTGAAAGAACTTGCTTAGTATAGCAATACTCAAAGTACTAAAAAATACTCACAAAATACGTTCGATATTATAGAGAGAGAGAGAAAACTTTAGTTTTTACGGTGTGATTTTCAATTCTAACCTAAGCACCTATTTATAGGAAATTACTTAGAACACCATAGCGAGAAAATTTAATATAATAATATTATATATAAACAAATTTCCTCACCCACTTCTTAAATCTGAATTAAACAACTACATCACATGCAAGACCCACAATTAATGGCAAAAAACATTTTTTAAAAAAATAATTAAAACTTCCAAAAATCAATTATTTGAGGAACTTGATAATTCATAATAAATAGCCTTTTTCATAAAAATTGAATCTCTTTAATTTTTATAGAAATTCAATTCACAACTGCGGAAGAAAGTTTTCCAAATTCCAAACAGAAATTCAGAAATTCACATACAGACGATTTTACAATTTATAATCAAATTTCGGTCGAGAAATGGGTCCACTGACATGTTTAACATGTTTTAAACATTTTTTGCAACAAAAATACTCTTCCTCCTCATATACTCATATATCCACATTCATTGTAAAAATATCACCATTATTATATTATAATAATATAATAAAATATTATTTTATCGAGAAAAGATAAAATATTAATTTTTAACAATTGTCACTTTAAAAATTTTCTCCATCTATATCCACATAAAATTAATATTTTTCTCATCATATAAATCAATAATTAATTATTCACAAATAATATTACTGAGAATCGCAATCTTGTGACGGTAGTTCCCGAAGAAAGAGTGGGCTTTCGATAAGAATTTCTCTTCTTTTGGTTGATTAGGTGACCAAACCTCTCCTTAGGCAGAACTTTCTAGACATTGCCAATAATGTTATCTAATAATATTATTAGGATAATATGAATTATTGCTATAGATAATGGAAAATCTTGTGTAGTGACAATTATTGAAACAACGATAATATAAAATATCAGCGTAGAAATTATTGAATCGATAAAATAAAATCTTGAGCGATAATTCTTGTAACAATTATTGAGTAGTGCCTTCTTACGTAAGAATCAATAATTGGTGCAATATCTGGTGTCTTCTTGTTGTGCAAAGCAGCGTATTCTTGTGTGTTTTAACCACCGGGTATTCAACGATGATACTTGTATGTATTACTTCATTATTATTTATAAACAACTTATACTTGTCATTTTCTTCATCAATCGGCTTTCGTTATGGGGCCCACACAAGGCTCTTGCTTGTCGTCATCGAATATTCCCAGACATAAAGAATATTCCACGACCAAACGAATATTCTCAAAAATGACAATGAGTATTTTATAACCACTTGCTTATTTGAAATATTTGCGCATTTAACCAATAACTAACCACATTAATCAAATCAACCCTTACTATTTCAAAATGATAAATAGAGAAATTAAATTTCATTTATTAATAATTTGGGGTCTTCTGACCTCTCCTCCTTATGAAATTTCATCCTCGAAATTGGCGTGCGTACACTGGTGTTTGAAAAGATGAGGATACCATCGCTTTCATTTATGTTTCCAACTCCGGGTCATTTCCTCGATAGCATGGTTTCTCCACAAAACTTTAACTTGTGGTATGACAGCCGTGCGTAGGACATGCTCTTTCTTATCCAAGATCTTGACATGTACCTCCTCGTCACGTTAAATCTTACGCTATCTCGTGCGGTTCTAACTTCGATAATGTGGTTGGTCGTCCACATATTTACGTAACATCGATATGTGAAAAAGCGTTATGAACACGCGTTATACTTGGTGGTAAAACGAGTCTATAGGCCACAGTTCCTATTCAATCGAAGATTTCAAATGGACTAATAAATCGAAGTTTTGAGCTTTCCTCACATCGCCGATTCTCGCTTTTGGAATAACGACTTCTTTCATCTTCTTCTTCATATTCATCAACTCCAAGTCTGTAGCTTGAGCAACTTTAAATTTATCGATTAAAGTCGATTCTAATCGTATATTCGTTATCTTCACATGAGTTCTTGGAATCTTTAACTCTATCTCCATCTTTACGTAAGTCATGCGAAATGGGTCTTTGTGTTAACAATATCGCTTTTCGTAAGCGCATCGATCTTTTACTCAACGCAAATCACTACCGTGTTCGTTTTTTTTTCGGGATGGTATTGAATGGTATGGTCGTAATCTTTTGCATTTCGAGCCAGCGTCGTTGCTGCATGTTGAGTTCTTGGAAGCTCTTTTCATATTCCTCGCTCCATTCAAATTTTGTATCTCTCAAGTCAATTTGAGTTAATGGAGTAGCGATTTGAGAAAATCTTTCCACGAATCTCGATAATAATAAACTAAGCCTGAAAGCTACGTATTTCGATTCTTGACTTAGGTTGCTCTCAACTATGATTTCATATCCCAATCTTGGATAGCACGTCACAATGGTACCTATCGGTTTACTATCACACAAATATGGCGTCCCCTACGGAGAGTAAAGCGGTGCATTTCCTGAAGGAAGTCACCGGATAAAGGCCAAGTACAAACTTCTCTGTTGAATTTTAACTCACGAAGTTCAATAGGAGCCATGAGATTTTAGAAATGGGTTTTGTACCGGGTTCAAAGTCGATACAAAATTCAATATCACACTTTGGGAGTAAGCGAGAAATTCTTGAAATACATCGGAAATTTACTAACAATAGAAATATCATTCAAATCGAGCATATTTTTGTTTCAAGTCCATAACATGGGCTAAGAAAACTTGACATCCGTTTTTCAATAAGCGAATGACTTTATGGCTTGATATGAAAGTGTTTGACTTCAATGGTTTGGTTGCTTGAATTCGAATAACGAGGTTGCTTAGGAATATGAAAACTATGACCTTACGAAAGCAATCAATTTTGGCATGATGAGTAGTTAATCAATCAATCCCCAAAATCACATCAAAAGCAAGTATCTTTAAAGAAATAAAGGTGACGGTAATGTGATGGTGCTGACTTGGATCAAACAAGATTTATAAGCGGTGGATGTAACGAAAGTTTCTCATAGCGGAGTTTCAACGAGATAAGTCAAAGTCTAATTTTCTCCGAAGTCGAGTTTAAGCGTTGAGTATAAGCGGGAGAGATAAATGAATGGGTAGGCAAATTATCTAATAAGGTATAAACTTCGTAAGAATTTATAATTAACTAACCGTGCTAACTTTGTTTGGGTTCCTCGCATTCGACGAAGTCACGACAAAGCGCTCTTCAGGCAGATTGACTTTGACTTTTTGGGGACGACCTTTGAGTCACCATCCCATTTGGACTTGGGTTTCGCTTCTGCGTACAATCTCGGCGATATGACCTTCTTTTCCACAATTATAACATACCTTGGAAGGTTGTGAGCAGTTTGGACTTATGTGTCCCTCTTCTCGCATGTGTAGCATCTAGCGGTGGTCTCTTCTCCTCCTCTAAAATTCGTTCTTTGGTGTTGGTCTTGAAAGCGTCTTCCGTCATTGTTAAATCTTCTCTTCTTGAAATTTCCACTTGAGTTATTTCTTCTATTATCTTGGCCATGATTACCTTTGAAGTGGTTACCATTTCTGGCATGATAATTTCCTCACGATGGTTATCATTGTTAGATGACCATCGCCATTGAGTCTGATTATCATCGAGTTGTTGGTCATTATTCTTGATTGAGTAGGCTCATTATCGGCGCTCAATAAGCTGAGCCCTATTCACAACATCGAATATAAACAAAGTTTGTGAGAAATGAGGTATTGGCGTATTTTGGGTTTCAAACCTCGCGAAACATTCGCGTCATTCTCTCCTCATTATCAACCAAATGGGATGCAAATCGGGACAACTCGGCAAACTTAGCCCGTCTTTGCGACACGTTCATATTGTTTTGCTCTAGCTTGATGAACTCTACCTCCTTCGTATGGCGAATACTTTCGGGAAAGTACTTGTCGTTGAACAATTCTTGGAACTTCTCCCAAGACATCTTGATGCGGTGGTTTGAGTCGCTTCTGATTCCCACCGATAATCGCCTCTCCTCGTAACATGAAAGTGGCGAAAGGAACCTTTTGCTCCCCAGGCATCCCAAGACATCAAATATCTTAGTGATACGCTTTATCACGTCTCTCTGTAGTAAGTGGTTACGGCTTTCCCAAAAACTTGGCGGTCTAACTCCTTGAAGCGCTTAGCGGTGACCATCCGTGAGTTGCAAGTGTTTCCACTGCATTTTGAGCGATAGTCTTTCTCGTTTGGTTTTGCATGAATTCTAGAAAGTTCCTAAACATACCATCGTTTAGTCATCGCTTTCGGTGGTGTTGTTCACGGGAGGAACATTGCCCGACTGTTACACGTTCTCCTCGTTGGTGAGCAAAGGTGTCTCCACGGTCTCATTTACTCCTTTATTAACATTCTCGATTCGACATTCTTAAATACTTCCATAAAACAAGGGTTAATTAAACAAATTAACAAATCACATAATACCCCTATATTATAATGAGCCAACAAATAAGCTTAGGTAGGACACATTAGCGAAGGATTTACTCGTCTCTCCCCTCTAGTTCTATTCCCCGATCTCATGGAGATCATATCCCTAAGCGCTACGATACCAAGCTGTGATGCCCCCAAAATAGGTATACATCACCCATTACGAGTCGCCGAATACATGATGCGAAACAACTACAACTTCATTAATCTGATTGTCGTGCAAAATCGACAACACATAAAGCTGTGAGTTTAAATACAAATATTGTCTTATAGACAATATCCACACTCAAATAAGTCCTCATTACAATTATTGATACACTATTTTACAAAATAGTGAGGACTACTAAAACAACTGTCTTGAACCATTACTCCACACCCAGGCTAGTTCACATTATATTCTCGTCTCACGAGAAGAAAAATGGAACAAAAAGGAAAAGGGTGAGCTCAACTAGCCCGATAAAGAATATTATGACTAAGATAATGTACAACAAATTATCCTTAGTCTTGACGAGGAAAATCTCGATAGAATACAATAGACAACAAGTTTTAGATCAACAAGCTGCGGTGAAAACAACAATTCATTAGAAGAGTTAAGTAGATAATGAAATCTACTATCATTTATGAATTTAAAAGTCCATCATCGATATTTTATTATCCTGTAACATCAATCGATATACATCATAAATCAAATATTCATCTTTACACTCTGAGCGAAAAGATATTCACCGATTAATTAGTCATGTTCATCTAAACAACTGTTCATCTTTGCTTTCTGGGCCGAAGATATTCATCATAAAATCATTCATTCATCTGACACTCTGGCCAAAGATATTCAGATTATATCATCATTTGGGGTGAGGATGATGAAAAATATTTTAAAGAAAAGCGAAAATATTTGAAAGAAGCGAAAAGAACAAATATTAAGGATTAAGTACTTTAAACAATCAAGTTCAAAAATACTTCATAAATAAACGAGTGGAGTAAAATTGAAGAATGAAGACCAAAACATAGATCGATCAAGATAGGAATCATAATAGACGATCTTGGACACAAAAAAGAAAATTTAATTTTTTTGTGAATAGTGTCGTATTCGTGAATAGTGCCGTATACATGAATAGTGCCGTATATGTGAATAGTAACTCCGACACTAAAAGATAGAAATTTCACAAAAAAAATTATCATGCTTTGTGAATAGTATTCGTGAATAGTAACTCATGAATAGTTACTCGTGGATAGTAACTCCTGAATAGTAACTCATGAATAGTAACCCCGGCAAGAAAAAGTTCCAAATTTGATAAAAAGTTCCAACCAATATTTCGGCTTAATAATATTGAAGAAATAATATCATTTTAAAAAAAATAACATCCCTTACCTACAAAAATAGTACTTACATTTGGAATCTTTGGATATAGTCTTTGAAAGAACTTGCAGTATATTAATACTCAAAGTACTATAATACTCACAAAATCGTTCGATATTATAGAGAGAAGAGAGAGAAAACTTTAGTTTCTGGTGTGATTTTCAATTCTAACCTAAGCACCTTATTTATAGGAAATTGCTTAGAACACTAAAGTAGAAAATTTAATATAATAATATTATATATAAACAAATTTCCTACGCCCACTTCTTGAATCTGAATTCAGCAACTACATCACATGCAAGACTCACAATTAATGACAAAAACGTTTTTCATAAAAAAATAATTAAAACTTCCAAAAATCAATTATTTCGGAACTTCAAAACTTCGATAATTCATAATAAATAGCCCTTTTATCAGAAAATTGAATCATGACTTTTTATAGGAAATTCAATTCTCTACAACTTTGCGAGAAGAATGTTTTTCCAAATTCCAAACATAAATTGGCCAAGAAATCCACATACAGACGATTTTTACAAATTTATAATCAAATTTCGGTTAAGAAATGGGTCCACAAACATGTTTAACATGTTTTAACAATTTTTTGCAACAAAAATACTCTTCCTCATATACTCATATATCCCACATTTATTGTAAAAAATATCACCATTATTATATTATAATAATATAATAAAATATTATTTTATCGAAAAAAAATAAAATATCAATTTTTAACAATTGTCACTTTAAAAATTTTCTCCATCTATATCCACATAAAATCAATATTTTTCTCATCATATAAATTAATAATTAATTATTCACAAATAATATTACAGAATCACAATCTTGCGACAACGGTAGTTTCAGGGAGAAAGGGGGCTTTCGATAAGAATTTCTCTTCTTTGGTAGCTTGATTAGGTGACCAAACCTCTCCTTGAAGCAGAACTTTCTAGACATTGCCAATAATGTTATCTAATAATATTATTAGGATAATATGAATTATTGCTCGATAATGGAAAATCTCTTGTGTAGTGACAATTATTGAAACAACGATAATATAAAATATCAGCGTAGACAATTATTGAATCGATAAAATAAAATATTGAGCGATAATTCTTGTAACAATTATTGAGTAGTGCCTTCTTACGTAAGAATCAATAATTGGTGCAATATCGTAGTAATCTTCTTGTGCTGACAAGCAGCGTATTATTGTGTTTTAACCACCGGGTATTCAATGATGATAGCAGTAACAACTATGCCATTATTTATAAACAACTTATACTTATCGTTTTCTTCATCCAATAGCTTTTCCGTTATGGGGCCCACACAATTTGTCTTGTGTAAATACGAATATTCTCGACAACAAGAATATTCCACGACCAAGCGAATATTCTCAGACAACAATGAGTATTTTATAACCACTTGCTTATTTGAAATATTTAGCATTTTACCCATAACTAACCACATTAATCAAATCAACCCTTACTATTTCAAAATGATAAATAGAGGAAATTAAATTTCATTTATTAATAATTTGGGGTCTTACAACTAGCTTAGTAAGAAATATTATGACTAAGATAATGCGAGAATAATTTATCGTTAGGCTTGATAGTGTTAAAGCGATAAAATATAATAACTATCAAGTTTAACTCAGAGCGGAACAAGCAATCCATTAGAAGAGTCAAGTAGGGAATGAAATCTACTATCTTCTATGATTTAAAAGGTTTTCATCACTTTTATCATTGGGGACTCGACAATAAATAATCCACATCATCGAATCACCTTACACTACTGGCCGAGGATATTCTTTAGTATCACGACCAGGGATTATCCATGCACTACGGCTAAAGATAATCTTGTTTTCATCAACGGTCCTGATCTTGCCATAAAACAATTCATCTTTGCACTACGGCCAAAGAGAATCCATAGCCATAATCATACCAAACACTGTCCATCAATGTACTACGGGCCAATGAGGACCTTTTCCACATCATTTGTAACATTTCGATTATGATTATACCGTATAATCCCTGGTCATAATCATACCAAGTCCATCTATGCACAGCAGGCCACATATGACTTTCAACATAATATATACATGAGGACGATGACAATGATATAAGAATTCAATAAAATAAGTTCAAGAATTAATTTATCCGGGAACTAATAACGTTCACATTATCAACATGATACTTCTTTGTAGAGTAAAATTCATGAATGCTCGGAAGAATATTTCCATGAAAAGATCTTTAGATGAAATGCAAATATCAAAGATATTCCACTAATTTCATGGAGTATAGAAGTCAAAGTTTTAACCAAATTGAGTATAATAAAGAATGGAATAACAAAAGAAATCACCATGCATGCGATAGATCGCACATGAAGGTTATTCAACGGAATAATAAATAACGAAACCGGTCCGTAAAAACGCATGCATGTGGGATATTCAACGAGAAAAATAAAGAATGAAACCGGTTCCTTGCGTAAGCTTACGGACATATGATATTAAAAGCGAATAATAAATAATGGAACCAGGTCCAGCGTAAACGCACAGACAGGATATTCCAACAGAATAATAAATAATGAAATAACCGAAGAATTTCACCAAGTATAGGGTAGCAGCAGATATCTGAGTTATTCCAATGAATAATTAATAATGGAATAACAGAAGTTCTCTTCATGAATACAAAAGAAATAATACCCCTTACCGTAAAAGAAACTGAATATAAGAGTAGGAAAGTAGCAGAATACTTTTCTATAGTTTCTCTATAATTTCTCTCTCTAGAGTTTCAGTGAATTCGTAAGAAATAATGAAGGAATGAGCTTTTATTTATAGGAAAATGGACTGAATAGTAACTAATTCATGAACGATTCAGATTGATTCACTTTTAAACGAACGGTCCATATTGGTTTACTACTAAAACTTAAAAGCAACGGTCCATCTTGATTTACTATTAAAACTTTAAACCAGTGATCCATATTGATTCACTATTATAACTTTCCACCAGCGGTCCATATTGATTTACTATTATATCTTCAACCAACGGTCTGAAAAATTAACACATCTCCTCATAGACTAATATTGTACCCAAAAATAATTTGGACTTAAAAGAAATATATATTACGGGTGAATAGTACTCCGTGAATTGTAACTCATGAATAGTAACTCATGAATCGTAACTCGTGAATAGTAACTCGTGAATAGTAACTCATGAATAGTACTCCGACAAAAAAAGTGTCCCAAATACCCGATTGAACAATACTGAGTGACTTCTCACATAATCATCAATAATCAATATCGTGTACTACTATGCAACCATGCATATTACTTTATTTTTAACACCGGGTGTTTCAACAGTTAACGGTAAAACTTCCATCGTTATTTTCATAAAGTATTTTTGTCATTTTCTAAATCCGACAATAATTTTGTTGTGGGGTCCACCAATGATTGTACCATCGTACGAATATTCCCCGACAAAAAGAATATTCTCTGACTAATCGAATATTATATAACCACTTGCTTACTTTGCAAAATTTATAAATATTACCCACAACTATAACATTACATCAAATCAACACCATAATATTAAAAAAAATTATTTCGAGAAAATTAAATCTTTATTCATAAAATCTGGGGTCTCACATTATTGATTCAATTATTGTCACAGTATCATCTGCATAATATTTTATATTATTAAATCAATAATTGAGGCGACAAAAGTTATTCATATTATTATTTGCAATATTATTGATGTCTAGAAAGTTACATCAAGGAGAGGTTTGGTCACCTAATTGTGCGCCAATACGGAGAAATTCTTATCGAAAAACCCCTTCTTTCCTGGGAATGATCTAGTTGTTAAATATTGTGAGTTATAATATTAATGATGAATAAGTTTTTGTTGATTAAAGATGAAATTGATATTTTTATTGTGTTGGGATTATTAATGTTAGTGGAAATCGACATATATTCCAATGATAATTGTTGTCTAGAGGTTATATTGACCAATCGGGTAATTAATCGGATAAATAAGCAATTAATTGCTATTAATTCAAATGCATATAACTATTTGTTCACATGTGTGTACTATTGATTCAAATGTATGTACTATTAGGGGAGGTGGTGCAAGATTGATAATACTTGCATAACTAAATTAAAAATGGATGTATAGATGAAGGTACTATACTATAATTATTTTTTCACATGATTGTACTATTGATTCACATGATTATACTATTGATTCACAAGATGTACTATTAGGGGAGGTGGTGCAAGTTTGATAATACTTGCGGGACTAAATTAAAAATGAAAGAAAATATGAAGGTATTATCTTTGTAATATTTGAGCTCCAAAACGTGCAATTATCGAAACTATATTTTCTATAAATAGAAGCTCATTCTGCTACCTCACTATTCCAATATCCAATTGTGGCCTTCCCCCAAATATAGGTATACATCACCCATTTTGAGTCGCCAGATACATGGTACAAAATTCAAATACAACTTCATTTATACAATTTGTTGAATCGTTATATAGATACAACCACAGTTAAGCTGTGAGTTTTAATATAAATGTATGTAACTCTCATGGTGCCTCGACCACAACCTTACAATGGTACTTTACATAAAAGTATAGTCAAAACTGTCTTAGAAATTAAAATCTTTGGGAAGTGCTCAAGAAACCTTCGTATATGGGGAGCCCATGTAAATTTAGGCTATAATAGATATTATATGTCCACAGAATTATCCTTGGTTGACCCAATAGACCCCAAAGAAAAATGAGAAGATTACTATCATCTTCTTTCCAATGGTGAGTCTTCTCTTGACATATAACTATCTATACTGTCTCCAAGTGAATATTATATTTTAAATAAACTCCAAGATCATATAGGTAGTGTAAGACCCCGAATTTTATGAAATAAAAGTATTCAATTTTTTTATTTAGTAAATGGTTAAATTGATAAAAGGTTAAAGTTAAGGGTGATATATGAATTTTTTCAAAATACGCAAGTGGTTATAAAGTATTCATTATTGTTTGGGGAATATTCGTTTGGTGCGTGAAATATTCTTTTACATCTGGGAATATTAAATACGACGGTAGAACTATTTGTGGGTCCCATAACGGATAACTGTCGGAAGAAGAAAACGACAAAATTGAATAATGGCGTAGTTGTTACCGTTAACACTGTTGGAATACCCGGTGGTTAAAATACAATAATACGCGTGGTTGCCGCATAAAGAAGCATATGGTATTAGCAGCGGTATTATTGAATAATTGATCCTTACGTGAAGAAGGCACTAATCAATAATTGTTACGGTAATTCTTTGTTCAATATTTTATTTTATTGATTCAATAATTCTTTGCGTTGATATTTTATATTATTGTTATTTCAATAATTGTCACCGCACATTATTTTCTATTATCGGATCAATAATTCATATTATTTGGAATAATATTATTAGATAGCATTATTGGCAATGTCTAGAAAGTTCATCAAGGAGAGGTTTGGTCACCTAATTGCGGCGCCAAAGAAGGAGAAATCCTTATTGGAAAGCCCCTCTTTCTAAGAGCGGCACAAGTTATCATAATTGTGATTCGTAATATTATTTGTGAATAATTAATTATTGATTTATATGATAAGGAAATATTTATTTTATGTGGATATAAATGATGGATTTATTTATGTGGTTATAAATGAAGGAGTTAATGTTTAGGTGTTTTATCAAGTATTTTAGCCGGATTGGAGGTATTAAAAGATCAAGTCTGATTGTTCTTACAAACTCTATTTGTGTGAGTTATAATTTTTAATCCGATAGTTGGATCGTTGTAATTTTTGGATATGTTATACATATATAAGTTGAGTATATGTCCACAAATTTTGAAGCTATTAAAATGACCGTATGATTTGTTATGAATTTTAAGAGGTGAATGGTTCTGAAATTGTTGAAGTATCCGAATTTAGCATTTTGGTGGAAAATTCTAGAATTGAGTGGGCTCCACTTGTGGTTGGTGAAGAAATGTGCTGAATTTTATTTCAAATGTGGTGGGTGGGAATAGTAGCAAGTAAAGCCATCAGGTTGCAGGTCAAGTTTGCTAAAATTTTCCTATAAATAGAGGGCTAAGTTAGAATTAAAAATCACACCAGAAACAAGTTTTCTTTGTCTCTATATTATCAAGCATATTTTTGAGAGTATTTAGATACTTTGAGAGTTGCTATTTAGTAGAAGTTTCCTTCAGTTTTTCATCTGATATTCCAGTCAGAAGTACTGCTCTTTTGAGGTAATAAAAGTGTAGCTGGGTCGAGCGGGGGATAACAGAGGAATACAACGGTGGTCTATAGCTGTTGAGGGTGAGGTGAACTCAACTTTGGAAGGGTGTTTTGCCACTATCGTACAAGATGTCTAATGACATACAACCTCATGTCATCATAAGACAGGGTTGTGCTCATCCACTTGCTGAGTATATCTACGAGCACTACCTATATAATCTTGTTGTTTGGTTGAAGTATAATTCTCAATTAGAGACAGTGGAGATAATGATATTTTAAGAGAAGACTCACCATTGGAGAGAATATGATAGTAATCTTCTCATTTTTCTTTGGGGTCTATTTGGTCAACCAAGGATAATTCTGTGGACATGTGATATCTATTATAACCTAAACGCATGGCCTCCCATGTACGAAGGTTTCCTTGAGCACTTCCCAAAGATTCTAATTTCTAAAACGGTTTTGACTATACCTTTATGTAAGGTGTCATTGTGGACGTCTTATCCAAGGTTGGGATAAGAGTCACGGTTGGTATATATTTGTATCCAAACTCATAGCATATGTGTTGTTATATTTTGCACTACAATTGTTGTAATAAAGTTGTAGTTGTTTTTACGTACCATGTATTTGGCGACTCGAGAATAGGTTGGATGGAATGGACCTGTTTTGGGGCGCCGCATTTAATATCGAGCTTAGGATATGATCTATGGCGGAGATCGGGAATAGGACTACGAGGGGGGAGAGATGAGTAAATCCTTCGCTAATGTATCCTATATAAGCTTATTTGTTGGTTAGTCATAATATCGAGATATTATGTGATATGTTAATTTGTTCAATTAACCCTTGTTTTGAAGCTGTATTCTAGAATGATATCTGAAATACAGGAGATGAGCAATGGAGAAATCATGATGACAGGGAAGATGGAATCTGAAATGAAAGCAGGTATTCTCAACTCTTTGAAATACTGTGTATGTAAATTTAGAGACGAAATTTCATAAGGAGGGAGATTGTAAGACCCCGAATTTTATGAAATAAAAGTATTCAATTTTCCTATTTAGTAAATGGTTAAATTGATAAAAGGTTAAAGTTAAGGGTGATATATGAATTTTTTCAAAATACGCAAGTGGTTATAAAGTATTCATTATTGTCGGGGATTATTTGTTTGGTCGTGGAATATTCTTTACGTCGGGGAATATTCGATGCGGACGGCGTGTAGTTATTTATGGGCCCCATAACGCATAAGCTTTTGAAAAAAAAAGCGACAAAATTGAATAACAGGCGTAGTTATCAAGGTTAACTTTGTTGGAATACCCGGTGGTTAAAATACGATGTCTACGGTGGTGGTTGCACGAGTAGACACCGGTATTGCACAATATTGTTGAATTATTGATCCTTATGTAAGAAGGCACTACTCAATAATTGTTACAGTAATTACTGTTCAATATTTTATTTTATTGATTCAATAATTATTGCGTTGATATTTTATATTATTGTTGTTTCAATAATTGTCACTGCACATTATTTTCTATTATCAGATCAATAATTCATATTATTTGGAATAATATTATTAGATAGCATTATTGGCAATGTCTAGAAAGTTCACAAGGAGAGGTTTGGTCACCTAATTGCGGCGCTTGAAGAAGGAGAAATCCTTATGGAAAGCCCCTCTTTCTGAGGAACTACTGGTTGTCATAATTGTGATTACGTAATATTATTTGTGAATAATTAATTATTGATTTATATGATAAGGAAATATTTATTTTATGTGGATATAAATGATGGATTTATTTATGTGGTTATAAATGAAGGAGTTAATGTTTAGGTGTTTTATCAGTATTTTGTTGGATTGAAGGTATTAAAAGATTAAGTCGGTGTTCTTACAGCTCTATTGTGTGAGTTATAATTTTTAATCCGACTGTTGGATCGTTGTAAATTTTGGATATGTTATACATATATAAGTTGAGTATATGTCCACATATTTTGAACCGTTAAAAATGAACGTATGATTTGTTATGAATTTTAAGAGGTGAATGGTTCAGAAATTGTTGAAGTATCTGAATTTAGCATTTTGGTGGAAATTTCAAGAATTGAGTGGGCCCAACTTGTGGTTGGTGAAGAAATGTATTGAATTTTATTTCAAATGTGGTGGGTGGGAATAGTAGCAGGTAAAGCCATCAGGTTGCAGGTCAAGTCTGCTAAAATTTTCCTATAAATAGAGGGTGAAGTTAGAATTAAAAATCACACCAGAAACAAGTTTTCTTTCTCTCTATATTATCAGGCATATTTTTGAGAGTATTTAGATACTTTGAGAGTTGCTATTTAGTAGAAGTTTCCTTCAGTTTTTCATCTGATATTCCAGTCAGAAGTATTGCTCTTTTGAGGTAATAAAAGTGTAGCTGGGTCGAGCGGGGGATAACAGGGGAATAGAAGCTGACTGGTCTATAGTGTTGAGGTGAGGTGAACTCAACTTTGGAAGGGTGTTTTGCCACTATCGCATAAGATGTCTAATGACATACAACCCCGTGTCATCATAAGACAGGGTTGTGCTCATCCACTTGCTGAGTATATCTACGAGCACTACCTATATAATCTTGGTGTTTGGTTGAAGTATATTTCTCAATTAGAGACAGTGGAGATAATGATATGTCAAGAGAAGACTCACCATTGGAGAGAATATGATAGTAATCTTCTCGTTTTTCTTTGGGGTCTATTGGATCAACCAAGGATAATTCTGTGGACACATGATATCTATTATAACCTAAACGCATGGCCTCCCATGTACGAAGGTTTCCTTGAGCACTTCCCAAAGATTCTAATTTCTAAAATAGTTTTTGACTATACCTTTATGTAAGGTGTCATTGTGACGTTCTATCGAAGGTTGGGATAAGAGTCACAGTTGGTAAATATTTGTATCCAAACTCACAGCATATGTGTTGTTGTATTTTGCACGACAATTGTTGTAATAAAGTTGTAGTTGTTTTCTGTACCATGTATTTGGCGACTCAGAATAGGTTGGATGGAATGGACCTGTTTTGGGGTTGTCACAGGTAGTGCCCGTAGATATACTCAGCAAGTGGATGTGCACAACCTTGTCTTATGATAACACGAGGTTGTATGTCATTAGACATCTTGTATGCTAGTGGCAAAACACCCTTCCAAAGTTAGGTTCGCCTGACCCTATTTGATTCACCAAATATAACTACTAAATGATGTATAGAATACAACACACTTTTCTATATCTTGTTTAGGAAGAACCTCCATGACTAGAGACCACGATTCTATTCCCTGTTATCCCCGCCGACCTAAAGAACACTCTTACTAACAACACTCTTATTAATTCGAAAGGAATTGTGAAGCAGAAATGGTGAGCATAACTAGCCTAGTAAAGAATATCATGACTAAAGATAATTAAATTATCAATAGCTTTCATCAATAATAAATCAAAGATTTAGAACATATGGTAGATGATAAAACTTTTCAACCATAGTTGCAGCGGAACGAGCAATCCATTAGAAGAGTCAAATAAACCATAAGGTCTATTATCTTCTCTATGTTAAAAGTCCACCAAATATGTTTTATCCCTGTAAAATAAATCAACAATTCCTGTCCACAATCATATGAATAACTCATAATCATAATTGTGGTTCTAAATTCCTCTTCGCAACCAGGACGAAGATAATTTTCATCACCTATCTTCACCTGAAACATCAAAAATCATGGTTATACCAAATCGTAATTCTGCTCATAATCATACTAATAAATTCATCTTTGCACTACGGCCAAAGATATTCATTAACAATTCATCTTTGCACTACATGCCAAAGACATACAACTTGTATTTTAGAAGAGTCAAGTAGAGCATGATATCTACTATCTTCTACAAATTAAAAGTGTATAACCAATATTTTATCATTTGAGACTCAACTTAATAAATAATCTACATCATCGAATTATCCATGCACTTCTGACCAAGGATATTCGTTAGTATCACATCCATGAATTATCCAAGCACTACTACCAAAGATATTCATTATTATCACATCCATGAATTAATATTTCATCATTGAGACTCATTTCAATAATTAATCCACATCATCGAATCATCCCTACACTACGAGCCAAGGATATTCTTTAAGTATCACGACCATAAATTATCCATGCTCTACAGCCAAAGATAATCGTGTTTTCATCAACGGTCCTGATCATGCCATAAAACAATTCATCTTTGCACTACGGCCAAAGAGAATCCATAGCCATAATCATACCAAAAATTGTCCATCAATGCACTACGGGCCAATGAGGACTTTTTTCACATCATTTGTAACATTACGGTTATGATTATACCGCATATTCCCTGGTCATAATCATACCAAGTCCATCTATGCACTACAGGCCACAGATGACTTTCAACATAATATAAGCATGAGTATGATGACAATATTATAGGCATTAGTCAAACTAAATCAAGGATAAATATTAAATACTTTAAATTTATCTAAACATTATCAATCACTTAATAAAATCATAATCTAATATTGTTAATATTATAACAATATTTTAATCACTCCTTAAACTTATAAAAATTTAATTTAATTGTTTACACTTTTCTAAATAATGCATTTGATCAGTCAAAATGCCATACTCATAAGATTTCATTACCAATAATCAAATTACTCATCAAAAATCTGCATATACCTTATATTGGATTTTCAAGCCATAAAATCCTATTTACTAATTTTTCAACTTCACATAACATATTAAATTCATATGTTCGTAACTAAATCATTTTCATAAAAAAAACAAATGAGTCCCAAAAATTATTCTTTTATGGGACCATACTGAACATATATTTTTCTTAGAATTTTTAAAATTCATTTACTATTTTTCAAAAATCAATTTTTAATTAATTCCTTAAGAAATTAGCTACCTCAAGGTTAACTCGAAATTCTCAAATCTTGGCGAGGATCTTACACATGTTAACGTGAGCTTCAGGTTTAAAGTTCATAGTCACCTGAGTTATAGAACTCAGGTTATAAGCGTTTTTAAATCGGAAAAACCTAAATATTAAAATAGTCATAACTTGCTCATTTGAAGTCGGAATGAGCTCATTTTTGAACAGTAGGTACTTTATACCATATATTTTCATGTCCCAAAAGGCCGAATTTTTTCTCACAAATTAAGTGGTCGAAAATTCCCTTTTAAATTTTCTGGCAGTAGCCTTTTGGCAATTTGCAAATTTTGACTCATTTACTAAAATCAGTCCACACGAAAATCTACAACACCTTTTCTAATAATTCCACTTGGAGAAGTTAGAAAACTCATAGATCTAACTCTAGAACTTGACCACACTCAAAAATTTGAAATATAATAGGAGATATGGTCAATTGAATTTCATACTCCATTTTTACCAAAATCTGATTTTCAACCCTTTGTGATTTCTAAGAAACTTTCATGTTTTCACATAATAACCAACATAACTCATCATGACAATGACATAAAATTCAATAAAACAAGTTCAAGAATAAGTTTTAAAGATTTATAAGTTAATTCCTGCACTTAATAATGTCTAAATTGTCAACATGATACTACTTTGTGGAGTAAAATTCAAGAATGCTCAGAAGAATATTTCCATGAAAAGATACTGGATGAAGTGCAAATATTAAGGATATTCCACTAATTTCATGGAGTATAGAAGTCAAAGTTTTAACCAACTGAGTATAATAAAGAATGGAATAACAAAAGAAATCACCATCCATGCGATAGACCGCATAGGCAGGTTATTCCAACATAATAATAAATAACGGAACCAGGTCCGGCGTAAAACGCACATACATTATATTCCAACAGAATAATAAAGAATGGAACCAGGTCCGTTGTAAAATGCACAAACAGGATATTCCAATGTAATAATAAAGATGGAACTGTGTCCGGCCAGAAACGCATGACGCAAGGATATTCCAAATGTAATAATAAAGAATAGAATAATGAGAAAAATTTCACCAAGTATAGGGTAGCTCGCGATATCAAAGTTATTCCAGAATAATAAATAATGGAATAACAGAAGTTCTCTTCATGAATACAAAAAAAAAATAATACCCCTTACGAGTACAACAAATAATATCTCTTACCGTAAAAGAAACTGAATATAAGAGTAGGGAAGTAGCGAGAATACTTTTCTATAGTTTTCTATAATTTCTCTCTCAGAGTTTCAATTGAATTAAGTAAGAAATAATGAAGGAATGAGCTTCTATTTATAGAAGAATGGACTGATAGTAACTAATTCATGAACGGTTCAGATTGATTTACTTTTAAAGCAGACTGATTCTATATTGGTTTACTATTAAAACTTAAAGTAATTCATCCATACCGATTTACTATTAAAACTTTAAACCAAATGATCCATATTGATTTACTATTAAAACTATCCACCAGCGATCCATATTGATTTACTATTATATCTTCAACCAACGGTAGGAAAAATTTGCACATATCCTCATGGACTAATATTGTACCCAAAAATAATTTGGACCGAAAAGAAATATATTTTACGGGTGAATAGTAACTCGTGAATAGTAACTCGTGAATAGTAACTCATGAATAGTAACTCGTGAATAGTTATTCATGAATAGTAACTCGTGAATAGTACTCTGACACAAAAAGTATCCCGAATACCCGATTGAACAATACTAAGTGACTTCTCACATAAGCATCAATAATCAATACCGTAATACTACTATGCAACCACGTATTCATTGTACTTTTTAACATAAGGTGTTTCAACAGTTAACGGTAAAACTTCCGTCGTTATTTTCATAAAGTATTTTTGTTGTTTTCTTAATTCGATAATAATTCTGTTGTGGGGTCCACCAATGATTGTAATGCCGTCATTTAATATTCCCCAATAAAAAGAATATTCCCCGATTGTCGAATATTCCCCAGACAAAGCTAATATTTTATATCAACTTTCTTACTTTGCAAAAAAAAAAATCACATATTACCCTTAACTTTAAACTTTTATCAATTTAACTATTAACCAAAATAGAAAAATTAAATACTTTTATTTCATAAAATTCGGTGTCTCACACCAGTCTTCTTCTGAGGTAAGGGATATTATTTTGTTCAGTATTCATAGGAATAATATTTTCTTCTATACTTTGTAGTATGTGAGTAATATTATTTCGTCTCGTATTCCTGATTATACCATCATTCTGTTAGAGTATTGCTTCTATACTTTGTGAAATTAGTAGAATATCCTTGAAATTTGTGCTTCATCTAGTATCACTTCACAAGGATATTTTCTGCACATTCTTGTTAAATTTTAAGTTTTTCATCTTGAGTAATCTTGTCCATGAGTACTATTCATTTATACGGTACTATTCACAAAAGTACTATTTACGGGTACTATTCACAAAGTACTATTCACGGAGTACTATTCCCGAAATACTATTCACCTGGGTACTATTCACCCGAAGTACTATTCATAACAAAAATTAATTTCTTTTCGGTCCAAATCATTTTTGATACATTATCATTCTTGAATTTTACTCCACAAAGCAGTATGAAGTTGACAATTTAGACATTATTGAATTCTGGATAAATTAAGTTATAAACTTTAAAAATTTATCATTTGTTTTCTTTTAATTGAATTCTTATATCATTGTCATCATCCTCATGCTTATATTGTGATAAAAGTCATCTGTGGCTTACGTGCATAGATGAAAGACCCCGAATTATATGAAATGAAAGTATCTAATTTTTTTTATAATTATTATTCTATTTAATAAATGGTTAAATTGATAAAAGGTTAAAGTTAAGGGTGATATTAGAAAATTTTGCAAAGTAAGCAAGTTGATATAAAATATTCGTTATGTCAGGGAATATTCGATTGGTCGGGGAATATTCGTTTTAACAGGGAATATTCATACGATGGTACAATCATTGGTGGACCCCACAACAGAAGTATTGTTGTAGTTAGAAAACGACATAAATATCTTTTTATAAAAATAACGATTTAAAGTTTTCTTCGTTAAGCTGTTGAACTACCGGTGGTAAAGTAAATGCGATGAATACGCGTGGTTGCATAATAACACTGCGGTATTAATTATTGATGCTTACGTAAGAAGCCACTCGGTTTACTCAATTATTATTACGAGAATTGTTGCATAAGTATCTCACGTTATTTGATTCAATTATTGTCATAGTATCATCTGCATAATATTTTATATTATTAAATCAATAATTGAGACAACAAAGTTATTCATATTATTATTTGCAATATTGACAATGTCTAGAAAGTTACATCGAGGAGGTTTGGTCACCTAATTGCGGCATAATAGGAGAAATCCTTATTGGAAAGCCCCCTCTTTCCTTGGAATGATATGGTTGTTAAATATTATGAGTTATAATATTAGTGATGAATAATTGTTAAAGTATTAAGAATGTGTTTATTGAAGATAAATGAATTAAAAAAGTTAGAGGGGAATAATGCTAACTTAGAAAACTTTAGAGGTACCAAAGTGTAATAAGTTAAATCAATCTGGACCATTGGTGGTGGTTTTAATAGTAAATCAAACTGGATCGTCGGTGGTGGTTTTAATAGTAAATCAATCGGACCATCGGTGTGGTGGTTTTAATAGTAAATCAATCTGGACCGTTGATGGTGGTTTTAAAAGTAATCAATCTGGACCGTCGGTGGTGATTTTAAAAGTAAATCAATCTGAACCGTCGATTGTGGTTCTAATAGTAATCAATATGGACCAATTAATCTGGACTGTTTGTGAATAAGTTACTATTTAGTCCATTCTCCTATAAATAGAAACTTAATTCTTCTTTCATTTTCACCAATTCACTGAGATTGACAAGAGACACTATAGAGAGAGAAACTATAGAGAGCAAGAAGAAGAATATTCACATTTACACTTACTATTAAGATAATCGCCTTCTACTAAGGTAAGGGGTATTATTTCTTTCGTATTCATAAGGAATACTATTTTTTTCGTATTCATCCTTTAATATGTCGAAATAACCTGTCTACGCGGATTACTTACCGTATGACGGGTGAAAATCCATTTGCAGTTTCGTCTGTTATTTCTTTTCATATTCTTAAATCTAAACTTACTATGGTAAGTATTGCTTCTATAATCCTTGAAATTAGTGGAATATCATTGAGTTTTGCGCTTCATCCAGTATCGTTTCATTAGAATATTGATCTGAACTTTCTTATTAAATATCAATATTTTCACCCGGGGTACTATTCACGGGTTACTATTCACCCCGCTACTATTCACTATAATATTATTCACTCGGGTATTCGGGACACTTTTCATGTCAGGATACTATTCATGAGTTACTATTCACGGGTTACTATTCACCCAGTTACTATTCATTATAATATTATTCACTCGGCTATTTGGGGTACTTTTCATGTCTGGTTACTATTCATGAAGTACTATTCACGGGGTATTATTCACCCGGTTACTATTCAACTGAAAAATTAATTTCTTTTCTGTCCAAAATATTTTTGATACATGGATATTATTCTTGAATTTTACTCCACAAAGCAGTATCATGTTGACAATTTGGACATTATTGAATACTGGATAAATTAAATTATGAATCTTTAAAATTTATCCTTTGCTTTCATTTAATTAAATGCTTATATCATTGTCATCATCCTCATGCTTATATTGTGATGAAAGTCATCTTTGGCTTACGTGCATAGATGGACTGTTGATTGATATGATTATTGTGAGACCCCAGATTTTATGAATAAAGATTTAATTTTCTCGAAATAATTTTTTTAATATTATGGTGTTGATTTGATGTAATGTTATAGTTGTGGATAATATTTATAAATTTTGCAAAGTAAGCAATTGGTTATATAATATTTGATTAGTCGGGGAATATTCTTTTTGTCGTGGAATATTCGTACGATGGTACAATCATTGGTGGACCCCACAACAGAATTATTATCGGATTGAGAAAATGACAAAAATACTTTATGAAAATAACGGCGGAAGTTTTACCGTTAAGCATTGAAACACCGGTGTTAAAAGTCTGATGTCTGGCGTGGTTGCATAATACTACACGGTATTGATTATTGGTGCTTATCTGAGAAGTCACTCATTATTGTTCAATCGGGTATTCGGGACACTTTGTGTCGGAGTAATATTCACGAGTTACTATTCACGGAGTACTATTCACCCGTAAAATATATTTCTTTTCGGTTCAAATTAAATTTGGGTACAATATTGGTCCATGAAGAGATGTACTAATTTTTCAGACCGTTGTTTGAAGATATAATAGTAAATCAATATGGACCGCTGGTGGAAAGTTATAATAGTGAATAAATATTGATCGCTGGTTTAAAGTTTTAATAGTAAATCAGTATGGACCGTTTCTTTAAGTTTTAATAGTAAACCAATATGGACCGTTCGTTTAAAAGTAAATCAATCTGACCTAGTTCATGAATTAGTTACTATGCAGGTCCATTCTTCTATAAATAAGCTCATTCCTTCATTATTTCTTACAAATTCAATCAAAACTCAGAGAGAGAAATTATAGAGAAACTATAGAAAAGTATTCTCGCTACTTCCCTACTCTTATATTAAGTTTCTTTTACGGTAAGGGATATTATTTGTTGTACTCGTAAGGGGTATTATTTCTTTTGTATTCATGAAGAGAACTTATGTTATTCCATTATTTATTATTCTGTTTGAATAACCTGTATATGCGGGCTACCCTATACTTGGTGAAATTCTTCTATTATTTCATTATTTATTATTCTCAGTAGAATATCACATCAATGCGTTTACGGGACACTGGTCCCATTCTTTATTATTACATTTGGAATATCTTGTATCAGATATTTTACGGGACCTAGTTACATTATTTATTATTCTGTTGGACTAACTTTGCACAATGCGATCTATCATCGCATGCATGGTGATTTCTTTTGTTATTCCATTCTTTATTAAACTCAGTTGGTTAACACTTTGACTTCTATACTCCATGAAATTAGTGGAATATCCTTGATATTTGCGCTTCATCCAGTATCTTTTCATGGAAATATTTTTCTGAGCATTCTTGAATTTTACTCTACAAAGAAGTATCATGTTGACAATGTGGACGTTATTAGTTCATGAATAAATTAATTCTTGAACTTGTTTTATTGAATTCTGATATCATTGTCATCATCCTCATGTATATATTATGTTGAAAGTCATCTGTGGCCTGTATTGCATAGATGGACTTGGTATGATTATGACCACGGATTATTCGGTATAATCGTAACCGAAATGTTACAAATGATGTGGAAAAAGTCCTCATTGGCCCGTAGTGCATTAATGGACAGTTTTTGGTATGATTATGGCTATGAATTCTCTTTCGCCGTAATGCAAAGATGAATTGTTTTATGGCATGATCAGGACCGTTGATGAAAATATGATTATCTTTAGCCGAAGTGCATGGATAATTCGTGGTCGTGATACTAAAGAATATCCTTGGTCGTAGTGCAGGGGTGATTCGATGATGTAGATTATTTATTAAGCTGAGTCCCAGCGATAAAAGTGATGAAAAACCTTTTAAATCATTGAAGATAGTAGATTTTATTCCCTACTTGACTCTTCTAATGGATTCTTTGTTCCGATGCAGTTAAACTTGATAGTTATTATATTTTATCAGTTTAACATCTTTGTCAAGGCTAACGATAAATTATTCGCATTATCTTAGTCATAATATTTCTTACTGGGCTAGTTGAGCTCACCCTTTCTTTCACTGTTCTCTTCAGGAAATGAGAACGTAGTTGGGACTAGTCGGGGAACAGAGTGATGATCCTATATGTTTGCATTAATAGTCCTCACTATTCTGTGAAATAGTGTGATAATAATTGTAATAAGCAGGAATCCTTTTGAGTTTTTATACTCTCTAGTAGACAATATTTGTATTCAAACTCACAGTTTATGTTTTGTCGTATTGTACACGACAGTTGTATTATTAAGTTGTATATGAATTCTGTACCATGTATTTGGCGACTCAAGATGGGTGATGTATACCTAATTTTGGGGGCGTCACAGTTGGTATCAAAGCTTAGGGATATGATCCCTGGATAAGATATGAGAATAAAACTAGGAGGGGAGAGATGGGGAATTCCTTCGCTAATATGACCTACCTAAGTTTATTTGGTATTTAATTGGTCGGTCAGAAATTCCTTCGCTAGTATGACCTACCTAAGTTTATTTGTTATTTAATTGGTCGGTCAGAATATAGGGATAATATGTTATATGTCAATTAACTTTTGTTTTGTGGCAGTATCTGAAAATGACATCCGAGAATGTTGAGAATAGCAATGGAGCACAGGAGACCGTTGATTCTCCACAGATTAATAATCAGGACAATGTGCAACAGGATGGCAATAATCCTCCTGTAAACAACAACACTGATCAATTGACGAATGACGATACGTTTAGGATCTTTTTAGAATTCATGCAACATCAGGCGAAGGCGGCTCCTAATCATAATGCAGGAGGAAACAATGACAACCCACGGTTGGTCACCGCTAAGCAATTCAAGGAGCTGGGACCACCGGAGTTTTTAGGAAAGCCAGAACCACTTAAGGCGGAGACGTGGTTAAAGCAGATCACCAAGATATTTGATGTCTTGGGATGCTCCGAGGAGCAAAAGGTTCCCTTTGCCACCTTTATGTTGCGTGAAGAGGAAGATCACTGGTGGGAATCTGTAAAACGTACCAAGCTTGACGCACTCAAGATGTCTTGGGAGAAGTTCCAAGAGCTGTTCAATGACAAGTACTTTCCCGAAAGCATTCGTCACATGAAGGAGGTGGAATTTATCAAGTTGGAGCAAAACAATGGCCGACCGTAGTGTCTAAAGACTGGCCAAGTTTTGCCGAGTTGTCCCGATTTGTGTCCCACTTGGTTGATAATGACGCGGATGTTTTAAGAGGTTTGAAAGTCGGAGATACGTCAATATCTTATTTCATAAACTATGTTTGTATCCGGATGTTGTAAATAGGGCTCATTAGTGGAGTAGCGATAACGAGTCAAAGCAACCAAAAGAGAGCGGTAGAAAAATGATAATCACTGGGTGATAATTGGTCATCAAAGCGGTGACAATAAGCATGGAGGAATCAACATGCGAAATGGTAACCACTTTGGTGGTAATCATGGTCAAAATAATAAGAATGGACATTTCAAGAAGAGGAGATTCAACAATGATGGAAAGACGTCAAAGACCAAAGACTTTGGTTGTTAAGGAAGGAGAAACGACCACCTATCATATGCTTCAAATGCAGAGGGAGGGACACATCGATTCAAAGCTGCGCGATGTCGTCCAAAGCATGCTATAATTATGGAAGAGAAGGTCACTTAGCCCGATTTGTCGTTCACCGAAGACAAGTTCAGCTAGGATGGAGGCACCAAAGGATGTCCTGCACAAGCCAAAAGCCGAGTTTAAGAGAGAGCATTTTTTTTTCGTGACGAGGAACACGAATAAAATTATCACGTGTGTGTTAGTCATAAACTCTTGCGAAGTCTATACTGAGTGTAGAATTCTGGGATTCTACTCACTATTTTATTGCACCTAGTTGTGTTCAATGTTTGAAGTTAACTCCGGAGAAGTTAGACTTTGATATATCTATTTAAACTCTGTTGGGAGAAACCTTCGTTACCTCCACTATTTATAAATCTTGTTCAAATCAACACTTTCACATTACTTGTTGATCTTATCTCTTTGAAAATAAGTGCCTTTGATGTGATTTTTGGAAACGATTGGTTAACTACTCATCATTCTTTTCGCAAGGTTGTTAGTTTTCATACTCCTAACCAACCTTTTATGCGAATTCAAAGTAACCAAACCACTAAAGTCAATCATTGTCATATCAAGCCATAAATAAAGAGCCCCGATCCTTTCATTGTTGACTTTCTTGTGTGGAATGCATCAAGTCGACTTTCGTAAGGCAACGCGTGAATGAGCGATGGCAAGTTGATAGGTATCAATCGGCGTGTTATCCAAGTCTTGGATGAGAGTCAGATTTTGAATGGTATTTCTATTGTTAATAAATTTCCTGACGTATTCTTGAAGACTTCTTAGCCTACCCCTAGAGCGTGAAATTGAATTTTGTATTGACCCCAATACAAAACCCATTTCTAAAAACCCTTAAACATTTATTCAACTAAAGCGAACGTAACATGCGCCAAAGACGTTGGCTCGAGCTGTTAAAGATTATGATTGTACCATACCATCGTGGAAAAGTGAACGTGGTAGCTGACGCATTAAGTAGAAGATCGTATGTGGTTATAAGTGCGAATATGCGAACCCACGTGAAGATAACGAATATACGAATAGAATCGACTTTAATAAATAAAGTTAAAGCCGCTCAAGCTACATACTCAGAGCTGATGAATGTGAAGAAGAAGGTTTAAGAGGGCGTTATTCTAGAAGCAAGAATCGACGAAGAGAGGAAATCTCAACCCTCGATTTAATTAACCCATTTTAAATCCTCGATCAAGTAGGAACTGTGGCTTATATACTCGTTTTATCGCCAAGTATGTCGCGTGTTCATAACGTTTTTTAACGTATCGATGCGTAAATATGTGGACGACCCGAACCACATTATTAATTCAGAACCGGACGAGATAGCTAGAAGATTTAACATATGAGGAGATACGTGTTAACATCTTGGATAAGAATGATCATATTTGACGCTCAAAGGTTATACCTCAAGAGTTAGAATTTGAAGTGATGTCAAGGTATCCTCACCTGTTCGGCATACCAGGTACGTACGTAAATTTCGATGGTAAAATTTTATAAGGAGGGGAGATTATGAGACCCCAGATTTTATGAATAAAGATTTAATTTTCTCGAAATAATTTTTTTAATATTATGGTGTTGATTTGATGTAATGTTATAGTTGTGGACAATATTTACAAATTTTGCAAAGTAAATAAGTGGTTATATAATATTCGATTAGTCGGGGAATATTCTTTTTGTCGGGGAATATTCGTACGACGGTAAAATCATTGGTGGACCCCAAAACAGAATTATTGTCAGATTGAGAAAATGACAAAAATACATTATGAAAATAACGGCGGAAGTTTTACCGTTAACTGTTGAAACACTCGGTGTTAAAAGTACAATAATACGCGTGGTTATATAGTAGTACACTGTATTGATTAATGATGCTTATGTGAGAAGTAACTCTGTATTGTTAAATCGGGTATTCGGGACACTTTTCGTGTCGGAGTACTATTCATGAGTTACTATTCACGAGTTACTATTCACGGAGTACTATTCACCCGTAAAATATATTTCTTTTCGGTCCACATTATTTTTGGGTACAATATTAGTCCATGAGGAGATGTGCTAATTTTTCAGACCGTTGGTTGAAGATATAATAGTAAATCAATATGGATCGCTAGTGGAAAGTTATAATAGTGAATCAATATGGATCGCTGGTGGAAAGTTATAATAGTGAATCAATGTGGATCGCTGGTTTAAAGTTTTAATAGTAAATCAGTATGGACCGTTGCTTTAAGTTTTAATAGGAAACCAATATGGACCGTTCGTTTAAAAGTAAATCAATTTGGACCGTTCATGAATTAGTTACTATGTAGTCCATTCTTCTATAAATAGAAGCTCATTCCTTCATTATTTCTTACGAATTCACTGAAACTCTAGATAGAGAAATTATAGAGAAACTATAGAAAAATATTCTGCTACTTCCCTACTCTTATATTCAGTTTCTTTTACCCCAAAATAGGTATACATCACCCATTCGAGTCGCCAAATACATGGTATGGTATGTAAACAACTACAACTTCATTAATACAATTGTCGGCAAAATACTACAACACATAAATTGTGAGTTTAAACATAAATAAGTATACAAATATTGTCTTCTAGATAATATCCACACTCAAATAAGTCCTCATTATAATTATTGATACACTATTTTACAAAATAGTGAGGACTACTAAAACAACTGTCTTGAACCATTACTCCACACCCCGACTAGTTCCCGCTATATTCTCGTCTCCTGAGAAGAAAAATGGAACAAAAAGGAAAAGGGTGAGCTCAACTAGCCCAGTAAAGAATATTATGACTAAGATAATGTACAACAAATTATCCTTAGTCTTCAACAGGGAAAAATCTGATATAATACAATAGACAACAAGTTTTAGATCAACAATCGCAGCTTAAAAACAACAATTCATTGTAAGAGTTAAATAGAGAATGAAATCTACTATCATCTATGAATTTAAAAGTCCATCATCGATATTTTATCCTCGTAACATCAATCAATATACATCATAAATCAAATATTCATCTTTGCACTAAAAGCCAAAGATATTCATCATGGGTCATGTTCATCTAAACACTGCTCATCTTTGCACTACACGCCAAAGATATTCATCATAAAATCATTCATCTTCGCACTACGCGCCAAAGATATTCAATTATATCATCATTTAGGACTGAGGATGATGAAAAATATTTTAAAGAAAACGAATCCAGTGAAACAAAAGAACAAATATTAAGGATTCGTACTTTAAACAATCCAAGTTCAAAAATACTTCATAAATAACCAGAGTGGAGTAAAATTCAAGAATGAAGACCAAAACATAGATCCAATCAAAGATAGGAATCATAATGATTTATCTTGAACACATAAAAGAAAATTTAATTTTTCTGTGAATAGTGTCGTATTCGTGAATAGTGTCGTATACGTGAATAGTGTCGTATACGTGAATAGTAACTCCGACACTAAAAGATAGAAATTTCACAAAAAAAATCATCATGCTTCGTGAATAGTACTCGTGAATAAGAACTCGTGAATAGTAATCTGAATGAATAGTAACTCGTGAATAGTAACTCATGAATAGTAACCCCATACATGAAAAAGTTCCAAATTTGATAAAAGTTCCAACCAATATTTCTAAGATAATGATATCAAGAAATAATATCATTTTTTAAAAAAATAACATCCCTTACCTCAAAAAACAAGATTTTCGATCGAATATCGGATATAAGGTCGAAAGAACTTGCAATCCGATATAGCAATACTCAAAGTACTAAAATACTCACAAAATACGCTCGATATTATAGAGAGAGAAAGAGAGAAAACTTTAGTTTTCGTGTGATTTTCAATTCTAACCTAAGCACCCTATTTATAGGAAATGCTTAGAACACCAAAGTAGTAAAATTTAATATAATAATAATATATATAAACAAATTTCCTACGCCCACTTCTGAAATCAATTCAAAGAATCACATCACACATGCAAGACCCACAATTAATGACAAAAAACATTTTTCATAAAAAAAATAATTAAAACTTCCAAAAATCAATTATTTTTAACTTTGGAACTTCAATAATTCATAATAAATAGCCCTTTTATCGTAAAAAATTCAAATCTCAACTTTTTATAGGAAATTCAATTCTACAACTTTGTAAGTAAGAAAGTTTTTCCAAATTCCAACAAAAATGAACCAAATCCACAAACTGACGATTTTACAAGCTATAATCAAATTTCACCAAGAAATGGGTCCACCAACATGTTTAAACATGTTTTAAACATTTTTTGCAACAAAAAATACTCTTCCTCCTCATATACTCATATATCCCACATTCATTGTAAAAATATCACCATTATTATATTATAATAATATAATAAAATATTATTTTATCGTAAAAGATAAAATATCAATTTTTAACAATTGTCACTTTAAAAATTTTCTCCATCTATATCCACATAAAATCAATATTTTTCTCATCATATAAATCAATAATTAATTATTCACAAATAATATTATGTAATCACAATATCGACAACTGTGCCGCTCCTCAGAGAAAGAGGGGCTTTCCAATAAGAATTTCTCCTTCATCGCGCCGCAATTAGTGACCAAACCTCTCCTTAGATGTAACTTTCTAGACATTGCCAATAATGTTATCTAATAATATTATTCAGATAATATGAATTATTGTCTCGATAATGGAAAATATCAGTAGTGACAATTATCAAACAACAAGAATATAAAATATCAACGCAGAAATTATTGAATCAATAAAATAAAATATCGAACAATAATTATCGTAATAATTATTGAGTAAATATGCCTTTCACGTAAGAATCAATAATTGGTGCAATACTATGTGCTATCAGGCAACAACGCCAGACATCGTGTTTTAACCACCGGTATTCCAACAAGAGATAATTCAGAATAACTACGCCGTTATTTATAAACAACTTATACTTGTCGCTTTCTTCATCCAATCGCTTCACGTTATGGGGCCCACACAAGGTCGCTACCATCGCATTTAATATTCCCACACATAGAAGAATATTCCACCACCAAACGAATATTCTCCACAACAATGAGTATTTTATAACCACTTGCTTATTTGAAATATTTGCATGATTTTACCCATAACTAACCACATTAATCAAATCAACCCTTACTATTTCAAAATGATAAATAGAGGAAATTAAATTTCATTTATTAATAATTTGGGGTCTTACAACCTCCCTCCTTATGAAATTTCATCCTCGAAATTGACGACGTATTCTGTGTGTTTCAAAAGATGAGGATACCTCGCTTTCATTTCCGCTTTCCAACTCCCTGTGTCATTTCTCAATAAGCATGGTTTCTCCACAAAACTTTAACTTGTGGTATGACCTTTCATGTAGGGACATGCTCTTTCCTATCCAAGATCTTGACATGTACCTCCTCGTACGTTAAATCTTCTGCTATCTCGTCCGGTTCTAACTCAATAATGTGGTTCGGGTCGTCCACATATTTACGTAACATCGATACGTGAAAAACGTTATGAACACGCGTCATACTTGGCAGTAAAACGAGTCTATAGGCCACGCTCCTATTCGATCGAGGATTTCAAATGGACTAATAAATCAAGGTTCGAGCTTTCTCACATCGCCGATTCTCGCTTTTGAATAACGACTTTTGATCTTCTTCTTCATATTCATCAACTCCAAGTCTCAGTAGCTTGAGCAACTTTTAAATTTATCGATTAAAGTCGATTCTAATCAGATATTCAAGTATCTTCACGCAGTTCTTGAATCTTTAACTCTATCTCCATCTTTGTAAGTCATACAAATGGGTCTTTGTGTTAACAATATCGCACTCAGAACGCATACGATCTTTTACTCAACACGCCTACTACCATGTTCATTTTTTTTTTTCAGGATGGTATTGAATGGTATGGTCGTAATCTTTCAACAAACTTCGAGAAACGAGTCTCGATGTTGAGTTCTTGAAGCTCTTTTCACATTCCTCGCTCCATTCGAATTTTGTATCTCTACGAGTCACCGAGTTAATGGAGTAGCGATTCGAGAAAATCTTTCCACTAATCTCCGATAATAACCAACTAAGCTTAGAAAGCTACGATTTCGACATCGACTTAGGTTGCTCTCAACTACGACTCATATCCCAATCTTGGATAAGCACGTCACAATGGTACCTATCATCGCCTTTACTATCACACAAATATGGCATCCCCTACTTGAGAGTCCGGGCTTTGCAGCATTCCACAAAGGAAGTCACCAGATAAAGGCTCTGTACAAACTTCTACAGCTTGAATTTTTAACCTCAAGTTCAATAGAGCCATGAGATTTTAGAAATGGGTTTTTGTACCGGTTCAAAGTCGATACAAAATTCAATATCACACTTTGGGAGTAAGCCAAGAAATTCTTCAGAAATACATCAGAAATTTACTAACAATATAAATATCATTCAAATCGACATATTTTTGTTCAAGTCCATAACATGGGCTAAGAAAACTTGACATCCATTTTTCAATAAACGAACGACTTTATGGCTTGATATGAAAGTGTTTGACTTCAATGGTTTGATTGAATCAATAACAAAGTTGCTTAGGAATATGAAAACTAACAACCTTATTTAAAAGCAATCAATTTTGGCATGATGAGTAGTTAATCAATCAATCCCCAAAATCACATCAAAAGCAAGTATCTTTAAAGAAATAAGGTCAACAGTGTAATGTGATGGTGCCAACTGGATCAAACAAGATTTATAAACAAGTGGATGTAACGAAAGTTTCTCATAACTGAGTTTCAATGATAAGTCAAAGTCTAATTTTCTCCGAGTCAAGTTTAAACGTTGAGTATAAGCAGAGAGATAAATGAATGGGTAGAACCCAGATTCAATAAGGTATAAACTTCAGTAAGAATTTATAATTAACTAACCCGCGCTAACTTTGTTCGGGTTCCTCGTGATTCGACTCACCACGACAAACGCTTCTTCCAGAACCGCTGACTTTGACTTTTTCGGGATGCCTTTTGAGTCACCATCCTCATGGATCGGGTTTCGCCACCGCATAATCTCGAGCGATATGACCTTCTTTTCCACAATTATAACATACCTTGAAGGTTGTGAACAGCTTTGGACTTATGTGTGTCCTCTTCTCCGTGATTCGTAGAAGATCTAACCGGGGTCTTTTCCTCCTCTAAAATTCGTCTGTCGGTGTTGGTGCCGACGCCTTCCGCCATTGTTAAATCTTCTTCTTGAAATTTCCACTTGAAGTTATTTCTTCTATTACTTCGCCATGATTACCATCAAGTGGTTACCATTTTTCGCATGATAATTTCCTCCACGATGGTTATCATTGTTCACGACCGTCGCCACCGCAGACGATTATCATCGAAGTTGTTGGTCATTATTCTTCATTGAGCCGACTCATTATCGCGCTTCCAATAATCGAGCCCTATTCACAACATCCGAATATAAACAAAGTTTGTGAGAAATGAGGTATCGACGTATTTTGGGTTTCAAACCTCGCAGTAAACATTCGTGGCCATTCTCTCCTCATTATCAACCAAATGGGATGCAAATCGACAACTCAAGCAAACTTAGCTTCAGATCGCGACATCGCTCATATTGTTTTGCTCCACTTGATGAACTCTACCTCCTTCATGTGACGAATACTTTCGGAAAGTACTTGTCGTTGAACAATTCTTCGAACTTCTCCCAAGACATCTTCAAGTGACGGAGAGTCGAGTACGCTTTACTTGATTCCCACCAATAATCCGCTCTCCTCGTAATATGAAAGTGGCGAAAGGAACTTTGCTCTCCTCGAGCATCCCAAGACATCAAATATCTTAGTGATCCGCTTTATCCACGCCTCTCGCCGTAAGTGGTTCTCGCTTTCCAAAAAAACTCAAGGGTCCTAACTCCTCGAATCGCTTAGCTGGTGACCATCCGTGAGTCGCAAGTTGTTTCCACCGCATTTTGAACAAAGAGTCTTTCTCGCTTGGTTTTGCATGAATTCTAGAAAGTTCCTAAACATACCATCGTCATCATCCGCCAGTGGTGTTGTTCACAGGAGGAACATTGCCACTGCTGCAGACGTTCTCTCCTCGTTGGTGAGCAAAGGTGTTCCACTGGCCTCATTTACTCCATCGTTAACATTCTCACCGACATTCTTAAATATCGCCATAAAACAAGGGTTAATTAAACAAATTAACAAATCACATAATACCCCTATATTACGACCACCAACAAATAAGCTTAGTAGGACACACTAGCTTAAGGATTTACTGCTGCCTCCCTCCTAGTTCTATTCCCCGATCTCCGCCAGAGATCATATCCCTAAGCTCGATATTAACCGTGACGCCCCCAAAATAGGTATACATCACCCATTCTCGAAGTCGCCAAATACATGGTATGTAAACAACTACAACTTCATTAATACAATTGTCGCAAAAATACGACAACACATAAACATAAATCGTGAGTTTAAATACAAATATTGTCTTCTGTATAATATCCACACTCAAATAAGTCCTCATTATAATTATTGATACACTATTTTACAAAATAGTGAGGACTACTAAAACAACTGCCTTGAACCATTACTCCACACCCCGACTAGTTCCCGCTTATATTCTCGCCTCCCGAGAAGAAAAATGGAACAAAAAGGAAAAGGGTGAGCTCAACTAGCCCAATAAAGAATATTATGACTAAGATAATGTACAACAAATTATCCTTAGTCTTCAACAGGAAAAATCGATGAATACAACAATATACAACAAGTTTTAGATCAACAATCGCAAATTAAAACAACAATTCATTGTAAGAGTTAAGTAGAGAATGAAATCTACTATCATCTATGAATTTAAAAGTCCATCATCGATATTTTATCCTCGTAACATCAATCAATATACATCATAAATCAAATATTCATCTTTGCACTACAGCCAAAGATATTCACCAATGGGTCATGTTCATCTAAACACTGCTCATCTTGCACCACTACGCCAAAGATATTCATCATAAAATCATTCATCTTTGCACTACTGTGCCAAAGATATTCAATTATATCATCATTTAGGACCGAGGATGATGAAAAATATTTTAAAGAAAAAATCCGAATGAAACAAAAGAACAAATATTAAGGATTCAGATTTTAAACAATCCAAGTTCAAAAATACTTCATAAATAATCGTAGTGGAGTAAAATTCAAGAATGAAGATCAAAACATAGATCCAATCAAAGATAGGAATCATAACAGATAATCTTGGACAAAAAAAAGAAATTTAATTTTTTCGTGAATAGTGTCGATTCGTGAATAGTGTCAGATACGTGAATAGTGCCGATACGTGAATAGTAACTCCGACACTAAAAGATAGAAATTTCACAAAAAAAATCATCATGAATAGTCTTGTGAATAGTACTCGTGAATAAGAACTCGTGAATAGTAACTCGTGAATAGTAACTCATGAATAGTAACTCATGAATAGTAACCCCGATATGAAAAAGTTCCAAATTTGATAAAAAGTTCCAACCAATATTTTAAGATAATGATATTGAAGAAATAATATCATTTTTAAAAAAATAACATCCCTTACCTCGCAAAAAAAAAAGATTTCGATCGAATATCGGATATAGTGTCGAAAGAACTTGCAACCGATATAGCAATACTCAAAGTACTAAAATACTCACAAAATACGCTCGATATATATAGAGAGAGAAAGAGAGAAAACTTTAGTTTTTCGTGTGATTTTCAATTCTAACCTAAGCACCCTATTTATAGAAATTGCTTAGAACACCAAAGTAAAATTTAATATAATAATATATATATATAAAAAATTTTTCCTACGCCCACTTCTTTGAATCTGAATCAAAGCAATTACATCACATGCAAGACCCACAATTAATGACAAAAAACGTTTTTTTATAAAAAATAATTAAAACTTCCAAAAATCAATTATTTTTAACTTCAAAACTTCAATAATTCATAATAAATAGCCCTTTTATCGTAAAAATTGAATCTCGCTACTTTTTTTATAGGAAATTCAATTCTCTACAACTTTTGCGTAAGAAAGTTTTTCCAAATTCCAAATGTAAATTGACCAAATCCATATACTGGACGATTTTTAAAGCTATAATCAAATTTCAACCAAGAAATGGGGTCCACCAACATGTTTAACATGTTTTAACAATTTTTTGCAACAAAAATACTCTTCCTCCTCATATACTCATATATCCCACATTCATTGTAAAAATATCACCATTATTATATTATAATAATATAATAAAATATTATTTTATCGTAAAAGATAAAATATCAATTTTTAACAATTGTCACTTTAAAAATTTTCTCCATCTATATCCACATAAAATCAATATTTTTCTCATCATATAAATCAATAATTAATTATTCACAAATAATATTATGTAATCACAAGATCGACAACTGTGCCGCTCCTCAGAAAGAGGGGCTTTCCAATAAGAATTTCTCCATCGGGCGCAAGCAATTAGGTGACCAAACCTCTCCTGTATGTAACTTTCTAGACATTGCCAATAATGTTATCTAATAATATTATTCAGATAATATGAATTATTGCTTCGATAATGGAAAAAATATCGTGTAGTGACAATTATCAAACAACAAGAATATAAAATATCAACGCAAAGAATTATGAATCAATAAAATAAAATATCGAATAAAAGAATTATCGTAACAATTATCGAGTAAAGTGCCTTCACGTAAGAATCAATAATTGGTGCAATATCGTAAAGCTATCGCGGCAACAACGCCAGACATCGTGTTTTAACCACGGGTATTCCAACAAAGATAATTCAGAATAACTACGCCATTATTTATAAACAACTTATACTTGCTGCTTTTCTTCATCCAATCGCTTCTCATATGGGCCCACACAAGGTCAGTCAAGCCGTCATTGCATTTAATATTCTCCCCACAAAGAAGAATATTCCACCACCAAACGTAATATTCTCCACAACAATGAGTATTTTATAACCACTTGCTTATTTAAAATATTCACAAGATTTTACCCATAACTAACCACATTAATCAAATCAACCCTTACTATTTCAAAATAATAAATAGAGAAATTAAATTTCATTTATTAATAATTTGGGCTACTACTAAAGATAATCTTGTTTTCATCAACTGGTCCCGATCTTGCCATAAAACAATTCATCTTTTACTACTGACAAAGAGAATCCATAGCCATAATCATACCAAACATCGCCCATCAATGTACTACGGGCCAATGAGGACCTTTTCCACATCATTTGTAACATTTCGATTATGATTATACCGTATAATCCCTGGTCATAATCATACCAAGTCCATCTATGCACAGCAGGCCACATATGACTTTCAACATAATATATACATGAGGACGATGACAATGATATAAGAATTCAATAAAATAAGTTCAAGAATTAATTTATCCGGGAACTAATAACGTTCACATTGTCAACATGATACTTCTTTGTAGAGTAAAATTCATGAATGCTCAGAAGAATATTTCCATGAAAAGATACTAGATGAAATGCAAATATCAAAGATATTCCACTAATTTCATGGAGTGTAGAAGTCAAAGTTTTAACCAACTGAGTATAATAAAGAATGGAATAACAAAAGAAATCACCATGCATGCGATAGATCGCATATATGAAGGTTATTCCAATGTAATAATAAATAACGAAACTAAACCAGTCCCAAGAAACGCATACGCATGTGATATTCAAATGTAAAAATAAAGAATGAAAACTGTTCCTGGCAGAACGCATTGATATGATATTCACTGAATAATAAATAATGGAATTCAGTCCGGCCAGTAAACGCATGCATGTGATATTCCAATGAATAATAAATAATGAAATAACCGAAGAATTTCACCAAGTATAGGGTAGCTCACAGATACAAAGTTATTCCAATGTAATAATTAATAATGGAATAATGTAAGTTCTCTTCATGAATACAAAAGAAATAATACCCCTTACCGTAAAAAGAAATCGAATATAAGAGTAGGAAAGTAGCAGAATACTTTTCTATAGTTTCTCTATAATTTCTCTCTCAGAGTTTGTTGAATTCGTAAGAAATAATGAAGGAATGAGCTTTTATTTATAGGAAAATGGACTGAATAGTAACTAATTCATGAACGATTCAGATTGATTCACTTTTAAACGAACGGTCCATATTGGTTTACTACTAAAACTTAAAGCAACGGTCCATACTGATTTACTATTAAAACTTTAAACCAGTGATCCATATTGATTCACTATTATAACTTTCCACCAGCGGTCCATATTGATTTACTATTATATCTTCAACCAACTATTCGAAAAATTAACACATCTCCTCATAGACTAATATTGTACCCAAAAAATAATTTGGACTTAAAAGAAATATATATTACGGGTGAATAGTACTCGTGAATTGTAACTTCATGAATAGTAACTCATAGAATCGTAAATCGTGAATAGTAACTCGTGAATAGTAACTCATGAATAGTACTCGACAAAAAAAGTGTCCCAAATACCCGATTGAACAATCTTGAGTGACTTCTCACATAATCATCAATAATCAATATCGTGTACTACTATACAACCACGATATTACTTTTTATTTTTAACACCGTGTTTTGACGATTAATCTCAGAAAACTTCTATCGTTATTTTCATAAAGTATTTTTGTCATTTTCTAAATCCAAATAATAATTTTGTTGTGGGGTCCACCAATGATTGTACCATCGCATTTAATATTCCCAAACAAAAAGAATATTCTCCGACTAATCGAATATTATATAACCACTTGCTTACTTTTGCAAAATTTATAAATATTACCCACAACTATAACATTACATCAAATCAACACCATAATATTAAAAAAATTATTTCGAGAAAATTAAATCTTTATTCATAAAATCTGGGGTCTCACATTATTGATTCAATTATTGTCACAAGATTATCTCGTATAATATTTTATATTATTAAATCAATAATTGAGACGACAAAGTTATTCATATTATTATTTGCAATATTGACAATGTCTAGAAAGTTCTGTCAAGGAGAGGTTTGGTCACCTAATTGTGCGCCAATACGGAGAAATTCTTATCGAAAAACCCCTTCTTTCCTGGGAATGATCTAGTTGTTAAATATTGTGAGTTATAATATTAATGATGAATAAGTTTTTGTTGATTAAAGATGAAATTGATATTTTTATTGTGTTGGGATTATTAATGTTAGTGGAAATCGACATATATTCCAATGATAATTGTCATGCAGAGGTTATATTGACCAATCGGGTAATTAATCGGATAAATAAGCAATTAATTGCTATTAATTCAAATGCATATAACTATTTGTTCACATGTGTACTATTGATTCAAATGTATGTACTATTAGGGGAGGTGGTGCAAGATTGATAATACTTGCATAACTAAATTAAAAATGGATGTATAGATGAAGGTACTATACTATAATTATTTTTTCACATGATTGTACTATTGATTCACATGATTATACTATTGATTCACAAGATGTACTATTAGGGGAGGTGGTGCAAGTTTGATAATACTTGCAGGACTAAATTAAAAATGAAAGAAAATATGAAGGTATTATACTGTAATATTTCGAGCTCCAAAACGTGCAATTATCGAAACTATATTTTTCTATAAATAGAAGCTCATTCTGCTACCTCACTATTCCAGTATCCAATTGTGACGCCCCCAAATATAGGTATACATCACCCATTTTGAGTCGCCAGATACATGGTACAAAATTCAAATACAACTTCATTTATACAACTGTTGAACTGTCATATAGATACAACCACAGTTAACTGTGAGTTTTAATATAAATGTATGTAACTCTCATGGTGCCTCGACCACAACCTTACAATGGTACTTTACATAAAAGTATAGTCAAAAACTGTCTTAGAAATTAAAATCTTTGGGAAGTGCTCAAGGAAACCTTCGTACATGGGAGGCCATGCGTCTAGGCTATAATAGATATTATATGTCCACAGAATTATCCTTGGTTGACCCAATAGACCCCAAAGAAAAATGAGAAGATTACTATCATCTTCTTTCCAATGGTGAGTCTTCTCTTGACATATAACTATCTATACTGTCTCCAAGTGAATATTATATTTTAAATAAACTCCAAGATCATATAGTAAAGTGTAAGACCCCTCAATTTTATGAAATAAAAGTATTCAATTTTTTTATTTAGTAAATGGTTAAATTGATAAAAGGTTAAAGTTAAGGGTGATATATGAATTTTTTCAAAATACGCAAGTGGTTATAAAGTATTCATTATTGTCGGGGAATATTCGTTTCGTCGTGAAATATTCTTTACGTCTGGGAATATTAAATTATTTGCGCAACTATTTGTGGGTCCCATAACGGATAAGCTATCGGAAGAAGAAAGCGACAAAATTGAATAATGGCGTGTAGTTGTTCACAATTAACTGCTTTGTTGGAATACCCGGTGGTTAAAATACAATAATACGCGTGGTTGCACAGTAGCACATGGTATTGCGCAGTATTATTGAATAATTGATCCTTACGTAAGAAGGCACTAATCAATAATTGTTACAGTAATTACTGTTCAATATTTTATTTTATTGATTCAATAATTGCTGCGTTGATATTTTATATTATTGTTATTTCAATAATTGTCACTGCACATTATTTTCTATTATCAGATCAATAATTCATATTATTTGGAATAATATTATTAGATAGCATTATTGGCAATGTCTAGAAAGTTCTGTCAAGGAGAGGTTTGGTCACCTAATTGCGCGCCAGTAAGGAGAAATCCTTATTGGAAAGCCCCCTCTTTCCTAGGAACGGCCTGGTTATCATAATTGTGATTCTGTAATATTATTTGTGAATAATTAATTATTGATTTATATGATAAGGAAATATTTATTTGATGTGGATATAAATGATGGATTTATTTATGTGGTTATAAATGAAGGAGTTAATGTTTAGGTGTTTTATCAAGATTTTGTCGGATTGGAGGTATTAAAAGATCAAGTCGATTGTTCTTACTGACTCTATTGTGTGAGTTATAATTTTAATCCGACCAGTTGGATCGTTGTAATTTTGGATATGTTATACATATATAAGTTGAGTATATGTCCACAAATTTTGAACCGTTAAAATGACCAAGTATGATTTGTTATGAATTTTAAGAGGTGAATGGTTAGAAATTGTTGAAGTATCCGAATTTAGCATTTTGGTGGAAAATTCTAGAATTGAGTGGGCTCCACTTGTGGTTGGTGAAGAAATGTGCCTGAATTTTATTTCAAATGTGGTGGGTGGGAATAGTAGCAAGTAAAGCCATGTGTTGCAGTCAAGTTTGCTAAAATTTTCCTATAAATAGAGGGCTAAGTTAGAATTAAAAATCACACCAGAAACAAGTTTTCTTTGTCTCTATATTATCAAGCATATTTTTGAGAGTATTTAGATACTTTGAGAGTTGCTATTTAGTAGAAGTTTCCTTGAGCTTTTCATCCGATATTCAAATGTAAGTAATCTTTGCTCTTTTGAGGTAATAAAAGTGTAAATTTGGGTCGATGGGTGGGATAACAGAGGAATACAATTGATGGTCTATAAATTTGTTGAGGTGAGGTGAACTCAACTTTGGAAGGTGTTTTGCCACTATCGCATACAAGATGTCTAATGACATACAACCTCATGTCATCATAAGATGGGGTTGTGCTCATCCACTTCTTTGAGTATATCTACGAAAGCACTACCTATATAATCTTGTTGTTTGGTTGAAGTATAATTTCAATTAGAGGCAGTGGAGATAATGATATTTTAAGAGAAGACTCACCATTGGAGAGAATATGATAGTAATCTTCTCATTTTTCTTTGGGGTCTATTTGGTCAACCAAGGATAATTCTGTGGACATGTGATATCTATTATAACCTAAACGCATGGCCTCCCATGTACGAAGGTTTCCTTGAGCACTTCCCAAAGATTCTAATTTCTAAAACGGTTTTTGACTATACCTTTATGTAAGGTGTCATTGTGACGTGCTATCCAAGGTTGGGATAAGAGTCACAGTTGGTATATATTTGTATCCAAACTCATAGCATATGTGTTGTTATATTTTGCACTACAATTGTTGTAATAAAGTTGTAGTTGTTTTCTGTACCATGTATTTGGCGACTCAGAATAGGTTGGATGGAATGGACCTGTTTTGGGGGCGTCGCATTTGGTATCAGAGCTTAGGGATATGATCTATGGCGGAGATCGGGGAATAGGACTACGAGGGGAGAGATGAGTAAATCCTTCGCTAATGTATCCTATATAAGCTTATTTGTTGGTTAGTCATAATATCGAGATATTATGTGATATGTTAATTTGTTCAATTAACCCTTGTTTTGAAGCTGTATTCTAGAATGATATCTGAAATACAGGAGATGAGCAATGGAGAAATAATGATGACAGGGAAGATGGAATCTGAAATGAAAGCAGGGTATTCTCAACTCTTTGAAATACCAGGTATGTAAATTTCGGGGACGAAATTTCATAAGGAGGGGAGATTGTAAGACCCCGAATTTTATGAAATAAAAGTATTCAATTTTCCTATTTAGTAAATGGTTAAATTGATAAAAGGTTAAAGTTAAGGGTGATATATGAATTTTTTCAAAATACGCAAGTGGTTATAAAGTATTCATTATTGTCGGGGATTATTTGTTTGGTCGTGGAATATTCTTTACACGAGGAATATTAAATGCGGCAGAAGTTATTTATGGGCCCCATAACGCATAAGCATCGGAAAAAGAAAAACGACAAAATTGAATAATCGGCGTAGTTATTACCGTAAGTTAACATTTGTTGGAATACCCGGTGGTTAAAATACTGATGTCTGGCGTGGTTGCACAAAGATGATACCGGTATTGCACAATATTGTTGAATTATTGATCCTTATGTAAGAAGGCACTACTCAATAATTGTTACGATAATTCTTCGTTCAATATTTTATTTTATTGATTCAATAATTATTGCGTTGATATTTTATATTATTGTTGTTTCAATAATTGTCACTGCACATTATTTTCTATTATCAGATCAATAATTCATATTATTTGGAATAATATTATTAGATAGCATTATTGGCAATGTCTAGAAAGTTCTATCAAGGAGAGGTTTGGTCACCTAATTGCGGCTACCAAGATGAGGAGAAATCCTTATTGGAAAGCCCCTCTTTCAGGGGAGGAACTGGTTGTCATAATTGTGATTCTGTAATATTATTTGTGAATAATTAATTATTGATTTATATGATAAGGAAATATTTATTTTATGTGGATATAAATGATGGATTTATTTATGTGGTTATAAATGAAGGAGTTAATGTTTAGGTGTTTTATCAGTATTTTGTCGGATTGGAGGTATTAAAAGATTAAGTCGGTGTTCTTACAGCTCTATTGTGTGAGTTATAATTTTTAATCCGACTGTTGGATCGTTGTAAATTTTGGATATGTTATACATATATAAGTTGAGTATATGTCCACATATTTTGAACCGTTAAAAATGAACGTATGATTTGTTATGAATTTTAAGAGGTGAATGGTTCAGAAATTGTTGAAGTATCTGAATTTAGCATTTTGGTGGAAATTTCAAGAATTGAGTGGGCCCAACTTGTGGTTGGTGAAGAAATGTATTGAATTTTATTTCAAATGTGGTGGGTGGGAATAATAATGAGTAAAAAGCCATCGAAGTTGCGTGTCAAGTCCGCTAAAATTTTCCTATAAATAAGAGGGCGAAGTTAGAATTAAAAAATCACACGGAAACAAGTTTTCTTTCTCTATATTATCGGGCATATTTTTGAGAGTATTTAGATACTTTGAGAGTTGCTATTTAGTAGAAGTTTCCTTGCTTTTTCATCCGATATTCAAATCGGAAGTATTGCTCTTTTGAGGTAATAAAAGTGTGTAGTTGGGGTGGCGGGGGATAAGGGAATAGAAACATTGGTCTATAGTTGTTGAGGTGAGGTGAACTCAACTTTGGAAGGGTGTTTTGCCACTATCGTATAAGATGTCTAATGACATACAACCTCGTGTCATCATAAGGCGAGGTTGTGCTCATCCACTTCTTGAGTATATCTACGAGCACTACCTATATAATCTTGGTGTTTGGTTGAAGTATATTTCTCAATTAGAGACAGTGGAGATAATGATATGTCAAGAGAAGACTCACCATTGGAGAGAATATGATAGTAATCTTTCGTTTTTTCTTTTGGGGTCTATTGGATCAACCAAGGATAATTCTGTGGACACATGATATCTATTATAACCTAAACGCATGGCCTCCCATGTACGAAGGTTTCCTTGAGCACTTCCCAAAGATTCTAATTTCTAAAATAGTTTTTGACTATACCTTTATGTAAGGTGTCATTGTGACGTTCTATCGAAGGTTGGGATAAGAGTCACAGTTGGTAAATATTTGTATCCAAACTCACAAAGATATGTGTTGTTGTATTTTACGACAATTGTTGTAATAAAGTTGTAGTTGTTTTACGTACCATGTATTTGGCGACTCGAGAATAGGTTGGATGGAATGGACTGTTTTGGGGTTGTCACGAGGTAGTGCCCGTAGATATACTCAAAGAAGTGGATGTGCACAACCTTGTCTCTTATGATAACACGAGGTTGTATGTCATTAGACATCTTGTATGCTAGTGGCAAAACACCTTCCAAAGTTAGGTTACTTTGACCTATTTGATTCACCAAATATAACTACTAAATGATGTATAGAATACAACACACTTTTCTATCTTTGTTTAGGAAGAACCTCCATGACTAGAGACCACTTAGTTCTATTCCCTGTTATCCCTTTCGATAAGAAAGAACACTCTTACTAAGCAACACTCTTATTACACGAAAGGAATTGTGAAAGCGAAATGGTGAGCATAACTAGCCTAGTAAAGAATATCATGACTAAAGATAATTAAATTATCAATAGCTTTCATCAATAATAAATCAGAGATTTAGAACATATGGTAGATGATAAAACTTTTCAACCATAGTTGCAGCTGAACGAAAGCAATCCATTAGAAGAGTCAAATAAACCATAAGGTCTATTATCTTCTATGTTAAAAGTCCACCAAATATGTTTTATATCCGTAAAATAAATCAACAATTCTCATCCACAATCATATGAATAACTCATAATCATAATTGTGGTTCTAAATTCCTCTTCGCAACCGTGACGAAGATAATTTTCATCACCTATCTTCACCGAAACATCAAAAAATCATGGTTATACCAAATCGAATTCTCGCTCATAATCATACTAATAAATTCATCTTTACTGACTACTACCAAAGATATTCATTAACAATTCATCTTTGCACTACATGCCAAAGACATACAACTGTATTTTAGAAGAGTCAAGTAGAGCATGATATCTACTATCTTCTACAAATTAAAAGTGTATAACCAATATTTTATCGCTGAGACTCAACTTAATAAATAATCTACATCATCGAATTATCCATGCACTACGGCCAAGGATATTCGTTAGTATCACATCCATGAATTATCCAAGCACTACGGCCAAAGATATTCATTATTATCACATCCATGAATTAATATTTCATCATTGAGACTCAGCTCAATAATTAATCCACATCATCGAATCATCCCTACACTACAGGCCAAGGATATTCTTTAGTATCACGACCATAAATTATCCATGCTCTACAGCCAAAGATAATCGTGTTTTCATCAACGGTCCTGATCATGCCATAAAACAATTCATCTTTGCACTACGGCCAAAGAGAATCCATAGCCATAATCATACCAAAAATTGTCCATCAATGCACTACGGGCCAATGAGGACTTTTTCCACATCATTTGTAACATTACGGTTATGATTATACCGCATATTCTCGGGTCATAATCATACCAAGTCCATCTATGCACACTGAGGCCCATGGATGACTTTCAACATAATATAAGCATGAGTATGATGACAATATTATAGGCATTAGTCAAACTAAATCAAGGATAAATATTAAATACTTTAAATTTATCTAAACATTATCAATCACTTAATAAAATCATAATCTAATATTGTTAATATTATAACAATATTTTAATCACTCCTTAAACTTATAAAAAATTTAATTTAATTGTTTACACTTTTCTAAATAATGCATTTGATCACCAAAATGCCATACTCATAAGATTTCATCACCAATAATCAAATTACTCATCAAAAATCAGATATACCTTATATTGGATTTTCAAGCCATAAAATCCTATTTACTAATTTTTCAACTTCACATAACATATTAAATTCATATGTTCGTAACTAAATCATTTTCATAAAAAAAACAAATGAGTCCCAAAAATTATTCTTTTATGGGACCATACTGAACATATATTTTTCTTAGAATTTTTAAAATTCATTTACTATTTTTCAAAAATCAATTTTTAATTAATTCCTTAAGAAATTAGCTACCTCAAGGTTAACTCCAGAAATTCTCAAATCTTGGCAGGATCTTACACATGTTAACGTGAGCTTCCAGTTTAAAGTTCATAGTCATCGGAGTTATAGAACTCCGGTTATAGCGTTTTTAAATTCGGAAAAACCTAAATATTAAAATAGTCATAACTTGCTCATTTGAAGTAGGAATGAGCTCATTTTTGAACGATGAGGTACTTTATACCATATATTTTCATGTCCCAAAAGGGCGAATTTTTCTCACAAATTAAGTGGTGAAAATTCCCTTTTAAATTTTCCAGCAAGAGCCTTTTGGCAATTTGCAAATTTTGACTCATTTACTAAAATCAGTCCACCACGAAAATCTACAACACCTTTTCTAATAATTCCACTTGAGAAGTTAGAAAACTCATAGATCTAACTCTAGAACTTGACCACACTCAAAAATTTGAAATATAATAGGAGATATGGTCAATTGAATTTCATACTCCATTTTTACCAAAATCTGATTTTCAACCCTTTGTGATTTCTAAGAAACTTTCATGTTTTCACATAATAACCAACATAACTCATCATGACAATGACATAAAATTCAATAAAACAAGTTCAAGAATAAGTTTTAAAGATTTATAAGTTAATTCTCGCACTTAATAATGTCTAAATTGTCAACATGATACTACTTTGTGGAGTAAAATTCAAGAATGCTCGTAAGAATATTTCCATGAAAAGATCTTTGGATGAAGTGCAAATATTAAGGATATTCCACTAATTTCATGGAGTATAGAAGTCAAAGTTTTAACCAACCGAGTATAATAAAGAATGGAATAACAAAAGAAATCACCATCCATGCGATAGATCGTGATAGCGTGAGTTATTCAACATAATAATAAATAACGGAACCAGTTAAGGCAGAAAACGCACATACATTATATTCCAATGAGAATAATAAAGAATGGAACCCAGTCCGTTGTAAAATGCACAAACAGGATATTCCAATGTAATAATAAAGATGGAACCAGTCCCAGTAAAACGCATGCAGAACGAGATATTCCAATGAATAATAAAGAATAGAATAATGAAAAATTTCACCAAGTATAGGGTAGCTCAGCGTGATCTGAGTTATTCCAATGTAATAATAAATAATGGAATAATGTAAGTTCTCTTCATGAATACAAAAAAAAATAATACCCCTTACAGTACAACAAATAATATCTCTTACAGTAAAAAAGCTGAATATAAGAGTAGGAAGTAGCGAGAATACTTTTCTATAGTTTCTCTATAATTTTCTCTCTAGAGTTTCAAAGTGAATTGTAAGAAATAATGAAGGAATGAGCTTCTATTTATAGAAGAATGGATACATAGTAACTAATTCATGAGCAGTTGATTGATTTACTTTTTAAAGCAGAATGATTACTATATTGGTTTACTATTAAAACTTAAAGTAACGGTCCATACCGATTTACTATTAAAACTTTAAACCAATGATCCATATTGATTTACTATTAAAACTATCCACCAAATGATCCATATTGATTTACTATTATATCTTCAACAACCAACCCGGAAAAATTTGCACATATCCTCATGGACTAATATTGTACCCAAAAATAATTTGGACCGAAAAGAAATATATTTTACGGGTGAATAGTAACTCGTGAATAGTAACTCGTGAATAGTAACTCATGAATAGTAACTCGTGAATAGTTATTCATGAATAGTAACTCGTGAATAGTACTCTGACACAAAAAGTATCCCGAATACCCGATTGAACAATACTAAGTGACTTCTCACATAAGCATCAATAATCAATACCGTGTACTACTATGCAACCACGCGTATTACTGTACTTTTAACACCGGGTGTTTCAACAGTTAACGGTAAAACTTCCGTCGTTATTTTCATAAAGTATTTTTGTTGTTTTCTTAATTCGATAATAATTCTGTTGTGGGGTCCACCAATGATTGTACCGTCGTACGAATATTCCCCAATAAAAAGAATATTCCCCGACTAATCGAATATTCCCCGACAAAACGAATATTTTATATCAACTTTCTTACTTTGCAAAAAAAAAAATCACATATTACCCTTAACTTTAAACTTTTATCAATTTAACTATTAACCAAAATAGAAAAATTAAATACTTTTATTTCATAAAATTCGGTGTCTCACACCAGTCTTCTTCTGAGGTAAGGGATATTATTTTGTTCAGTATTCATAGGAATAATATTTTCTTCTATACTTTGTAGTATGTGAGTAATATTATTTCGTCTCGTATTCCTGATTATACCATCATTCTGTTAGAGTATTGCTTCTATACTTTGTGAAATTAGTAGAATATCCTTGAAATTTGTGCTTCATCTAGTATCACTTCACAAGGATATTTTCTGCACATTCTTGTTAAATTTTAAGTTTTTCATGCCGGAGTACTGTCCATGAGTACTATTCATTTATACGGTACTATTCACAAAAGTACTATTTACGGGTACTATTCACAAAGTACTATTCATTTTGAGTACTATTAAAGAAATACTATTCACTGGGTACTATTCACCCAAGTACTATTCATAACAAAAATTAATTTCTTTTCATTCAAATCATTTTTGATACATTATCATTCTTGAATTTTACTCCACAAAGCAGTATGAAGTTGACAATTTAGACATTATTGAATTCTAGATAAATTAAGTTATAAACTTTAAAAATTTATCATTTGTTTTCTTTTAATTGAATTCTTATATCATTGTCATCATCCTCATGCTTATATTGTGATAAAAGTCATCTGTGGCTTACGTGCATAGATGAAAGACCCCGAATTATATGAAATGAAAGTATCTAATTTTTTTTATAATTATTATTCTATTTAATAAATGGTTAAATTGATAAAAGGTTAAAGTTAAGGGTGATATTAGAAAATTTTGCAAAGTAAGCAAGTTGATATAAAATATTCGTTATGTCGTGGAATATTCGATTGGTCTGGGGAATATTCGTTTTAACAGGAATATTCATACGATGGTACAATCATTGGTGGACCCTACAATGTAAGTATTGTTGTAGTTAGAAAACGATATAAATATCTTTTATAAAAATAACGACGAAAGTTTTATCGTTAGCTGTTGAACTACCCGGTGGTAAAAGTATGTGAATGTCGGCGTGGTTGCATAATAGACTACGGTATTAATTATTGATACTTACGTAAAGAAGCCACTCGATTTACTCAATTATTGTTACGATGGTGTTGCATAGTATCTCAACGTTATTTGATTCAATTATTGTCATAGATCATCTCGCATAATATTTTATATTATTAAATCAATAATTGAGACAACAAAGTTATTCATATTATTATTTGCAATATTGACAATGTCTAGAAAGTTACACGAGGAGAGGTTTGGTCACCTAATCAACGCCAATAAGGAGAAATCCTTATTGGAAAGCCCCTCTTCCTTGGAATGATATGGTTGTTAAATATTATGAGTTATAATATTAGTGATGAATAATTGTTAAAGTATTAAGAATGTGTTTATTGAAGATAAATGAATTAAAAAAGTTAGAGGGGAATAATGCTAACTTAGAAAACTTTAGAGGTACCAAAGTGTAATAAGTTAAATCAATCTGGACCATTGGTGGTGGTTTTAATAGTAAATCAATCTGGATCGTCAGTGGTGGTTTTAATAGTAAATCAATCTGGACCATCGGTGGTGGTTTTAATAGTAAATCAATCTGGACCGTTGATGGTGGTTTTAAAAGTAATCAATCTGACCGTCGGTGGTGATTTTAAAAGTAAATCAATCTGAAGGCAAATCGATTGTGGTTCTAATAGTAATCAATATGGACCAATTAATCTGGACTGTTTGTGAATAAGTTACTATTTAGTCCATTCTCCTATAAATAGAAACTTAATTCTTCTTTCATTTTCACCAATTCAACGAGATTGACAAGAGATGCATACTATAGAGAGAGAAACTATAGAGAAGCAAGAAGAAGAATATTCGCTACTTCACTATTGCGAGTAGATAACGCCTTCTACTAAGGTAAGGGTATTATTTCTTTCAGTATTCATAAGGAATACTATTTTTTCAGATTCATCCTTTAATATGTCGAAATAACTTCGTCTACGCGGATTACTTACCGTATTTACTGGTGAAAATCCATTTTGCGATTTCGCCTCATTATTTCTTTTCATATTCTTAAATCTAAACTTACTATGGTAAGTATTGCTTCTATAATCCTTGAAATTAGTGGAATATCATTGAGTTTTTGCGCTTCATCCAAAGATCGCTTCATTAGAATATTGATCCGAACTTTCTTATTAAATATCAATATTTTCACCCCGGTACTATTCACGGAGTTACTATTCACCCCGCTTACTATTCACTATAATATTATTCACTCGGGTATTCGGGACACTTTTCATGTCGGGGATACTATTCATGAGTTACTATTCACAAGTTACTATTCACCCGATTACATTATTCATTATAATATTATTCACTCGGCTATTTGGGGTACTTTTCATGTCCAGTTACTATTCATTAAGTACTATTCACGGGTATTATTCACGGTTACTATTCAACCTGAAAAATTAATTTCTTTTTCATCCAAAATATTTTTTGATACATGGATATTATTCTTGAATTTTACTCCAAAAAAAGATATCATGTTGACAATTTGGACATTATTGAATCTATTGTGAGACCCAGATTTTATGAATAAAGATTTAATTTTTCTAAATAATTTTTTAATATTATGGTGTTGATTTGATGTAATGTTATAGTTGTGGATAATATTTATAAATTTTGCAAAGTAAGCAATTGGTTATATAATATTTGATTAGTCGGGGAATATTCTTTTTGTCGTGGAATATTCGTACGATGGTACAATCATTGGTGGACCCCACAAATGTAATTATTATCTGATCGAGAAAACGACAAAAATACTTTATGAAAATAACGGCGGAAGTTTTACCGTTAACTGTTGAAACACCCGGTGTTAAAAGTACAGTAATACGCGTGGTTGCATAATACTACACGGTATTGATTATTGGTGCTTATCTGAGAAGTCACTCATTATTGTTCAATCGGGTATTCGGACACTTTTTGTGTCTCTGAGTACTATTCACGAAGTTACTATTACGAGTTACTATTCACGAGTTACTATTCACGAAGTTACTAATATATTTCTATTCACCCGTGAAAATATATTTCTTTTCTGGCCCAAAATTTTTGGGTACAATATTGGTCCATGAAGAGATGTGCTAATTTTTCGCATCATTGTTTGAAGATATAATAGTAAATCAATATGGATCATTGGTGGAAAGTTATAATAGTGAATAAATATGGATCATTGGTTTAAAGTTTTAATAGTAAATCAAGATGGACCGTTTTTTTTAAGTTTTAATAGTAAACCAATATGGACCGTTCGCTTAAAAGTAAATCAATCTCGACCGTTCATGAATTAGTTACTATTCAAACCCATTCTTCTATAAATAAGCTCATTCCTTCATTATTTCTTACAAATTCAATTGAAACTCTAGAGAGAGAAATTATAGAGAAACTATAGAAAAGTATTCTCGCTACTTCCCTACTCTTATATTAAGTTTCTTTTACTAAGGAAGGGATATTATTTGTTTTCGTAAGGGGTATTATTTCTTTTGTATTCATGAAGAGAACTTTATGTTATTCCATTATTTATTATTCTCGCTTGAATAACTCAGATACGCTGCTACCCTATACTTGGTGAAATTCTTCTATTATTTCATTATTTATTATTCATAGGAATATCCCGTCTGCATAAGCGTTTTTACGCCGGACCGGTTCCATTATTTATTATTCATTGGAATATCTCGGTCTCGCAAGCGCTTACATACGACCTAGTTCCATTCTTTATTATTCGTTCGAATATTCGGACTGACCGGTTCCGTTATTTATTATTTCGTTGAATAACTCTTACATGGCGTTATTTATTATTCTATCGCATGTACATGGTGATTTCTTTTGTTATTCCATTCTTTATTATACTCGGTTGGTTAAAACTTTGACTTCTATACTCCATGAAATTAGTGGAATATCCTCGATATTTGCGCTTCATCCAAAGATCTTTTCATGGAAATATTCTTCTTCGAGCATTCTTGAATTTTACTCTACAAAGAAGTATCATGTCGACAATGTGGACGTTATTAGTTCCCGGATAAATTAATTCTTGAACTTGTTTTATGAATTTTATATCATTGTCATCATCCTCATGTTATATATTATGTTGAAAGTCATCTGTATTCAGAAAGTGCATAGATGGACTTGGTATGATTATGACCTGTGGATTATTTAAGATAATCATAACCGAAATGTTACAAATGATGTGGAAAAAGTCCTCATTGGCCCGTAGTGCATTGATGGACGCTTTTTGGTATGATTATGGCTATGGATTCTCTTTCGCCGTAATGCAAAGATGAATTGTTTTATGGCATGATCAGACCGTTGATGAAAACATGATTATCTTTAGTCAGTAGTGCATGGATAATTCGTGGTCGTGATACTAAAGAATATCCTCGGGCAGAAAAGCAGGGGTGATTCGATGATGTGGATTATTTATTGTCGAGTCCCAAATGATAAAAGTGATGAAAAACCTTTAAATCATAGAAGATAGTAGATTTTATTCCCTACTGACTTTCTTCTAATGGATTGCTTGTTCAACCGCAGTTAAACTTGATAGTTATTATATTTTATCAGTTTAACAATTGTGCTCAAGGCTAACGATAAATTATTCTCGCATTATCTTAGTCATAATATTTCATCGGGCTAGTTGAGCTCACCTTTTCTTTCACTGTTCTCTTCGTGAAATGAGAACGTAATGGGACTAGCTCTGGGAACAGAGTGATGATCCTAGATGTTTTTGCATTAGTAGTCCTCACTATTCGTGAAATAGTGTGATAATAATTGTAATGAGGACTCCTTTTGAGTTTTTATACTCTAGTAGACAATATTTGTATTCAAACTCATAATTTATGTTTTGTCGTATTGTATACACAGATGCTTGTATTATTAAGTTGTATATGAATTTCGCATCATGTATTTGGTGACTCAAGATGGGTGATGTATACCTAATTTGGGGGGCGCCACGGCTTGGTATCAAAGCTTAGTGGATATGATCCCCGGATAAGATGTGAGAATAGAACTAGGAGGGAGGGAGATAATATGACCTACCTAAGGGAATTCTTTCGCTAGTATGACCTACCTAAGTTTATTTGGTATTTAATTGGTCTGGTCGTAATATAGGGATAATATGTTATATGTCAATTAACCTTTGTTTTGTGGCAAGATTCTAAAAATGACATCCGAGAATGTTGAGAATAGCAATGGAGCATGTGAGACCGCTGATTCTCCACAGATCAATAATCGTGATAATGTGCAACAGATGGCGATAATCCTCCCGTAAACAACAACACCGATCAATCGACGAACGATTCAGACGCTTAGGAGCTTTTTAGAATTCATGCAACATCAAAAAGGCGGCTCCCTGCTCATAATGCAGAGGAAACAATGGCAACTAACCATGCCGGGTCACCGCTAAGCAATTCAAGGAGCCGGGACCACCGAGTTTTTGGGAAAGCCGTAACCACTTAAGGCGAGAGACGGTTAAAGCAGATCACCAAGATATTTGATGTCTTGGGATGCTCCGAGGAGCAAAAGGTTCCCTTTGCCACCTTTATGTCAATGTGAAGAGGAAGATCATCGGTGGGAATCAGAAACGTACTCAACTCGACGACTCAAGATGTCTTGGGAGAAGTTCCAAGAGTCATTCAATGACAAGTACTTTCCAAAGCATTCGTCACATGAAGGAGGTGGAATTTATCAAGTTCGAGCAAAACAACACGACCGTGTCGCAAAGACGAAGCCAAGTTTGCCGAAGTTGTCCCGATTTGCGATCCCACTTGGTGATAATGAAGAGAGAATGACGCGGATGTTTTTAAGAGGTTTGAAGTCGAGATACGCCAATATCTTATTTCTCATAAACCGTGTTTGTATTCAGATGTTGTAAATAGGGCTCGCTTAGTGGAGCGCGATAACGAGTCAACGCAACCAAAAGAGAGCAAAATGAAAAAATGATGATATACCGGGATAATACCATCAAAGCGGTGACAATAAGCATGGAGGGAATCAACATGCCGTAAATGGTAACCACTTTTGTGGTAATCATGGTCAAAACAATAAGAATGGACATTTCAAGAAGAGGAGATTCAACAATGATGGAAAGACGCCAAAGACCAAAGACCCGTTGTTAAGGAAGGAGAACGACCACCTATCATATGCTTCAAATGCGAGGGAGGGACACATCACCAAATCGCATGATGAATCCAAAGCATGCTATAATTATGGAAGAGAAGGTCACTTAGCCCGATTTTGTCGCTCACCAAGACAAGTTCAATTTAGGATGGAGGCACCAAAGGATGTCCTGCATAAGCCAAAGCCCAGAGTTTAAGAGAGAGCATTTTTTTTTCGTGACGAGGAACCCGAATAAAATTATCACGTATGTTAGTCATAAACTCTCATGAAGTCTATACCGTGTTAGATACCGGTTCTACTCACTCATTTTATTGCACCTAGTTGTGTTCAATGTTTGAAGTTAACTCCCGAGAAGTTAGACTTTGATATATCTATTTAAACTCGTTGGGAGAAACCTTCGTTACCTCCACTATTTATAAATCTTGTTCAAATCAACACTTTCAATTATTCGTCGATCTTATCTCTTTGAAAATACTTGCCTTTGATGTGATTTTTGGAAACGATTCGTTAACTACTCATCATGCTTTTCGTAAGGTTGTTAGTTTTCATACTCCTAACCAACCCGTTATGCTAATTCAAAGTAACCAAACCACTAAAGTCAATCATTGTCATATCAAGCCATAAATAAAGAGCCCCGATCCTTTCGTTGTCGACTTTCTTGTGTGGAATGCACCGGCCGCATTTTCAGAGGCAACGCCGTGAATGACGATGGCAAGTCGATATAGTATCAATGTGACGTGTTATCCAAGTCTTGGATGAGAGTCACAGCTTTTGAATGGTATTTCTATTGTTAATAAATTTCTCGACGATTCTTGAAGACTTCTTAGCCTACCCTCAGAGCGTGAAATTGAATTTTGTATCGACCCAAAGACAAAACCCATTTCTAAAAACCCTTAAACATTTATTCAACTAAAGCGAACGTAATACGCGCCTAAAAGACGCTGGCTCGAGTCGTTAAAGATTACGATCGTATCATTCAATACCATCGTGGAAAAGTGAACGTGGTAATGACGACGCGATTCAGAGTAGAAGATCAGATGATGGTTATAAAGTGCGATAATATACAGAACCCACGTGAAGATAATCTAATATACGATTAGAATCGACTTTAATCGATAAAGTTAAAGTCGCCAAGCTACATACTCAGAAATGATGAATGTGAAGAAGAAGGTTCAAGAGGCGTTATTCTAGAAGCAAGAATCGACGAAGAGAGGAAATCTCAACCCTCGATTTAATTAACCCATTTTAAATCCTCGATCAAGTAGGAACCGTGGATTTATAGACTGCTTTTACCGCCAAGTATGTCGCGTGTTCATAACATTTTTAACGATCGATGTTACGTAAATATGTGGACTAATTCAACCACATTATTAATTTAGAACCGGACGAGATAGTAGTAAGATTTAACGTATGAGGAGATACGTGTTAACATCTTGGATAAGAAGGATCATATTCGACGCTCAAAGGTTATACCTCAAGAGTTAGAATTTGAAGTGAAGTCAAGGTATCCTCACCTGCTCTAAGATACTGTGTACGTGACGTAAATTTCGAGGGCAAAATTTATAAGGAGGGAGATTATGAGACCCCAGATTTTATGAATAAAGATTTAATTTTCTAAATAATTTTTTTAATATTATGGTGTTGATTTGATGTAATGTTATAGTTGTGGGTAATATTTACAAATTTAAAAAAGTAAGCAAGTGGTTATATAATATTCGATTGGTCTGGGAATATTCTTTTTTTTTGGGAATATTCGTGACGACTCAGACAATCATTGGTGGACCCCAAAAATGTAATTATATTTGATCGAGAAAACGATAAAAAATATTTTATGAAAATAATACGTGAAGTTTTACCGTTAATCTTGAAACACCCTGCAGTTAAAAGTACAAAGAATACGCTGTGGTCGCATAAGAGTACACCTGTATCGATTATCGATGCTTATGTGAGAAGTCACAATATTGTTCAAATCGGTATTCGGGACACTTTAATAAGGTCTGACGAGTACTATTCATGAGTTACTATTCACGATTAAGTTACTATTCATGAAGTTACTATTCATTAGTTACTATTCATATATTACTATTACGGTCCACATTATTACTATACAAAATTATCCATTTTTATTAAAGTAACAAATTATTTTTGGGTACAATATAATAGTAAATCAATAATTTTGGATCAATATTAGTGAGAAAGTAATTATAATAAGAATCAATATGGATCGCGACCGTGGAAAGTTATAATAGTGAATCAATATGGATCATTTGGTTTAAAGTTTTAATAGTAAATCAAGATGGACCGTTGCTTTAAGTTTTAATAGAAACCAATATGGACCGCTCGCTTAAAAGTAAATCAACTGGACCGCTCATGAATTAGTTACTATGTAGTCCATTCTTCTATAAATAGAAGCTCATTCCTTCATTATTTTTATTTAATTCATCAAACTCTAGAGAGAGAAATTATAGAGAAACTATAGAAAAGTATTCGCTACTTCCCTACTCTTATATTCAGCTTCTTTTAAGGTAGGGATATTAAGGGTAAGGGGTATTATTTTTTTGTATTCATGAAGAGAACTTTGTTATTCCATTATTTATTATTCTATTTGAATAACTCAGATACGCTGCTGGGCCCTATACTTGGTGAAATTCTTCGTTATTTCATTATTTATTATTCATTTGGAATATCCCGCTGCAAGGCTTTTTACGGACCGGTTCCATTATTTATTATTACGTCGAATATCCTCGTCTATGCATTTACGCTTGCATTTTATACGACGGTTCCATTCATTTTATTATTTCGTTGGAATATCCCGTCTGCAGGCATTTTACTTGGGACCTAGTTCCGTTATTTATTATTTCGTTGAATAACTCGCTGTGCGGCATCTATCGCATGCATGTGATTTCTTTTGTTATTCCATTCTTTATTATACTGGGTTGGTTAAAACTTTGACTTCTATACTCCATGAAATTAGTGGAATATCCTCGATATTTGCGCTTCATCCAAAGATCTTTTCATGAAAATATTCTTCTCGAGCATTCTTGAATTTTACTCTACAAAGAAGTATCATGTCGACAATGTGGACGTTATTAGTTCCTCGGATAAATTAATTCTTGAACTTGTTTTATTGAATTCTTATATCATTGTCATCATCCTCATGTATATATTATGTTGAAAGTCATCTGTGGCCTCAGTAGTGCATAGATGGACTTGGTATGATTATGACTCAGGATTATTCGCAGATAATCATAACCCAAATGTTACAAATGATGTGGAAAAGTCCTCATTGGCCCCGTAATGTATTGATGGACAGTTTTTGGTATGATTATGGCTATGGATTCTTCTTTCGTCAGTAGTGCAAAAGATGAATTGTTTTATGGCATGATCAGACCATTGATGAAAACATGATTATCTTTAGCCCAGAAAAGTGCATGGATAATTCGTGGTCGTGATACTAAAGAATATCCTCGTCAGAAAAGTGTGGGTGATTCGATGATGTGGATTATTTATTTGTCGAGTCCCAACCGATAAAAGTGATGAAAACCTTTTAAATCATAAGATAGTAGATTTTATTCCCTACTTGACTCTTCTAATGGATTGCTTGTTCCACCGCAGCTTAAACTTGATAGTTATTATATTTTATCGCTTTAACATCGTCAAGGCTAACGATAAATTATTCTCGCATTATCTTAGTCATAATATTTCATCGGGCTAGTTGAGCTCACCCTTTCTTTCACCGTTTCTCTCGTGAAATGAGAACGTAGCTAAGGACTAGTGTGGGAACAGATGAGTGATGATCCTAGATGTTTAATAATTAGTAGTCCTATACTATTATATTGAAATAGTGTGATAATAATTGTAATGAGGACTCCTTTTGAGTTTTTATACTCTAGTAGACAATATTTGTATTCAAACTCACAGCTTTATGTTTTGTCGATTGCATACATGAAAGTAGCGGTGGTGTGATTATTTGTGAGTTGTAAGTCCTTTGCCACCTTCATGTTGCGAGGAGAGGCAGATTACTGGTGGGAATCTGTAAAGCGTACTCAACCTGAAAATGTCTTGGGAGAAGTTTCAAGAGTTGTTCAACAACAAGTACTTTCCCGAAAGTATTCGTCACATGAAGGAGGTGGAGTTTATTAAGTTGGAGCAAAATAATATGACCGTGTCACAGTACGAAGCTAAGTTTGCTGAGTTGTCCCGGTTTGTATCCCACTTGGTTGATAATGAGGAGAGAATGACGCGGATGTTTCTAAGAGGTTTGAAACCCGAGATACGTCAATACTTAATTTCTCATAAACTGTGTTTGTATTCAGATGTTGTAAATATGTCAGTTATTGGAGCGCGATAATGAGTCAACCTGTAACGCCCGAGAATTTCGAATTTTCAATAAATTAAATTTTTATTTGATTATGTCGATTAAATGAATTTTATTGAGTTATTATATGAGTAAGATGTTCGAAGGTCGTTGTATGACCTAGAATGTGTAGATGTGGTTAGTATTCTGGCTTTGTGCTAGAATTAATTGTTGTGAATGATCAAGAGCGAGAACGAAGGTTTTACGAGATTGTTTGCAGAAAACACTATTCATCCGATGTCGCTCTCGAGATGGGGTTTGAAATTCTGAAAAACGTGTAATGTTAGAATATGACGATATTATGGAATATCCAATAATATTTTTGTTATGGCAAACGAAGTTTTCGCCTGCGAACTTAAAACCTAAGGGTTTGCGAAAGAGGTTTCCGAAAGGGAAATAGAATGCGTATAGTCGTTTCGATTATTATACGTATGGAATATGAGTATTATACTAGTATGTATACGAGTATGATATGAAGAATAGTATGACATATAATATGATTATTATATGAAGAGAATACGTGAATAATACGCGTAGAATATGAATTGTATTATTAGAGTATGAGCTAAGGATTTTATCCAATCCAATTGGACTTGGATTAATAAACAAGCCCAATGAATTAATTATACAAGCCCAAGTTAAGGCCCAATATTAGATTGGCTAAAGCCCAATGTTTTTATGTCAAGCCCAATCCAAAAAGTAAACCACGGGTCGAACTGGTGGGTTAAGGGATGGGTAAAACCTATGGGGCAACCCATGGGGATGACCCATATGCAAGGTGGGCCGGTCACTTGGTGTGCAAGCCAAGTGTATCACTTGGTCACCAAGTACTTTACTTGGTGACAAAGTGGTAAATAAGTGAGGAGGTGGGGAATTGGACTATTTTGCCCTCATTTGCTTTTCTATAAATATAAGGCTTACGTTGGCCATTTGGTTGTTTTACAAAGTTTGTCCAACATATTTGAGAGAGAGAGAAAAGAGCTAGAATCCTATAATTCTTCTACTTCCAAGCAAAACCAATAGACGTTTATCAAGAACGTTAACTACTTCAAAGGTAAATTCCTATAAATCGTAATCTTCATCCTTTTCGATTTCTTTCTCATATGAAGAATCGTAGATGAGTGGACAGCGTTTATTGAGAAGGTCTATTAATGACCAAATCATGGATAGGTCTTGACCAAATAGAAATCGTAAGTGTTTACGGAAGTAGAAAATGTAGAAAGTCTTGAACGTGAACTTAGTTATAATTGAACGTTTTGGAAATCGTCACAGTAGCTAAGGTATGTGCATCTTGATTTGGTTAGATGTAGATATGAAGTCCATGGAGTATTCCATATGATTTGGCTTAAAGAACATTAGTAACGGGTTATGGCGGATTTTATGGAAATAGACGTTAAATGTCGAAAACGTATAAAGTCTGGGATTAAGGGTCAAAAGTTGTGAGTGTGACTTGAAAACATCGGGTTTCCAATGTCAACATGTGAGATAAGGTAATTAAGAGTCGTTAAAAAGAATCATCGCATTCTACTTATAACGAAGAAAACGAGTATTGAATGGACGAAAATGTTAAACGAATGCTTAAAATGAACTTAAAGGTGAATTCGAAGTTAACGGATTCGAAAAGGTAAAATTCTTATATGAACACGTAAAGGATCAAATGATTGAGAATGCTTCATAGATAATTATTCGATATTGATATAAAGCATGTACTTATTGATGTGATATTCATATGTTATGTTCATTCTTTGAAGCTAGTTATGCTCATTCTGCTTGAACCATATGTTTAGCTTAGTTAAAAACGAACCGGCTGAGAGTTCTAGAGAGATAAAGGCAAAGGCTAAGATGGACAATTAACCGTCCTGTAATAGACTAGTATATTTGTATGTAATACACTTATGGAGAACAACGAATGTATTTGGTTATGAACCTGTGAAAGGATTTATTACAGATGTAATACAAAGATAGTAATTACATTCGTTTTGTTGTTATTTCAATGGAATGATTGTATAGAATGTAGTATCGTGGAGCACCATCTGTCGGCTTGGAAGATACCTGGATATGGGGGCGTCACAGGTTGGTATCAAAGCATTAGGTTATAAAACTTAAGGGGGGAAGAACCTTAGGCTAATAACCTCGTAGGAAAGGAAGAGTCCGAAGAAAGTTAACTCGAGTCAAATGAGTTAATAAGGTATTGAGGAAACTCAATACCAAAAGATTTAAAAGATGGAAAATAACCCTAAATATATTAAATGTGATTTGTGCTTATATTATTGTGTATTATGTACTAATCAATTTGTAATATGTTATTGTAGATGTCGGTTGATAACTTGATGTATAGGGATATACATGTGATCAGCGAGGATTCCGTGGACCGAGTTTAGACAGTACCTGTGCCTATAGCAGACATACCGTAGTGATTCTAGAGGAGTCAGAGCCCGAGGAATATTACTTGGAGGAGGACTATTCGGAGGAGACCATGGGGATAGCATCATATTTGAATATGATGATTGATGTGGAGGATGACATGGTTGTAACATCGATTAATACGGTGATACCTGCCCTAGAGTCTACACATACCGAGACTATGAGGGCAATGTACCTCTCAGTGCTCGATCGTAACGTGCAACTGCACAATATGGTGCAAAGATTCGAAGGAAGAGATCGATGATCTCTATGGGCGAAAAGAGTCTGCAGAGTCAGACTATGCGATAGAGCACGATGAGAAAGTGCCCATGACTGACAAGGCCCAGGACTATAAGAACGAGGTCATAGAACTTCGCAAGAAACTTGTTGAAAAAGACCAGAAGATAGCATGAATGTCATATATAAATGACAGTGCACACGAGGATTTCAAGCTTAAGAGAGCTTGTTATTCTATTGAGTCGGGACAGACTCGACATACTATAAGTCGAGATATTGTGTTGATTCTGGCGAACCAGAAGCATGAGAATGCTGTTAGGCAGTACTAGGAGTAGTATGGTAAATACTTTTGTGTAGTGACGTAAAGCCCTCTTTTGTATAATTAAAGGGTAGTCTTTTTGTAAATCCCAATTTTTGTAGAAGTCAATCACGGGATAAATATGTAATAGCTTTTGGGCTATGGAAAGCAACTTGTAAATAGTTTTGAATTATAAAGAAGCATTTTAATATAAGGAAGTTTTATTTTTAAATTGCTTTGTTGTGTATGAGTTATGGTCCAATTATTTGACGACTAATAACGAAGTAAGTAAATAAGTAATAACGGAAATTTATTTATTTAATCAGAAATGCTGCCAAGAAGAAGACAACGTAACCAAGAAGCGGAATCACACAATGAGAACGAGGGGGGTCCTAATTACCCAATGCAAGAGTTCGTTAATTTATTAACGGCTGCATTTAACCAAGCTGGGTGTAGAGCACCCGCATGACCTAGGGTAGCCCAAACGACTACCTTTAAGGAATTTAAAAGTGTAGGTCCACCCGAATTTAAGGGAACAATGGACCCAATGGAGGCCCAGACATGGGTCAAGGAAATAGAAAAGGCGTTTGTTATTACAAATGAAGGTATATAAAAGACCTCTTTATGACCTATATGATGAAGGGGAAGCCAACCACTTGGTGGGAGGCTCACTGTGGTGAAATTGGAGTAGAAGTTGTTACATAGGAACAGTTTAAGAAGGTATTCTTCGAGAACTATTTCCCTACTAGCATGCAAGGGAGAATGGAGATTAAGTTCTTAGAACTTAAGTAGGGGGACATGACTGTTCCCCAATATGCGGCCAAATTCAATGAATTGGAGAGGTTCGCTCCACACCAAGTAGACACGGAGGAGAGGAAGGCTCAGAGGGTTTGAGCATGGCCTAAAACCCCGGCTCTATAATAGGATATCGGTTTTCAGAGTGCTTCCCACGGACCATTACGGAAAAGGCGATAATAAGCGGAGGGTGGTAGCGAGGCGTTGACCCAGTACCACAAGGATAGAAAGAATAAGGGTAAGGGAGAGGGAGGAAATAAGGCAGAGGTTGCCAGTGGAAGTGGCAATATGCCTAAGAGGAAGAATTTTAACCCTGGGAATACTGGGAAAAATAAGCTAGGGGATCCTAAACGTAGGATGGAGGCATGTAAGACAAGCGGTAAGACTCATCTGGGAGTCTGTCTGAAAAGGAAGACCGGTTGTTATAACTGTGGGCAGGAGGGTCATATATCTCCCAACTGTCCTAATCCTAAGAAAAGCCGGGGATGTTTTGTTTGTGGGTCGGTAGACCACATGGCAAGAAATTGCCCAAAGAAAGGGGCGGAGGGTAGTAAGGGTTCTGGTAGTGGTAATTTAGTCATTACTGGACCAACACCGTCATTGGGTAGACCCTCAACCCGAACATTTAATATGACAGTCCAAGATGCGGTTGCATCAACGGATGTAGTAGTAGGTATCATTCCAGTTAACGAAATAAATGCTTATGTGTTATTTGACTCGGGCGCTACTTGTTCTTTTATAGCATGTGGATTTGCTCAACAGTTGGGATTAAGTCCTAAAAAATTAGGAATACCTTTAGAAGTTAAGGTAGCAAACGAGAAGATAATTCCCATTGAACACATTCACAGGAATTGCTTCGTTGATATTAGGGGTAATAGATTATCGGTAGATCTTTTACCGATAATGTTAAGGGAATTCGATGTGATTCTTGGTATGGATTGGTCAATTAACCATAAAGCAATAATAGATTGTAATAAAAAGAGTGTAAACCTAAGGCTTCCTAAGAAACCGGGGGTGGTGTTTTATGGAAATAAATCACCAGGATGTTATTGTTGTCTAACCATGACACAAGCTAGGAAGATGTTGAAGAAGGGGTGTAAGGGTTATCTGTGTCACGTGGTGGATACCCAAAGAGTGGGAACATCATTGAAACAGATAGCGGTGGTTCAAGAATTCGCCGATGTATTTTTGGAGGAGTTACCTGGTATTCCGCCGGATAGGGATGTAGAGTTTGTGATTGATTTGTTGTCGGGTACGGCACCAGTTTCAAAGGCACCATATAGGATGGCACCAGTTGAGATGAAGGAGTTAATGGTTCAGTTACAGGAACTATTAGATAGAAAGTACATTCAACCAAGTGTGTCACCGTGGGGAGCACCGGTGTTGTTTGTAAAGAAGAAAGACGGATCGTTACGACTTTGTATCGACTATCGAGAGTTGAACAAGTTAACAATTAAGAATAAATACCCGTTGCCCAGGATCGATGATCTATTTGATCATTTAAAAGGGGCAAAGTATTTTTCTAAAATAGATTTGCGCACGGGGTATCATCAACTGAAAGTGAGGAAGGAAGATATACCTAAGACGACGTTTAGAACTCGTTATGGGCATTACGAGTTTTTGTTTATGTCGTTAAGGTTGACGAATGCGCCAGCCGCATTCATGGATATGGTGAACAGAGTGTTCAAACAGTATTTGGACAAGTTCATCGTAGTGTTCATTGATAATATTCTAGTCTATTCCAAGACGCCAGAAGATCATGCTGAACATCTATGAATAGTGTTGGAAACACTACGAAGGGAGAAGTTATATGTGAAATTCACTAAGTGTGAATTTTGGCTCGAACGAGTGCTGTTTCTAGAACTTGTTATAGACGAAAATGGCATATTCGTAGATCCAGCGAAAGTGGAAGCGGTGAATGAGTGGGAGCAACCGAAAATGCCAATCGAGGTTTTGAGTTTTCTGGGGTTAGTAGGATACTATAGAAGGTTCATTCAGGATTTTTCTAAATTAGGTACTCCGCTGACAAACCTGACAAGGAAGTCGGTAAAGTATGTATAGACAGAAAATTGTGAGCATAGTTTTCAAGAGCTAAAAAGGAGGTTGAGTGAGACACCTGCATTATCTTTACCAGATTATACGAGGAATTTTGTAGTTTATAGCTATGCTTCGCATAGAGGACTAGGATGCGTGCTTATACAGCATGACAAGGTTATTGCGTATGCGTCACGCCAGTTAAAGGATTATGAGAAGGTTAATCCTACTCATGACCTAGAACTTGCAGCTGTAGTGTTTGCTTTAAAAATATGGAGACATTATTTATACGGGGAAAAATGTGAAATATACACGGACCATAAAAGTCCGAAATATATCTTCAGACAAAAGGAGTTGAACATGAGGCAGAGAAGGTGGTTAGAATTAATAAAAGATTACGACTGTGATATCTTATATCATCCGGGGAAGGCGAATGTGGTAGCCGACGCGTTGAGTCGGAAGGGTAGAGAGAAACTGTCAATGTTAACGACTCAGAACGTGTTAATAACAGAGATGGCGATGATGGAATTAGAAGTAAGTTACCAAGTGAAACGGGGGAGATGTTATTTGCAATAGAAACCCGACCAACGATAGTGGAACGGGTTAAGGATGTACAATTAAATACTGAAGAATGCGAGCAGATGAAGAAGATAATGAAGGATGATGTGAAGACTAAATATAACCTTGATAAAGAAGGTTTACTTCATTTTGAAGGAAGAATTTGGGTTCCAAATAATTTCGAGTTTAAAGAAGAGATTACGTGTGAGGCCCATAGTTCGAGGTACTCGATACATCCTGGTAGTACTAAGATGTATCAAGACCTTCATCAGAACTTTTGGTGGCCAAACATGAAGAGGGAGATTGCAGAATATGTTAGTAAGTGCTTAACTTGTAAGAAAGTTAAGGCTGAACACCAAAGACCAAGTGGATTGATACAACCACTGGAGATTCCAGAGTGGAAATGGGAGCATATCACCATGGACTTTGTGGTGGGACTTCCAATGATAAGAAAAAGATACGATGCTATTTGGGTAATAGTGGATCGGTTAACTAAATTGGCTCATTTTCTACCAATAGGAGTTAGGTATAACCTAGAGCAGTTAGCTAAGCTTTATGTCAAAGAAATCATTTCTAGACATGGAGTACCTGTTTCTATTGTGTCCGATCGTGATCCATGATTCACGTCAAAGTTTTGGAGGAGTTTGCAAGAGCAAATGGTAACACAGTTGAGATTGAGTACGGCGTATCATCCACAGACGGATGGGCAAAGCGAACGAACAATTCAAACGCTAGAAGATATGTTAAGATCTTGCGTTATGGATTTCAAGGGGAGTTGGGACGAACACCTACCGTTGGTAGAATTCGTGTACAATAATAGTTTTCACGCTAGTATAGGCATGCCGCCTTATGAAGTGTTGTATGGAAGGAAGTGCAGAACACCACTTTGTTGGGATGAAGTATGTGAACGTCGAATATTGGGACCTGAGATGGTACAACAAACGGCAGACATGGTGAAGCTAATAAGAGCTCGATTAGTAGCGGCTCAAGATAGACAACGAAAGTATGCAGATCCTCATCGAGAGAAGATGGAGTTTGAAGTAGGTTCTTATGTCTTTCTAAAAGTATCGCCTTGGAAAGGGAAGATACGTTTTGGGAAGAAAGGGAAGTTAAGTCCAAGGTTTGTAGGACCTTTTGAGATTTTAAGAAGGATAGGAGAGGTAGCTTATGAAGTAGCCTTACCTCCAGAACTGGAAAGAATACACAATGTGTTTCACGTGTCTGTGTTGCGTCCTTATAAATTGGACTATAAGCATGTAATAGAGTATGAGTCTATTCAAGTAGAAAAAGACTTAACGTATGAAGAACTTTTGATTCAGATTATTGATAGGAAGGAACAAGTCTTGAGAAATAAAGTAATACCTTCAGTAAAGGTAATTTGGAGTAACCACGATGCTGAAGAAGCAACGTGGGAGCTCGAAAGTAAAATGAAGGAAAAGTTTCCTCATTTGTTTATGTAAGAGTATCGAGATTCTGGGGACATAATCCTTATAAGGAGGGAAGAATTTAACGCCCGAGAATTTCGAATTTTCAATGAATTAAATTTTTATTTGATTATGTAAATTAAATAAATTTAATTGATTTGTTATGTGAGTAAGATGTTCTAAGGTCATTCTATGACCTAGAATATACCAATGTAGTTAGTGTTCTGGCTTTGTGCTAGAATTAATTGTTGTGAATTATCAAGACGAGAACGATGGTTTTCTGAGATTGTTTGCGTAAAAACACTATTCATCTGATGTCGTTCTGAGCTAGGGTTTGAAATTTTGAGAAACGCGTAATGTTAGAATATGACGATATTATGGAATATCCAATAATATTTCCGTTATGGCAAACGAAGTTTTTGCCTGCGGACTTAAAACCTAAGGGTTTGTGAAAGTGGTTTTCGAAAGGGAAATGGAATGCGTATAGTCATTTCGATTATTATACGTATGGAATAGGAGTATTATACTAGTATGTATACGAGTATGATGCGAAGAATAGTACGACGTATAATACGATTATTATATGAATATTATACGAAGAGAATACGTGAATAATACGCGTAGAATACGAGTTGTATTATTAGAGTATGAGCTAAGGATTTTATCCAATCCAATTGGACTTGGATTAATAACAAGCCCAATGAATTAAGTATACAAGCCCAAGTCAAGGCCCAATATTAGATTGGTTAAAGCCCAATGTTTATTAATGTCAAGCCCAATCCAAAGATTTAAATCACGGGTCGAACCGGCGGGTCAAGGGATGGGTAAAACCCATGGGGCAACCCATGGGGATAACCCATGGGCAAGCTGGGCCGGCTACTTGGTGTGCAAGGCAAGTGAATCACTTGGTCACCAAGTATTTTACTTGGTGACAAAGTGGTAATTAAGTAAGGAGGTGGAAAATTGGACATTTTTGCCCTCATTTGGTTTTCTATAAATAGAAAGCTAGGTTTGGATTTTTCTTGTTTTAAAAAGCTTGTCCAACATATTTGACAGAGAGAAAAGAGGTAGAAACTTATAATTCTTCTACTTCCAAGCAAACCATTAGACGTTTATCAAGAACGTTAACTACTTCAAGGTAAACTCTCATAAACCGTAATCTTCATCTTTTTCGATTTCTTTCTCATAGAAGAATCGTAGATGGGTGGGGCATGTTTTTGATGAGAGATAAGGATGCCTAGTAATGACCAAATCATTGATAGGACATGACCAAATAGAAATCGTAAGTGGTTACGTGAGTTAAAATCATAAAAAAAGTCTTGAACATGAACTTAGTTTTGAATGAACGTTTAAGAATCGATATAGCTAAGAAATATGCCTATTGCTTGGTTAGGATGTAAATATGAAGTCCATGGAGTATTCCATGTGATTTGGCTTAGAGAACATTAGTAACGAAGTTATGACGAATTGTACGGAAATAGACGTTAAACGTCGAAAACGTATATAGTCCGGATTAAAGGTCAAAAGTTTCCATGTGACTTGAAAACGTTGGTTTCCAATGTCAACACGTGAGATAAAGTAATTAAGAGTCGTTGGCGAAAGAATTTTCGCATTCCGACTTATAACGAAGAAAACGAGTATTGGACGGACGAAAACGTTAAACGAACGCTCAAAAATGAACTTAAAGGTGAATTTTGATTTAACGAATTTGGAAATATGAAATTCTTATATGAACATATAAAAGATGTAATTCCTGACTTGTCGGAATTCGAATGGGTTAATTCAGATGTAAAACGAACAAATTAGGAAGCTGGGAGCTTCGTTAAGACACCAAACTATTTTGGCTGTTGGTGCAGATGTGAGGTTGTGCCATGTATTGCAAAAACACAATGTTATCTCGTCATACAAACAGTGGCAGCTTGATTATGGTCGGGAGGAAATTAAAAGGTCTGAGACTTCATGCCCAGCGTTGTGGCCAAGTCCGCAAAACTCTCGGAGAGTGGCGCCACATGAGCCACTAGAATGCATAGGATGTCATGCCACAGTCACTAAGCAAAGAGAAAAAAGGTTGACCAAGTTAGTTTTTATTCCATTTTGAATGAAGACTTAATGTAAGATATTGAAGGTACATTATAAGACTTACCTTAACTCATTGGTAAGGTGTTAATGTAAGAAGATCTAGTAAGGTTTAATAGTAATTAAACGAAGAACCCAAAGACGTAATGAGTGAACCGTGAATGACGTTCAACGTTGGTAATTAACCATTTATAATCGAATGTCGCTTAAGGATGTAAGAACGTTAATGAAATGTAACAAAGTATAAAGAGTTGGATCGACTTTAATAACGAAATTAATTCAAATAAAACTTAGAAGAGAAAGAAGTTGGTTAGAACCGTAAAGATAGTTTATGTGATAACTTATTACAGTGTGCTATGTGAATGTATCATGTAGATCTTGTAAAGACTGAGAATAGTTGAATTGTAAATTCGAAGACGCTTGAAAGGCAAGTCTTTCTTAACGCTTGTCTGACCTTCGTGTTAGTCAAGTTTTTACGTGATGCATGTTATACAATGCATGAATGGTAAATAGAAAAGAGTCGATGCCTGTTTTATTTGGGCTAGACAAGTATTGAAGAGTTGATTGATTTGTTACAAGTCTGTTGATATAGAACTGTTAACGCTATCCTATGCCAAGTATTTGGTACGGATGAGAAGGTAAGTTTGTCTATGTATAAACAAAAGTATTTTCATCGATTATTCGACGGGCACACGAGGTTGCCAAATATTGAACGTAAATACGTTTAACGTAAGAGTGTTGATCAACATAGAGTACAATAGGCTGATCACCTAGAAGTGCTCGTAAGTAAAGACGGGTGGATGGCCTTAGTGCCGGATATCCTTTTCAAGTATGAAAATGAAAAGAGTATGTTCCTGGTCTATTGACCTGTTCATCATTCCTAAGCTATTATATATACTCTGGAATTGTTGTAAGAGAAGTATTAGTCAAGTATTTCATAATGCTTCGTAGATAATTGTTTAGATATGGATATAAAGCATGTATTTGTTGATGTGATATTCATATGATTCTTTGTTAAGACTTGCTGAGCTAGTTATGCTCATTCTTGCTTGAACCATATGTTTTGCATACTAAAGTCGAGAATCTAACCGAGAGTTCTAAGAGAGATAAAGGCAAGGCTAAGATGGACACTTAACCATCCTGTAATAGACTAGTATATTTGTATGTAATACACTTATGAAGAACAACGAATGTATTTGGTTATGAACCTAGGAAAGGATTTTTTACAGATGTAATACAAAGATAGTAATTACACTCATTTTGTTGTTATTTCAATGGAATGATTGTATGGAATGTAGTATCGTGGAGCACCATCTGTTGGGTTAGAAGATACCCAGATTTGGGGGCGTCACAGGTTGGTATCAAAGCATTAGGTTATATAACTTAAGGGGGGAAGAACCTTAGGCTAATAACCTCGTAGGAAATGAAGAGTCCGAAGAAAGTTAACTCGAGTCAAATGAGTTAATAAGGTATTGAGTAAACTCAGTACCAAAAGATTTAAAAGATGCAAAGTAACCTTATATGGATTAAATGTGATTTGTGCTTATATTATTGTGTATTATGTACTAATCAATTTGTTATGTGTTATTGTAGATGTCGGTTGATAGCTTGATGTATAGGGATATACATGTGATCAGCGAGGAGTCCGTGAACCGAGTTGAGACAGTACCTGTGCCTATAGCAGACATACCTGTAGTGATTCTAGAGGAGTCAAAGCCCGAGGAATATTACTCGAAGGAGGAATATTCGGAGGAGACCATGGGGATAACATCATATTTGAATATGATGATTGATGTGGAGGATGACATGGAGCTAACATCGATTAATACGGTGATGCCTGCCCTAGAGTCTACACCTACCGAGACTATGAGGGCAATGTACCTCTTAGTGCTCGACCGTAATGTGTAACTGCACAATATGGTGCAGCACCAGAAGGAAGAGATCAGTGATCTCTATGGGGCGAAAGAGTCTGCAGAGTCAGACTATGAGATAGAGCATGATGAGAAAGTGCTTATGACTAACAAGGCCCAAGACTATAAGAACGAGGTCATAGAACTTCGCAAGAAATTGGTTGAAAAAGACCAGAAGATAACATGAATGTCATATATAAATGATAGTGCGCACGAGGATTTCAAGCTTAAGATAGCTTGTTATTCTATTGAGTCGGGACAGATTCGACATACTATAAGTCGAGATATTGTGTCGATTCTGGCGAACCAGAAGCATGAGAATGCTGTTAGGCAGTACTAGGAGTAGTACGGTAAATACTTTTGTGTAGTGACGTAAAGCCCTCTTTTGTATAATTAAAGGGTAATCTTTTTGTAAATCCCAATTTTTGTAGAAGTCAATCACAGGATAAATATGTAATAGCTTTTGGGCTATGGAAAGCAACTTGTAAATAGTTTTGAACTATAAAGAAGCATTTTAATATAAGGAAGTTTTATTTTTAAATTGCTTTGTTGTGTATGAGTTATGGTCCAATTGTTTGACGACTAATAACGAAGTAAGTAAATAAGTAATAACGGAAATTTATTTATTTAATCAGAAATGCCGCCAAGAAGAAGACAACGTAACCAAGAAGCGGAATCACACAATGAGAACGAGGGGGGGTGGGGGTCCTAATAACCCAATGCAAGAGTTCGTTAATTTATTAACGGCTGCATTTAACCAAGATGGGGGTAGAACACCCGCAGGACCTAGGGTAGCCCAAACGACTACCTTTAAGGAATTTAAAAGTGTAGGTCCACCCGAATTTAAGGGAACAACGGTCCCAATGGAGGCCCAGACATGGGTTAAGGAAATAGAAAAGGCGTTTGTTATTACAAATGTAGCTGAGGCACAAAAGACCTCTTTTGCAACCTATATGATGAAGGGGGAAGCCAACTACTGGTGGGAGGCTCACCAGGGTGGGCTGGAGCGGAAGTTGTTACATGGGAACAGTTTAAGAAGGTATTTTTCGAGAACTATTTCCCTACTAGCATGCAAGGGAGAATGGAGATTAAGTTCTTAGAACTTAAGTAGGGGGACATGACTGTTCCCCAATATGCGGCCAAATTCAATGAATTGGCGAAGTTCGCTCCACACCAAGTAGACACGGAGGAGAGGAAGGCTCGTAGGTTTGATCAGGGCCTAAAACCCTGGCTCTATAGTAGGATATCAGTTTTTTAGAGTGCTTCCTACGGGACCATTCTGGAGAAGGCGATAATAGCGGAGGGTGGTAGCGAGGCGTTGACCCAGTACCACAAGGATAAAAAGAATAAGGGTAAGGGAGAGGGAGGAAATAAGGCAGAGGTTGCCAGTGGAAGTGGCAATATGCCTAAAAGGAAGAATTTTAACCCTGGGAATACTGGGGCAAAACAAGCTAGGGGATCCTAAACATAGGATGGAGGCATGTAAGACATGCGGTAAGACTCATCTTGGAGTCTGTCTGAAAGGAAAGACTGATTATTATAATTGTGGGCAGGAGGGTCATATATCTCCTAACTGTCCTAATCCTAAGAAAAGACGGGGATGTTTTGTTTGTGGGTCGGTAGACCACATGGCAAGAAATTGCCCAAAGAAAGGGGCGGAGGGTAGTAAGGGTTCTGGTAGTGGTAATTTAGTCATTACTGGACCAACACCGTCATTGGGTAGACCCTCAGACCGAACATTTAATATGACAGTCCAAGATGTAGTTGCATCAATGGATGTAGTAGTAGGTATCATTCCAGTCAACGAAATAAATGCTTATGTGTTATTTGACTCGGGTGTTACTTGTTCGTTTATAGCATGTGGATTTGCTTAGCAGTTGGGATTAAGTCCTGAAAAATTAGGAATACCTTTAAACGTTAAGGTAGCAAACAAGGAGATAATTCCCATTGAACACATTCATAGGAATCGCTTCGTAGATATCAGGGGTAATAGATTATCAGTAGATCTTTTACTGATAAGGTTAAGGGAATTCGATGTGATTCTCGGTATGGATTGGTTAATTAACCATAAAGTAATAATAGATTATCATAAAAAGAGTGTAAACCTAAGGCTTCCTAAGAAACCAGGGGTGGTGTTTTATGGAAATAAATCACCAGGACGTTATTCTTGTCTAACCATGACACAAGCTAGGAAGATGTTGAAGAAGGGGTGTAAGGGTTATCTGTGTCACGTGGTGGATACCCAATGAGTGGGAACATCATTGGAACATATAGCGGGGGTTCAAGAATTCGCCGATGTATTTTCGGAAGAGTTACCTGGTATTTCGCCGGATAGGGATGTAGAGTTTGTGATTGATTTGTTGTCGGGTATGGCACCAGTTTCAAAGGCACCATATAGGATGTTGCCAGTTGAGATGAAGGAGTTAATGGTTCAGTTACAAGAACTATTAGATAGAAAGTACATTCAACCAAGTGTGTCACCGTGGGGAGCACCAGTGTTGTTTGTAAAGAAGAAGGACGGATCGTTACGACTGTATTGACTATCGGGAGTTGAAAAAGTTAACGATTAAGAATAAATACCCATTGCCCAGGATCGATGATCTATTTGATCAGTTAAAAGGGGCAAAGTATTTTTCTAAAATAGATTTGTGCACGAGGTATCATCAACTGAAAGTGAGGAAGGAAGATATACCTAAGACGGCGTTCAGAACTCGTTATGGGCATTACGAGTTTTTGGTTATGTCGTTTGGGTTGTGAATCGCGCGCCACCGCATTCATGGATATGATGATGAGAGTGTTCAAACAAAGATTTGGACAAGTTCATCATAGTGTTCATTGATGATATTCTAGTCTATTCCAAGACGCCAGAAGATCATGCTGAACATCTAAGAATAGTGTTGGAAACACTACGAAGGGAGAAGTTATATGCGAAATTCACTAAGTGTGAATTTTGGCTCAAACGAGTGCAGTTTCTAGGACATGTTATAGACGAAAATGACATATCCATAGATCCAGCGAAAGTGGAAGCGGTGAATGAGTGGGAGCAACCGAAAATGCCAACCGAGGTTAGGAGTTTTCTGGGGTTAGCAGGATACTATAGAAGGTTCATTCAGGATTTTTCTAAATTAGCTACTCCGCTGACAAACCTGACAAGGAAGTCGGTAAAGTATGTATGGACAGAAAAGTGTGAGCATAGTTTTCAAGAGCTAAAAAGGAGGTTGAGTGAGGCACCTGTATTATCTTTACCAGATGATACAGAGAATTTTGTCGTTTATAGCGATGCTTCGCATAGAGGACTAGGATGCGTGCTTATGCAACATGGCAAGGTTATTGCGTATGCGTCACGTCAGTTAAAGAATTATGAGAAGCTCTATCCTACTCATGACCTAGAACTGGCAGCTGTAGTGTTTTCTTTAAAAATATGGAGACATTATTTATACGGGGAAAAATGTGAAATATACACGGACCATAAAAGTCTGAAATATATCTTCAGACACTGAAGGAGTTGAACATGAGGCAGAGAAGGTGGTTAGAATTAATAAAAGATTATGACTGTGATATCTTATATCATCCGGGGAAGGCGAATGTGGTAGCCGACGCGTTGAGTCGGAAGGGTAGAGAGAAACTGTCAATGTTAACGACTCAGAACGAGTTAATAACAGAGATGGCGATGATGGAATTAGAAGTTAAGTTACCAAGTGAAACGGGGGAGATGTTATTTGCAATAGAAACTCGACCAACGATAGTGGAACGGGTTAAAGAAGTACAATTAAGTACTGAAGAATGTGAGCAGATGAAGAAGATAATGAAGGATGATGTGAAGACTAAATATAACCTTGATAAAGAAGGTTTACTTCGTTTTGAAAGAAGAATTTGGGTTCCAAATAATTCTGAGTTGAAAGAAGAGATTATGTGTGAGGCCCATAGTTCGAGGTACTCGATACATCCTGGTAGTACTAAGATGTATTAAGACCTTCGTTAGAACTTTTGGTGGCTAAACATGAAGAGGGAGATTGCAGAATATGTTAGTAAGTGCTTAACTTGTAAGAAAGTTAAGGCTGAACACCAAAGACCGAGTGGATTGATACAACCACTGGAGATTCCAGAGTGGAAATGGGAGCATATCACCATGGACTTTGTGGTGGGACTTCCAACGACAAGAAAAGGATACGATGCTATTTGGGTAATAGTGGATCAGTTAACTTAATCGGCTCATTTTCTACCAATAGGAGTTAGGTATAACCTAGAGCAGTTAGCTAAGCTTTATGTCAAAGAAATCATTTCTAGACATGGAGTACCTGTTTCGATTGTGTCCGATCGTGATCCACGATTCACATCGAACTTTTGGAGGAGTTTGCAAGAGCAAATGGGAACGCAGTTGAGATTGAGTACGGCGTATCATCCACAGACGGATGGGCAAAGCGAACGGACAATTCAAACGCTACAAGACATGTTAAGATCTTGCATTATGGATTTCAAGGGGAGTTGGGATGAACACCTACCGTGGTGGAATTCGGGTACAATAATAGTTTTCACGCTAGTATAGGCATGCCGCCTTACGAAGCGTTGTATGGAAGTAAGTGTAGAACACCACTTTGTTGGGATGAAGTAGGTGAATGTCGAATGTTGGGACCTGAGATGGTACAACAAACGGCAAACATGGTGAAGCTAATAAGAGCTCGATTAGTAGCGGCTCAAGATAGACAACGAAAGTATGCAGATCCTCATCGAGAGAAGAGGGAGTTTGAAGTAGGTTCTTATGTCTTTCTAAAAGTATCGCCTTGGAAAGGGAAGATACGTTTTGGGAAGAAAGGGAAGTTAAGTCAAAGGTTTGTAGGACCTTTTGAGATTTTAAGAAGGATAGGAGAGGTAGCTTATGAAGTAGCCTTACCTCCAGAACCGGAAAGAATACACAATGTGTTTCACGTGTCTGTGTTGTGTCCTTATAAATTGGACTATAAGCATGTAATAGAGTATGAGTCTATTCAAGTAGAAAAAGACTTAACGTATGAAGAACTTCCGATTAAGATTATTGATGGGAAGGAACAAGTCTTGAGAAATAAAGTAATACCTTCAGTAAAGGTAATTTGGAGTAACCACGATGCTGAAGAAGCAATGTGGGAGCTCGAAAGTAAAATGAAGGAAAAGTGTCCTCATTTGTTTATGTAAGAGTAGCGAGATTCTGGTGACAGAATCCTTATAAGGAGGGAAGAATGTAACGCCCGAGAATTTCGAATTTTCAATGAATTAAATTTTTATTTGATTATGTAAATTAAATAAATTTAATTGATTTGTTATGTGAGTAAGATGTTCGAAGGTCGTTCTATGACCTAGAATATACGGATGTGGTTAGTGTTCTGGCTTTGTGCTAGAATTAATTGTTGTGAATTATCAAGACGAGAACGAAGGTTTTTTGAGATTGTTTCCGTAAAAACACTATTCATTCTATGTCGTTCAGAGCTAGGGTTTGAAATTCTGAGAAATGCGTAATGTTAGAATATGACGATATTATGGAATATTTAATAATATTTTTGTTATGGAAAACGAAGTTTTCGCCTACGGACTTAAAACCTTATGGTTTGTGAAAGAGGTTTCCGAAAGGGAAATGGAATGCGTATAGTCATTTCGATTATTATACGTATGGAATAGGAGTATTATACTAGTATGTATACGAGTATGATATGAAGAATAGTACGACGTATAATACGATTATTATATGAATATTATACGAAGAGAATACATGAATAATACGCGTAGAATACGAGTTGTATTATTAGAGTATGAGCTAGGATTTTTATCAATCCAATTGGACTTGGATTAATAACAAGCCCAATAAATTAAGTATACAAGCCCAAGTCAAGGCCCAATATTAGATTGATTAAAGCCCAATGTTTATTAATGTCAAGCCCAATCCAAAGAATTAAACCGTGGGTCAAACCGGCGGGTCAAGGGATGGGTAAAACCCATGGGGCAACCCATGGGGATGACCCATGGGCAAGGTGGGTCGGCCACTTGGTGTGCAAGGCAAGTGAATCACTTGGTCACCAAGTATTTTACTTGGTGACAAAGTGGTAATTAAGTAAGGAGGTGGAAAATTGGACATTTTTGCCCTCATTTGGTTTTCTATAAATAGAAAGCTAGGTTTGGATTTTTGTTGTTTTACAAAGCTTGTCCAACATATTTAAGAGAGAGAAAAGAGCTAGAAACTTATAATCCTTCTACTTCCAAGCAAACCATTAGACGTTTATCAAGAACGTTAAATACTTCAAGGTAAATTCTCATAAACCGTAATCTTCATCTTTTTTGAGTTCTTTCTCATAGAAGAATCGTAGATGGGTGGGGCATGTTTATTGAGGAGAGATAAGGATGCCTAGTAATGACCAAATCATTGATAGGACATGACCAAATAGAAATCGTAAGTGGTTACGTGAGTTAAAACCATAAAAAAAGTCTTGAACCTGAACTTAGTTTTGAATGAACGTTTAAGAATCGATATAGCTAAGGAATGTGCCTATTGCTTGGTTAGGATGTAAATATGAAGTCCATGGAGTATTCCATATGATTTGGCTTAGAGAACATTAGTAACGAAGTTATGATGAATTGTACGGAAATAGACGTTAAACGTCAAAAACGTATAAAGTCCGGATTAAAGGTCAAAAGTTACCGTGTGACTTGAAAATGTTGGTTTCCAATGTCAACACGTGAGATAAAGTAATTAAGAGTCGTTGGCAAAAGAATTGTCACATTGCGACTTATAATGACGAAGACGAGTATTGGACGGACGAAAATGTTAAACGAACGCTCAAAAATGAACTTAAAGATGAATTCCGAGTTAACGAATTCGAAAATATGAAAATTCTTATATGAACATGTAAAGGATGTAATTCCTGACTTGTAGGAATTCGAATGGGTCAATTCGGATGTAAAACGAACAAATTAGGAAGCCAGGAGTTTCGTTAAGAAAGCAAACTATTTTGGTTAATCTGGTGCATTGTGAGTTAAATGTGCAGCAGCCAAACCCCAATGTTATCTGTCATGCCGCAGCCCGATTATGGCCGGAGGAAATAAAAAAACGGAGACTCATGGGCCCAGTTACGAGAGTTTATACATGGACTGGCAGCAGCCAAGTCCGCAAAAACCTCGGAGAGTGGCCAGTAGCGCCACTAGAATGTATAGGATGTCATGGCCATGTGCAATGCCTGGCGATGAAAAAAGGTTGACCAAGTTAGTTTTTGTTCCATTTTGAATGAAGACTTAATGTAAGATATTGAAGGTACATTATAAGACTTACCTTAACTCATTGGTAAGGTGTTAATGTAAGAAGATCTAGTAAGGTTTAATAGTAATTAAACGTAGAACCCAAAGACGTAATGAGTGAACCGTGAATGACGTTCAACGTTGGTAATTAACCATTTATGATCGAATGTCGATTAAGGATGTAAGAACGTTAATGAAACGTAACGAAGTATAAAGAGTTGAATCGACTTTAATAACGAAGTTAATATAAATAAAATATAGAAGAGAAAGAATTTGGTTAGAACAGTAAAAATGTTTATGTGATAACTAATTGCAGTGTGCTATGTGAATGTATCATGTAGATCCTGTAAAGACTGAGAATAGTTGAATTATAAATTCGAAGACACTTGAAGGCAAGTCTTTCTTAACGCTTGTCTGACCTTCGTGTTAGTCAAGTTTTTACGTGATGCATGTTATACAATGCATGAATGGTAAATAGAAAAGAGTCGATGCCTGTTTTATTCGGGCTAGACAAGTGTTGAAGAGTTGATTGATTTGTTACAAGTCTGTTGATATAGAACTGTTAACGCTATCCTATGCTAAGTATTTGGTACGGATGAGAAGGTAAGTTTGTCTATGTACAAACAAAAGTATTTTCATCGATTATTCGATGGGCACGCGAGGTTGCCAAATGTTGAACGTAAATACATTTAACGTAAGAGTGTTGATCAACATAGAGTACAATAGGCTGATCACCTAGAAGTGCTCGTAAGTAAAGACAGGTGGATGGCCTTAGTGCCGGATATCCTTTTCAAGTATGAAAATGAAAAGAGTATGTTCCTGGTCTATTGACCGGTTCATCATTCCTAAGCTATTATATATACTCTGAAATTGTTGTAAGAGAAGTATTAGTCAAGTATTTCATAATGCTTCGTAGATAATTGTTTAGATATGGATATAAAGCATGTATTTGTTGATGTGATATTCATATGATTCTTTGTTAAGACTTGCTGAGCTAGTTATGCTCATTCTTGCTTGAACCATATGTTTGCAGCTAAAGTCGAACGAACTGAGAGTTCTAAGAGAGATAAAGGCAAGGCTAAGATGGACACTTAACCATCCTGTAATAGACTAGTATATTTGTATGTAATACACTTATGAAGAACAACGAATGTATTTGGTTATGAACCTGGGAAAGGATTTATTATAGATGTAATACAAAGGTAGTAATTACACTCGTTTTGTTGTTATTTCAATGGAATGATTTTATGGAATGTAGTATCGTGGAGCACCATCTGTCGAGTTGGAAGATACACGGATTTGGGGGCGTCACAATGTTTGTATTCAGATGTTGTAAATAGGGCTCAATTATTGGAGCGCGATAACGAGTCAACCCAACCAAGAGAAAGCAGCCGACAAAATAATAATACCTGTGGTAGCAGTCATCGAAGCGGTGACAACAAACGTGGAGGGAATCAACATGCCAGAAATGGTAACCACTTCGGTGGTAATCATGGCCAAGACTATAAAAGTGGACATTTCAAGAATAGGAGATTTAACAATGATGGAAAGACGTCATCACCAGCACCCGTTGTTAAGGAAGGAGAACGACCACCTATCATATGCTTCAAATGCGGAGGGGAGGGACACATCAGTCCAAACTGCGCAATGCCATCCAAAGCGTGTTATAATTATGGAAGAGAAAGTCACCTAGCCCAATTTTGTCGTGCACCGAAGATAAGTCTAGTTGGAACGGTGACACAAAATACCGTCCCAGACAAGTCAAAACTAGTAGTTCAAGGGAGAGCGTTTGTTGTGACCTCCTAGAAAACAAAGAACCCGAACGAGGTCATCACGGGTATGCTTATCATAAACTCTAGTGAAGTCTATACATTATTTGATACCGGTTCTAGCCATTCTTTTATTTCTCCTACTTGCGCTTAACGTTTAAATTTGACTCCAGAGAAATTAGACTTTGACTTATCTGTGGAAACTCCGTTGGGAGAAACCTTCATTACATCCACTGTTTATAAGTCTTGTTTGGTTCAAATCGGTACCCTCACATTACCTGTCGATCTTATTTCATTGAAAATACTTGCATTTGACTTGATTCTAGGGATTGATTGGTTAACTACTCATCATGCAAAAATTGATTATTTTTGTAAGGTTGTTAGCGTTCATATTCCTAACCAACCTATTATGTTAATTCAAGTAACCAAACCATTAAAATCAATCACGGTCATCTCAAGCCATAAAGCTATTCGTTTATTGAAAAACGGATGTCAAGCTTTCTTAGCTCATGTCACAAATTTAAACAAAAATACATCAGATTTGAAAGATATTTCTATTGTTAATAATTATTTTTACGTATTCCCTGAAGAACTTCCTGGCCTACCTCCAGAGCACGAAATTGATTTTTTTATCGACCTTGAACCCGGTACAAAACCCATTTCCAAAGCCCCATATCGAATGGCTCCTATTGAACTTCAGGAGTTAAAGACCCAATTGCAGGAATCGTTAGACATCAGTTTCATTCGGCCCTGAAAGACGTCTCCTTGGGGTGCTCCTATTCTATTCGTGAAGAAGAAAGATGGGAGTATGCGACTTTGTATTGATTATCGGGAGTTGAATCATGTCACCATCAAGAATAGGTACCCATGGCCACGTATTAATGACCTGTTTGACTAGTTGCAAGGCACCAAATTCTTTTCAAAGATCGGTTTTCGTTCCGGATATCATCAGTTAAAGATTAGAATCGATGACATACCAAAGACGGCTTTTAGAACTCGGTACGGGCATTATGAATTCCTAGTCATGTCTTTTGGATTGACTAAGCTCCTGCTGCCTTCATGGATATGATGAACCGAGTATTCAAGAAATATTTGGATCACTTTGTGGTCGTCTTTATTGATGACATCCTCATATATTCCAAAAGCCATAAAGATCATGAGCAACACTTGAGGCTGATACTCCAAAAGCTTCGTGAAAACAAGCTTTATGCCAAGTTGAAGAAATACGAGTTCTGGCTTGAGGAAGTAACATTCCTTGGGCATGTAGTATCAAGTCATGGAATATCTGTTTACCCGATAAAGATTGAAGCTATTCAAAGCTGGGAGCAACCTAAATCAGTGACCGAAGTACGTAGCTTTCTCGGCTTAGCGGGTTATTATCGGAGATTCGTAGAAGGGTTTTCTCAAATCGCTACTCCATTAACTTAGCTGACTCGGAAAGATACAAAATTCGGTTGGAGTCTATAGTGTAAGAAGAGTTTTCAAGAACTCAAGAGGAGACTCATTTCAGCACCTGTTCGGACAATACCATCTAGCTCGGAGGGATTTGTCATCTACAGTGATGCTTCGGGCAAAGGGTTAGGATGTGTTCTCATTCAACATAGAAAAGTCATAACCTATGCCTCTCAGAAACTCAAAGAATATGAGAGGAATTATCCTACTCATGATCTAGAGTTGGCAGCTGTTGTCTTCGTACTTAAAATTTGGAGGCATTACTTGTATGGGGAGAAAGTGGAGTTCTTTACGGATCATAAAAGCCTCAAATATTTCTTCACCCAAAAGGAACTCAACATGCGGCAACGACGTTGGCTTGAACTGTTGAAAGATTATGATCATACCATTCAATACCATCCTGGTGAAGTGAACGTAGTAGCTGACGCATTGGGTAGAAGATCATAAGCGGGTACGAGTGCAATATTCTCAATACAAAGGCCCATTATGTATGACTTGCAAAGGATGGAGATAGAGTTAAAGACTCTAGGTACCCATGTGATGATGGCGAACATACGAGTATAACCGACTTTAATCGATAAAGTTAAAGCTGCTCAAGCAACAGACCTGGAGCTGATGCGTATGAGGAAGAAAGTGAAAGAAGGTGTTATGCCGGAAGCAAGAATCGATGATGAAGGAATACTTTGAGTTAACTCCAGACTTTGTGTTCCTAACGACCTTGATTTAAAGTATAAAATCATGATGGAGGCGCACAACACACCGTTTACAATCCATCCTGGGAGTACCAAAATGTATCATGATCTTAGACATACATTTTGGTGGAGCAATATGAAGAGAGAAATAGCGCAGTTTATCTCAAGGTGTTTAACTTGTCAACGAGTCAAGGCGGAGCATCAAGTGCCAAAAGGTCAATTGCAACCACTTGAAATTCCAGAATGGAAGTGGGAACACATTACCATGGACTTCGTTACTGGTCTATCCAAAGTTCTTAAGGCATAGATGCATTTTGGGTCATTGTTGATAGATTGACCAAGTCTGCTCATTTCTTACCTATATGAGAAACTTATACACTATAATGTCTTGATCGTATGTACATAAATGAGATTGTAAGACTGCATGGTATGCCCGTATCCATAGTTTCTGATCGAGACCCAAGATTCACTTCAAGATTTTGGGTTAGTTTACAAAAAGCTATGGGCACAGATTTACGATTTAGTTCGGCTTATCATCCTCAAACGGACGGGCAGTCAGAGAGGACTATTTAAACTCTTAAAGATCTATTAAGACTTTGTGTCCTTGACTTCAAGGGAAGTTGGGACAAGTTCTTACCATTGGTGGAGTTTTCCTACAACAATAATTATCAAGCAAGTATTGGTATGGCTCCATTTGAAGCGTTGTATGGAAGAAAGTGTCATTCTCCAGTATGCTGGGATGAGGTGGGTGAAGCAACGTTGTTGGGACCGGAGTTGGTACGTATGACTATAGAAAAGATTCAAACGATCCGACAACATATAAAAACCTCACAAGATCGAGGAAAGAGTTATGCAGATTTTCATCGAAAGGACGTGGAATTCGATATTGGAGATCATGTGTTGTTACGTGTTGCTCCATGGAAAGGAGTTACGAGATTTGGAAAGAGAGGAAAGCTCAATCCTCGATTCATTGGCCCATTTTTAATCCTCGATCGAGTAGGAACTGTGGCCTATAGACTCGCTCTACCGCCAAATATGTCTCGTGTTCATAATGTTTTTCACATATCCATGTTACGTAAATATGTGGAAGACCCGAGCCACATCATTGAGTTAGAACCGGACAAAATAGCATAAGATTTAACGTATGAAGAGGTTCCTGTTAAAATCTTGGATAAGAAGGAACATGTTCTACGCTCCAAGGTTATACCTCAAGTCAAAGTTTTGTGGAGAAACCACGATGTTGAGGAAATGACCTAGGAGTTAGAATCTGAAATGAAATCAAGGTATCCTCACCTCTTCGTCATACCAGGTATGTACCCTAATTTTGAGGGTGAAATTTCATAAAAAGGGGAGGTTGTAAGACCCCAACTTTTATGAATAAAAATAAATTTTCTATAAATATCATTTTTGAATATTATGGAGTGAATTTGATATAATATTAAAGTTATGGGTAATATTTAAATTTTACAAAGTACGCAAGTTGTTATATAATATTTGATTGGTCGGGGAATATTCGTTTTAACAGGGAATATTCGTACGACGACACAATCATTGGTGGACACCCCAATCCGGGTACTTCAATTCCCACGGGATTCGGTGTTCACTATATAAACATCATATGTCTATCTACCCATAATAAAAGAAACCATAAATTAGATAGAGATAAATCCTCTCCTTAAGGAGTTACAACATCTGAATATAAATACATCAATCCTAGGCCATACTAACCTTAAATCTCAAATGCGGAAACATAGACAAATATTAAGTCTTACACAATATTGTCATAAGTCTAAAACGTAACGTAACAAATAAACAACAAGTCTTCATCACTTGTTAATCTTGCCCTTGTCTTTGCTAGTAGAAAGCTCGTCAGACCTTTCGTTCTTCACTACAATGTTATTATTATGCAAGAGTGAGCACGATTGCTTACAAGTATAATAATGTAACAACAAATAATAACATGCGAGTGAATAAAAGACTTCTGAAATAAGGAGCTTAACTTTTGAATCAAGAATGAATAACAAGAATCAATAAGACCTTGAACTATGTCCTAAGTTGTCAGGGATTATACTTGAAACCTTTAACAGTCATAAGACTATGGACTCTTCTACTCGTACTTAGGGAGATCAACCTTTAGTACCATATTGTGAACAATATCTTAACGCTAAAGCATAAGTAATATCCTATACATGGTTGTTCATCTCAATTTGACATTAGAGTCCGCAACAAAGGAAGTTTAGTTTGGATAAATTTAAAAAGGGTTCTGAAATTTAGAACGTTCATCAACTATGGACTAGTCGAATCATTAAGAGTTCACTAGTCTTAAATGGTTCAACAATAATTGATATTCAATTGAATAAAATTCAAAAAAAATATACAATTGAAATAAGTATTGTATGACTGAACTTATTCTTTAAAAGAATTATAGCATCTAATATGAAGTCTTAAACTTGAACAATTAAGAACAAGAGCTTACTCGATAAAAAATACAATTATAAGACTTGATCAATGAGTAATTTAGAATTTAAGGAACTGGCTTAACAATAATAATTTAGAAATAGAATATTTGCTCAATATAAAAGTAAGGTTTAGAAACTTGCCTCTTGCACAAGCTACGATTAATTCACGTTCTTTATTAAATCCTACATATCAATACATTCACAATACCCATTAATTAATAGTTCGATATACCTATCGAATCCCACATTGGTCTTTGAATATGTTATTGTAATTTTAAGTCTTATTAATTAATCACATAACGTAAGTTAACTAACATATTATTATATGCTTGACATGTCTTCATGTTCATTACATTAGGTTTTACAAACATATTTTCAAAGCTTGAACACTTAGAAAAATTTCTGAAGTTTTGCAGGTAGGGCGTGAGCGCGCTACTTTTGTTCTCTAAATCGGCGCGGGAGCACTCCATTTGTTCTTTAAAGTGGCGTGGGCGCACAGACTGGCGATAAGCACGCTCCATTCGTTCTTTGATGGCCAGCGGCCGCTGGCCATTTACGAACCAGCATTCTGCAGTTCAAGAAGAACACCCAGAACAACCCAAAATCTACCAATTTCTTTATTCGTACATGAATTTAAACATACCCAGACATTATAATATACACATTCAACCTTTCTAGCATGATTTTAACAGGTTAAAACATACAATTACTTGAATCAATTCATGTAATTTCAGTGTTCTTGGTGATTTTGAAAATATTGAACATAAAACAGAAAAATTGGCATTACGGGTTTGTTATAACACCGAATCTGTCCATTCAAAGTTTATTTTCTTCGTTTTGACATGTGAAAATATAATCTACCGTTAAATTTCAAATTAAACAACAATTCGTAGCATACCAATTCCCATAAGGGCCATACATATGAAACTTATACTCAGTAACTTCACAAATCTATTTACAGCATGTTTGTATGCAATTGATGTTATGAAAACATACATATATGGTAATAAAAACATATTATGATTATATATTATCACCTAGATCATCAATTCATGCATAGATCACACAAATTTGTTTTACAGAGAAGTTAGAGATAGTTTTTCACAAGAATTATAACAACATAAATTATAAATTGGGTTGAAGAGATTACCCTATTGCAGATTAATAAGAGTGAAGTCCCTTTTCAGATTCTTCTTCAATCTCATAATTTCCCTCAAAAAATTCTCTGAATTCTCTGAACTCTCAAGTTTCTTTGTTTCAAAATAACATACGTAATAATAATAAAAAAAGACTAATGCGCAATATAACTTCCAACGTTGTGGTCAGTTAATCCATTCGTGGGTTAACTGCCCAACTCCTCATAGTGCCTTGTTTGGCTATCACTTAATTATTACTTCTAATTATTTTAATTAATCTCTTATAATATAGTTTAATAATGTCACACCCATTTAGGCAATTAATCAAATATCTTATTTAATTAAATTTAAATAAAATGTAATAATTTTTCATTAATTCACACAATCACATAATTAAATTTCTCATTTATTAATTATGTCAAATTATTAAATCTCTAATTAATTATTAAATTAATTAAAATAACATTATACTTATTAAATAATTCATTTAAATCAATAAGCTCACTTAATACTTACTTTGAATAATAAAATTCCCCACATTAATTTAATCAATATAACACATAATTAAATTAATCTACCATAAATTCATCAATTAATTATTTAATCCAATAATTAAATTATCGAAAATATTTATTTAATTTAATAAATATTCAAATTAGATTACAAAATTTTGTTCGTCACATAGAGAGCACACATCTTTGAGTTCAATATTAGTTAACTCTAAGTAAGGTTCGTTTAGCTCTGAGTGGCAAGAAAGTTTTGAGAGTTGAAGGCTTTGATGGACTCTAGCTCTAAGCTTTTCATAAGCTCTAAGCTTAGTGATGTTTTCACTACATAAGTTTTGAATCACTAGCTTTGAACTTTTCCTTCGAAGCTTGAGCATAGAGTATTGATTGACGCTCTAGTTTCCAACTCTATGTGTAGGATTACGCTCGACGTTTTGCTCTTCATCTTTACTCAACGCTTCCGGTTTAGCTCTTAGTCCTTTTGCTTTGCTCTGAACTATCTTGGCTTAGCTCTGAGCTATCTTGTTCTGCTCTGAATTATCTTCAGTAAAGCTCTTAGTTAAGTCTTCTACTCGACGTTTTCCTTGTTGAATTGACTCGAACAATACAACTGAAAAGACTAACATTAATCCTAACTTCACTTATGGATTATCTATGAATAAAAAACTATACAATGATTACTAGGATCCAAATATATTAATCATGATAAGACATGTTATTCTCAAAGGCACAAAAAGAAATCTAGAAAGGGGGTTGAATAAATCTAATTAAAATATTTCTCTTAAGATTGTTTACCAAATGAATTAAACGAATTAATTGATTGCGTTATGCATATTGGAATGTAATTTTGAAAACTTCTTCAAAGATTCAATGAAAATTTTGTTTTAAATTTAGTGAACAAGGTGGACTTAAGTCACATTAATGGAATCGAATAGTGATAGAAAAGTAAATGTGCAGAAAGATAAATGACACAATTTTTTTTACGAGTTTCGGAGCTCAAAAGTCTCATAGTCCTCTTTTCTACTTCGAGAGTAGGGATATTTGACTAAGAAAGGGAGATCACTAACATTTCAGTTCACAAAGAACTGTTACAACAGTGATTCGCAAAGAATCTTTCAAGTCACACATACTTGGAATTAAAAGATCACAAAGATCAACACACAAAAAGAAAAGAGATGTTTTGAGTTGCTGCTAAATGATGTTGAGCACTTCTTCAATATATCTTAGCAACAGTTGAGTTTGTATAGAATCGTAGGGTGAACTTTTAGAACTCAGAGTATCACCACTTTGACTGTGTGTAAATTCTTAGTTCTTAGTGTTTGAAGTCGCCATCCTTTTATAGAGTTCTCTTGGGATCTTTCCGTTGGGAATTTATCATTGCTCCATTATGTCCAAGACACTTGTCATTCACCAATTGTTTGTCTTCGAAATATTATTTTCTTGGACCACCTCAGTTCACTTTCCTTAGACTGTGAACAATGCCAGTAGCAGCTACGTGTCTTGTGAACTTGCTCATATAGCTATTAGATAGAGCTTCAAAATGGTTCTTTCTTTATTGCAAATACACATGAAGATAATCCTTGAGGGTTGTGTGTTTAAGGTTGATGACAATTGTCATAACATGCCACAAACTTGTTAAAAGACTATACTATATGATTTTTGCTATATCATAGAGTAAATTGACTTACTTCATTTGCTCTACGAAAACGAGTGGCTCTGCGATTCTGACTTTGCGATTTGACTTTTGCTCTACGATTGTTGACAATATTCAATTCACTCTGCGAACTTTGAGTGGTTTTACCTTTAGCTTAGTGAGAAGTCTTCTAGCCAAGGACAACTAAGATATTACAAAGAATTACATTATGATTTTAATCAACCTAATATATTTGATCCCTAACTAAGTCATTTTACATAATTTCTTTCATAAGGACTTTACAAAAATAACTTGGAGTTACAAATATACATTAATTTTAGTCATCATTAAATCAAACATGGAACCACGTAAATGCACCTACTAACAATCTCCCCCTATTTGATGATGACTAAATAAGTAGTTTTTAATTCAATCATCAGTAGTTAAATGCAAATAAACAAGAGAAATTTAAATGTCTTAGCATATAGTGAGAGATTGTATTTTCTAGAAAGAAAAATGAGTTTTATTGATGAAAAAAAATAAGTTACATGAAAAGAAATGAAGTACAATATTACAAGTAAAAAAAAATTAACTCCTCCAATCTCTGGCTCTTTTTGATGGTCGACATGGTCGGGGTGGATTTCTCCTTTCGTCAGTCACGCTACGTTTATAAGCTCGCCTTCTTTCTTATTCTCTTCTCCTTATCTCTTCCATGGAATCTCCTGGTCTAGGATTTGTGTAATAACCAAGAATTCTAAGTCACATTGTAAATAAATATATTAATTAAATATTACTAATATTGAAAACTTTGTGACATATATTAAATGAATATGTGGACTAATGGAAATAATAATTATTTATCAAGGATGGTAAGTATGTTATGACTTATGTGAAACATGTATGGGATTTAAATAAATATATATTATAATATGTATATATATTTATTTATTTTATAAAGAGAATTAAAAAAGAAAAGTTATATAACTTAATATACACATTAGGTATGAGAATTAAATAACCTAAGGGTTAGGGTAATGGAAGAATGTTAGTTTTAATCCGGATACTAGTAACCTAACCCCAAGAGATTTATTTTATACATATTTCAACTAATTAATTATATAACTTAATTAAAGCAAATCTAATTGGGTTATATAATTAAATGTACATGAGTAATTATTTAAATTCCAAATGAGTGGAATGGAAACCCTAATTAAATAATTAGGGTAACATATATAAAATTTGTGTGTTTGACCCATAGTTATTAACATGGCCCAATCATTTAATTTAGAAATCCCAAAACAATAAATTAAGTGACCCAAATTTAGCCCAACTTATAATGGACTTTTTAGTCATTTTACTAAGCAAATTTGGCATTAAAAATAAAGCAAAATTGGACAATTAAAGGGGGGGGGGGGTATCTGGCCACCTAGGGGAATTAGAAGTATGTGATGTATTTTTTTTCAACCATTCTTATCCACTAAATTAGGTGTCAACAATTGATTTGGTCACCCTATTTAGTAATAATTATAAGTAAACTAAGAGATAAGAGAGAGAAGAAGTTGGAAGATTTATATGGTATATCTAAACATATTTTACCAACAATAAAAACATTCACTTAATTTACCAACAAAGTTTACTTCATTTTATTTCATTTATTCCAACTTTACAAAACAAAAGAAAAAAGAGAGAGAGAGAGACAGAGAGAAAGGGGGGAGTATTTGGCAGCCATAAGGAAGAAGAAGGAAAAGAGTTTGAGCTTCATGAACCCTAAGTTCATCTACTACATTGAAAAAACAAGAAGGTGTGCCATTAAATCAAGGTAACAACCTTAAATCCTAAGCCTTTAGTTTCATTTCTTTTGATGGTTTAACAAAATGAAGAGTTGATGTTTTTGAACTCCAAAACATTAGATCTACATGTTATTAAGTGTTTCATGTATGGATCTAACCTTTTTGAGTGTTAAAAGTTGGATCAAAGGAATAAATAAAACTAGCTAGTTTCTAAAGGGCTCGAAAACCCTAGTTTTCTTCCACTTTGATCAACTACCATTTAAGATATGCACCTTTTTTCTAATCCGACAAAGAAAGGTGCTAGATATGTGCGTTAAATGTTAAACCCAAATGGTAGCACTAAAAAATGTTGATTTTTCAAGCCTTGGGAGCTATTTTGGTCGGAACAGTCCAGCTTGTGAAGAAAAAGGTAATGGACTGTTTTTGCCAGCTGCTTGCAAAGGCAGTTTCGTCCTTTTTCTGTACTTTAAAAATTCTGGAAAAATTTGGTAGGATAATATGATGAGTTAATTGAGTCCAGTAAAAAGATGGCGATTTTTGGATGTGTAGAATGAGAGTTAGGGATTTTACAAGAAAGGACTATTTTAAAAGTGAACTAAAATATCTTTTTGTGTGTAACTCCAAAAATTGTGAAATTTCTACTGGAGGTAGAATATCAGGAAATGAGATTACCCTAAAAATTTCGTAATTATTGGACAAAGGAATGGTTTATGATAATTGTAGCAAGATCTGACTATTTTGGACCATTTAAAAATAGTATACGAATTTGAAAATTTCTAGAAAAAATATATGTTCATGAGGGAACCATATTCTGATGATTTCCAGAAAAGAAGAATTTTCAGAATTGTTTTGGTATTTTTCATGTAAATGTTTGAGTTATGAATAAATGAGAATAATAAGTTATATGATGTCATAAATGAAAAATGTAATTTTATGGCTTAGAAACCCTAAATATGATGTATGTAGATTTATGGAGGGTATTTTGGTCATTATTGATTAAAATTTATATTCGTGGCATTTTAGGATTGTTAAATAAATGATTTTAGTAAAGGGTAAACAATTAAAATTAATTATTTATGAGTTTAATAAATGATTAAAATATTATTAAATGATTAATAATATAAGATTAAAATATTTTAATATAATTAATAATATTAGATTAAAATATTATTCAATGATTAATAATATTAGATTAAAGCATTAATTAATAGTTAAAATATTATTAATAATCATGAACTGTTATTATTCAATTTCACGAAGTGCGAATACCCATAATCATGAATAATAACGGTTCATGATTATTAAGGATAGTTTGTTAAGGATTAATAATCATGAAAAGTTCATTATTAACCGTATTATCAATAATAATCCTTATGAACTGTTTATGAGCTAGATTTATACTAGTTGTATCAGCTAGATCAAATATGTTTAAATTTGTTAAATCAAATATGTTTTTAAAGCTGTTCCTAACCAATTGATTTGATAAGGACTCTAGACTAAGAAAAAAGAACAATTTTAATAAATCATTATATTGGAAAATAATTATTGCTCATTTACTAAGTGTTTATGCATAATTCATCGGGTATGAGATGTTGATCCCCTCGATTACCAAAACTTACTAAAAGGATCAGTTTAAATAGTGACAACCTTAGTATATGTTCATGGTCATTCTAGACCACTAAATATCTATTATTCAATTGTTTGAATATTCAATTATCGAAATTAATTAATGTTCTTCCACAATCAAATTTCATTGTTGAACATTGATCGTTAAATTCCTTTCTAATCATGATATATCTCCCTTGTATTTAAAACTGCTAAACAAATTAGTCGCTTACTCTTGCTATATCATAACGTTTATTTCAGCTAAGCCTGAATGTTCAAATAAGAAAGATAAGGCAATGGCAAGGGCAAGGTCCAAGAATAGTTTGTTAAGGATGTTTAATTATTATCTAATCTGATGTAATTATTTATATAAACCTTTTGTAATAGTAAAGATAGGTTTAAGTTAAGGTTAAGAAGAACTTGGGATTATATTGAAGTTTTATATATAATGAACAATGTATGTTTATTATTCCATAATAGTTTATAGAATGCTTGTGATGCTGATGGATCGTGAGCACCGAACCCGAGATTAGAGAACCCGGATTTGAGGGCTTCACAATCTGGAAGTCTGAACTGCTATTCCCCTTGTATATGAACCCTTTAAAGATTTTGATTTAGGAAATTTCGGTCATTACTTGGGAGCCTATAGCCAATGTGAGTTACTCCTCTCAACGATCCTGGAGCACTCAACGATCTTGGAGCTTGAGCTCTCAAAGGTATAACTTGAGGAGTTCTGGAAGGAGGAAGAGGAGGAAGAGATGATTGAACTCTAATTGATTGTTTATTCTCCCCCTCTTTTTGTCAGCATCTTTTAGTAGAGTTGTTACTTCCTCTGTGAGATTGTGAATGGTCTTAATCATGGATACAACTTACGATGAAGAGAGAGTGACTTGGTATTTAATCTCATTATACTTCTTGTCTTGATCTTGGCGGATTCATGAACGAGCGCCATTGCATTATCAGTTTTGGTGATGACATCTCTTGTGAATGACTTGAATTTTTGAATGCTGGTTCTAAGATCGAAGACTTTATCTGAGAGAATTTTCTTGCAGCTTGAGTGAGTGCTATGCATGCTCTTCAAAGATGCAACATAGCCATCAATCTTTTTGAAGTAAATTTCATCTCTAGTTGCTAACGATTTTTCAATAACTAACACCAGGTTGTCCATTTGTGTGCCAAACTTCTCACTCATTTGATCAGGTACTTTTGTAGCTTGTTTGGCAACGAAGGTAAGGCTCTTCTGCACGCCTTAAGTTGCAGAGTTTATGCCCGACTTGCATGTAAGGTTTTGTGAAAATCAAAGTAGCAATCAAATTGAAAAATTAGCGGAAGCGAAATAAAATTAGATTTTAAAATTTTTCACAAACCAATTACCCGGATCATCCTTTATGCATATTATTAATTAAACGAAGAATAAGAAATTATGAAATCATACCCTTGTAGAAACGAGCTTCCTCAGGTACGAGTTCACCTCCTACTTCTCCGCGATCTCCTTGAATCTTCGGGTAGATTTCTTCCTTTGATCAATGTAAGCCACCCAAGTGTATGGCCTCTAGAGGTGATCCACCAAAGAAGAAGAATTTTCAAGAAGAAGGGGTATTGGCTCAAACCCTAGTTTTTCCTATCTGTATAGAAAAGGAGGCGTACTCTTCAACTCTTGGAATTACGTATATTAGATATCTGATATAAGACTCCTCTTATAAAGATATCATGTAACCCTATTTTAATTAAAATAATGTATTATTTATTTAATTAAACTCTTTTAATTAAATGGGCTCCCTAATCCTATTAGGGTAAATTAATTAAACTCCTTTAACTAATTTTCCTTCCTAATCCAATTAGGAATAAATGAAATACTTATATTAAATTAATTCCTAAACCTTTTAGAAATTAAAATAATAATAATAATTGTAATAATATTAATAAGACTCCTCTTATTAATTTATATTTAATATTTCTAAAATATTAAATAATAAATATTAAGCTATTTAATTTATTCTATCACCATAGATTAAATTAAATATACTTAATATATTATTACAATTATGCCATTAACTTCTTAAATAATTATTCTTCCTTTTTATGGTGTGACCCTTTAGGTTCTCCATATTAAATCGGTTGTGAATAAATCAATTAGAACAATTCTAATCTCATTTAAATAAATAAATTAAACAAATAATTTATTTAAATAAATAATATTTATTCTACAATAGGGATAAGCCTCCCTAGCGATCAACGACTTTCCAGATAATATAGATTTCAACATTAATCATAAAAGAACCTTTGAGTAAATAGTTACCGTACAATTCAATCCTTCCACCATCTGATGTCCCAATTAAATATAAGACATGGAATTCTTTGTCAAGTCTTATTTTATTTAATTATATGTATTTCGATTCCTAAATGCACAACTCCTAATGAATGCAAATTAGAAACTACTTTCTAATTTCATTCCACCTTGGCCAAGGATTCCTGGGTTGTCATTTATCGAATCACATAGGACATTTCTCCCTTTTTACTAGAAGTGGTAGATTCTTTATTTGTCATTCATTATCTTCATATATAACTTATTACACCCAAGCATACCCTTTGATATACTCTAAGAGTCTTAAGGAATAAGTCAAAGTGTAATTCATTATATATAAGATACTATGATGATCTCAAGTCTAAGGATCATTTGTACTACTATCACTATAGGAATTCCTATTGACAGGTAAGTAAAACTCCATTAGGTATTCCTTAGCGAGTCACGTTCAGTGAACTTATTCTCTAATAAGCACCTATATACTTGCTTTAGTGTCTCCACACAAATGATCATGAGATCAATCATCCTCATCCAATGAGCAAACAACGACGTACCAATCTATCCGGATTCATTAATCCCTTTTAGTAATCCATTGATTGGGAACATTTTAGTTTTAAGCTATCTAAGAATTTAGATCTCATTAGCATGATCTCATCATGATTCTAAAAGCATTGCTTAAAACTATGGGTTTATCACATATTATTAAAACAAAGACACCATGTAGATAATAAATGCCTTTAATAAATAATTCTTTTATTAATAAATAAATAAGATTGATTACAAAGTATATGCTTTATCATCATACATGATTGGCTTGTATGCATAATACTTTCAATCTCCCACTTGCACTAAAGCCAATCGTAGTGGTATCTCATACCCATCTCTCTAAGTGACGATCAAAGCCTTTGTTGTGTTAACGCTTTAGTAAATGGATCGCAATATTCTCTTGAGAGTCCACACGCTCGGGGTGGCGTCTCCTCTTTCAATGATCTCTACGATCAAATGAAATCGTCATGCAACACGTGTTTGGATTTACGATGAGACACGGGTTCCTTAGCTTGCTTGTAATGACTCAGTGTTGTCCGCAGAATAAAAGGCTTTGGTCCTTTAATGCTAGAAACCACACCAAGTTTGGTAATGAACTTCTTCATCCAAACAACTTACTTTGCGACTTCACTTGCGCTATGTACTCTCTGCCTCATCCTTTGAATAAAGAATTTTGTTTCTTTGCTTGGAACTCTTCAACTCAACTGCGCCACCGTTTAAGGTAAACACATACCCGAAATGGATTTATTGTCATCTTGGTGCGTTTGAAAACTTGAGTGCGTGAAGCCCTCTGGTTTTAATTCGGACCCAGTAGACAAGAAATACATCCTTAGTTCTTCTTAAGAACTTTAGGATATTTTTTCAACGCCTTCAATGTTCTTCTCACGGATTCGATGATACCGCTTGTTACACTAAGTGCATGAGCGACATACGGTCTAGTACATATCATACCGTACATGATAGATCCTATTCTTTGAAGCATAAGGAATCTTACTCATACGGTTTCTCTCCTCAGGTGTCTTTGGGGCTTGTTTCTTGGAGAGATGTATTCCATGGCTCATCGGCATGAGACCTCTTTTGGAATCTTCCATGCTAAACCACTTTAGCATCAAGTCGATGTCGTTCCTTGGGACAAGCCAAGCATCCTTTTAGATCTATCTCTATAGATCTTTATCCCCAAAATATAGGATGCTTCTCCCAAGTCCTTCATGGAGAAGTGTTTAGATAACTTGATTTTAATTAATTGTAGCATAGGAATATCATTCCCCTATCGGTAATATATCATCAACATATAATACAAGGAATGAAAACAGCGCTCCCACTAACCTTCTTTGTACACATGGTTCATCCTCATTTTGATAAAATCAAACTCTTTGATTGTCTCATCAAAGCGGATGTTCCACCTACGAGAAGCTTGCTTTAATCCATAAATGGATCGTTGTAGCTTCTGAGACTTGATTTGTTCTATCCTTTGAAACAAATCCCTCACGGTTATGTCATATACACATCCTCCTCAAGTTTCCCATTGAGGAAGGCCGTTTTCACGTCCATCCGCGATTTCGTAGTCGTGGTAAGTCTATGATCATAAGCAAAATTCGAATGGACTTGAGCATTACTCTTGGTGAGAAGGTTTCGTCATAGTCAACTCCTTGTCTTTGTTTGAAACCTTTTGCAACCGATCGGGCCTTATAGGTCTCTACCTTGCCGTCTGCGCTCCGGTCTTTCTTTTAAAGACCCATTTACACCCAATAGGCTTAATGCTTTAGGTGGTGAGACCAAAGTCCATACTTGGTTCTCATACATAGAGTCCATCTCGATTTCATGGCTTCTTGCCACTTCTACGAGTCTTTACTACTCATAGCTTTGTTAAGTAATTCAATGGATCATCATCATCTATGATCGTACCTCATTGTCATCTTCTATGACAAGTCCATACCTGTCGGCATCTTTGGTACTCTTCCAGATTTCTGAATAGGGTGTGGTATGAAGGAATCTCTACTTGGTTAGGTTCCTCACTTTGATACGTAGTATTTTGTGGTTCTTGAACCTCTTCAAGATATATCTTACTCCCTCGACCCCTTGAGGATAAACTCCTTTTCCAAGAAGGCGGCATGTTTCATAACAAACACCTTTTGATCGGTTGGATGATAGAAATAATACCCGATGTTTCTTTAGGGTATCCCACAAATCTACATTTGTCGGATCTAGTCTGTGACTTATCGTTTTCAAACTTTTGACATAATTTGGACAACCCCAAGTCTTAACATGCTTAAGCTTTGGTTTCCTCCCATCCATAACTCATATGGGGTCTTGGGGACGGATTTTTTTGTAGGTACCTTGTTAAGTAGGTATGCAGCTGATTCTAGGGCATATCCCCAGAAGGAAATTGGAAGGTCGGTAAAGCTCATCATAGATCGAACCATGTCCAACAATGTTCGATTTCTCCTTTCAGATACACCATTCATCTGTGGCGTCCCTGGTGGAGTCCATTGTGAGATTATACCATTTTCTTTGAGACAATTGAGAAACTCACCACTTAAGTATTCTCCTCCTCGATCAGATCGAAGAATCTTAATACTCTTACCAGTTTGCTTCTCAACTTCACTTCTGAACTCTTTGAACTTTTCAAATGATTCAGATTTGTATTTCATTAAATACACATATCCAAATCTTGAGTGGTCGTCAGTGAATGTAATAAAATAAGGATACCCTCCTCGTGCGGTCGTTGTCATAGGTCCACATACATTTGTGTGTACCAACGCTAACAACTCTGTAACTCTTTCTCCTTTTCCACTAAAAGGAGATTTAGTCATTTTACCCATGAGACAAGATTCACAGGTTGGATATGATTCATAATCAGATAGCTCTAGGAGCCCATCTTTATGCAACTTGGATAATCTTGTTTCATTAATATGATCGAGTCTACAGTGCCACATGAAGGTATAATTAACATCATCTCTTTTCCTTTTCTTAGTTTGTTCAATTTGAAATATATTTTCATGCAAGTCAAGTATATAAAGTCCATTTCGCAAATTATCAACACCATATAAAACATTATCATTATAAATAGAACAACTATTGTTCTTTATTATAATATTAAAACTATCCATATCCAATACGAGAGATAGAAATAATGTTTCTAATGATATTTGGAACAAAATAACAATTATTTAAATTAATGAACTTGCCGTGTAGGCGCTAAACAATAAGTCCCTACATTAATCGTGAACCTTTGCTCCATTTCCCACTCGTGGGGCGACCTCATCCTTGCTCGACTTTCTACTTGACCGGTCCACGATATTATTACATATGTGAGAACCACATCCGGTATCCAATACCCAGTAGAAGATTGACTTTCGAGAAAAATTAATTTCAATCATAAACAAACCTTGATTAGGATTGAAGCTTCTCAAGCTTCTTACGCTTTTGATTCGCGAGATAATCCTTGCAGTTCCTCTTCCGATGACCCTTTACTTATTGCAATGGAAGCAAATTCCTTTGCTATTTGGATCGGGTTTCTTTTGATCCTTCACTTTCGCCTTTCCCTTAGCCTTCTTGGATTTTTTTTCTTTCGAGGAAGATACCTTGGGCCTCTTCCTTTTCTTGGAAGAATCATCCACCGATGAAGACATGGTTCTTCTTGGATGGGAAGTGACCTTGACGATTTTCAACATGTTAAGTAATTAGGCAAGTGACATCCAACTTATTCATGTGAAAATTCACAACAAATTGTGAGAAGGTGTGCGGAGTGACTGCAAGACTAAATCTTGACTCAATTCTCCATCCATGGCGAACCCAAGTTGTCCAAGGCGTTCAATCGATTGATCATCTTTAGGACATGAGTCTCAAGCGGTAGTGCCCTCGGTCATCCGAGATCGGAAGAGCTCCTTAGATATTTCATATCTAGCGGTCCTACTTTGCTCACCATACTGACTCTCGAAGGTGCGATAGCATAGTAGGAGCATCCATCCATTTTCATCTTGTGACATGAAGCTCGTTACTCATGGATGCGAGTATGATGCATTGAGCCACGGATGCATCATCTTGCCACGATTTAAAAGTAGCAATCTCTTCCTCGATTTGTCTCGCAACTTTTTGCGAGTGCTGGCGAATTTAGGACATAAGAAATCTTTTCAAATGGTGAGAACAATTCTCAGATTCCTTAACCGGTCCAGTGTAGTTTGATCCGGTCGGTTTGTTAGCATCAAGTATGCTTCTGTGATGAAATTAGTGAATGTGACATTTTCAAAATTTCGCATGTAAAAAGACAATATTTTAGCAAACATTCATTTAATTAATTACCAAAATAAATTAGGTCTTATTTTATATTGGTATCTCCACTATTTTCTTCAAACTATATTACCCTCATTTATATAGTTAAGGCAAAATCTAATTAAAGTTTTTTGCTAGTGAGAATAAGGATCCCATTTCAAATATATATAGCCTTGTGGTGACTGACAAACTATATATAAATAAATAGGTAGACAACTCCTTGTCAATTACATCAACATGTAACTCCTTATGTTTTGCCTCTTAGATTATTTTGATCAAGTGGTGGCACATCCGAATCAAAATTATCTAAGTTAAGTCAACCTAGCACTTCCATATATTTCAAAAAAGAAAAATATCGCCCTTGTGGTGACACAACAAAACAATATTGTTCAATTTTCTTTATAAGCATCAAATGTGATAAATTAACATCTTAAATACTTAATACTTGCCTTGTGGTGACACAACAAACTCATATTAAATATTTAATACTCTATTAATTTTATCATGCTAGAAGGCGACGTTCGATATTCTAAATATCTTTGAACGCTTAAGACTTAATATAAAAAAAACTTTGAGGGATTTGTTATTATTTGTCTCATCTTGTTTAGCACGCATGCAAATATATATATAAAATACGCGTTATATTATTAAACATGCGAAGCATGTTTGCATAATATATAATATATATATAATACTAGCATGCACATATAGAATACTATATTCTACCCGGATTGATTATGGACTTTTATTCTAGTTTGGTTCACTAGAGCCACCAAGTGAACCAAAAGGTCAAACCTTAGGGTGCAAAGAATAAACATTTAAATATAACTATTACATTTAAACTCGGACTCCATTACAAACGGGTCTTTTAGCGCTCCTTGCTCCTTGATCTTCGGTTCTTCAAAAAATTCTAACTAGTCCTATTACATAAACTATTTAATTTAAATAGAAACCTTGATCGTGATCGAGGGGAAGTACATAGGAGAGAGATAGAATTTACATCAAGAAGAAAACCGAGAAAAGGCAGTACGCAGAGACCCCATTTAATAAAACCCATTCATTCAAACATCCAACTAAAATAAATCCAATCACATTGGTCGATTGTCCATAATCAATCCCATTTATTATCATACATATCATCATATGTATCAATAAATAAAATCATTCCATATATATATGAGTATCATTTAATGGGCAATTTTATGTTGCATGAAATCAATTTCAAGATTAAAATAAACTCTTTTATTTTAATTATAAAATTATTAAGATTAATATATATATATATATATATATATATATATATATATATATATATATATATATATATATATAATATATATATATATATATATATATATATATATATATATATATATATATATTAAAAGTCCTACTCCATGCAAAATAAAGGACCTTGATTACATATATCACGGACATAATATATATATACTACCACGTGGAACAACATTTGGAAACAAAAGATTCACCTTGCTTTTTAACAATATATATATATATATATATATATATATATATATATATATATATACATCACGGAAAAAAAAAAAAAAAAAACACCTGTTTAGTTATAGATAATATAGAATAATATATATATAAATATAATATCTAATGAGAGAAAAAAAAAATAGCAAAAAGTTAACGGAGAAACAAGTTACACGGACTCAACTTTTGAAGAAAAAAAAACCTACGAATTGCATAAAAAAAATAGTTTTTTTTAAAAAATAGTTTTCGAAAAAAATTATATATTTTTTTCTTCAATAAAATAATAATTTTATACAATAAATTATGCCCAATAAATTATTCAAAATACATACCCATACATATATGGAATCAAAATAATTAATAATTCGCATAAAGTTTGGCTCATGATACCACTGTAAGGTTTTGTGAAAATCAAAGTAGCAATCAAATTGAAAAATTAGCAGAAGCGAAATAAAATCAGATTTTAAAATTTTTCACAAACCAATTACCCGGATCATCCTTTATGCATATTATTAATTAAACGAAGAATAAGAAATTATGAAATCATACCCTTGTAGAAACGAGCTTCCTCAGGTACGAGTTCACCTCCTACTTCTCTGCGATCTCCTTGAATCTCCGGGTAGATTTCTTCCTTTGATCAATGTAAGCCACCCAAGTGTATGGCCTCTAGAGGTGATCCACCAAAGAAGAAGAATTTTCAAGAAGAAGGGGTATTGGCTCAAACCCTAGTTTTTCCTATCTGTATAGAAAAAGAAGGCGTACTCTTCAACTCTTGGAATTACGTATATTAGATATCTGATATAAGACTCCTCTTATAAAGATATCATGTAACCCTATTTTAATTAAACTAAGGTATTATTTATTTAATTAAACTCTTTTAATTAAATGGGCTCCCTAATCCTATTAGGGGTAATTAATTAAACTCCTTTAACTAATTTTCCTTCCTAATCCAATTAGGAATAAATGAGAGTACTTATATTAAATTAATTCCTAAACCTTTTAGAAATTAAAATAATAATAATAATTGTAATAATATTAATAAGACTCCTCTTATTAATTTATATTTAATATTTCTAAAATATTAAATAATAAATATTAAGCTATTTAATTTATTCTATCACCATAGATTAAATTAAATATACTTAACATATTATTACAATTATGCCATTAACTTCTTAAATAATTATTCTTCCTTTTATGGTGTGACCCTTTAGGTTCTCCATATTAAACCGGTTGTGAATAAATCAATTAGAACAATTCTAATCTCATTTAAATAAATAAATTAAACAAATAATTTATTTAAATAAATAATATTTATTCTACAATAGGATAAGCCTCCCTAGCGATCAACGACTTTCCAGATAATATAGATTTCAACATTAATCATAAAAGAACCTTTGAGTAAATAGTTACCGCATACAATTCAATCCTTCCACCATCTGATGTCCCAATTAAATATAAGACATGGAATTCTTTGTCAAGTCTTATTTTATTTAATTATATGTATTTCGATTCCTAAATGCACAACTCCTAATGAATGCAAATTAGAAACTACTTTCTAATTTCATTCCACCTTGGCCAAGGATTCCTGGGTTGTCATTTATCGAATCACATAGGACATTTCTCCTTTTACTAGAAGTGGTAGATTCTTTATTGATCATTCATTATCTTCATATATAACTTATTACACCCAAGCATACCCTTTGATATACTCTAAGAGTCTTAAGGAATAAGTCAAAGTGTAATTCATTATATATAAGATACTATGATGATCTCAAGTCTAAGGATCATTTGTCTTACTATCACTATAGGAATTCCTATTGACGGTAAGTAAAACTCCATTAGGTATTCCTTAGCGAGTCACGTTCGATTGAACTTATTCTCTAATAAGCACCTACATACTTGCTTTAGTGTCTCCACACAAATGATCATGAGATCAATCATCCTCATTGAGCAAACAACGACGTATCAATCTATCCAGGATTCATTAATCCCCTTTTAGTAATCCATTGATTGGGAACATTTTAGTTTTAAGCTATCTAAGAATTTAGATCTCATTAGCATGATCTCATCATGATTCTAAAAGCATTGCTTAAAACTATGGGTTTATCACATATTATTAAAACAGCACCATGTAGATAATAAATGCCTTTAATAAATAATTCTTTTATTAATAAATAAATAAGATTGATTACACAGTATATGCTTTATCATCATAAATGATTGGCTTGTATGCATAATACTTTCATTGCATTCCTGAATTATATCTTGCAGCATGCGGGTAAGTTGACTCTTGGATGACAGGAGGTATAGTCTCTCGTATAGCCTCTTGAGAGCTGGTGTTATGTCTGCTTGATCTTCACGATTAAGGCCTTCAAACACCATTTTATCAGTTAGAAACTGGTGTTGAATGGTGAAGCTTAACTCCTTTGTATGAGAAGATGAATGTTCGGAAGTAGTTTGAGTGTTGGAGGTAGATGGTATACTACGTATAGGTATGAGAAGTTGTTATATCTATATGGGTTTAGTATAAAATTGTCATAAAGCGTTGAACAAAAACATAGTTTGGGTGCTTCATAATGTGGATGAGTAGTTTTTTAATGGTTGAATGAAAGTCACTTTGTTGTAGGATCCTAATAGCCAATCTCCAATTGTAATCTTTTTGAGCAAAGTTGAACTGTGAATGATAATGTTGGGATAACACTATAATGTTAGTTACTCACTTTAATGCCCACATTACCCAACTGTAGTCCCTTTGAAGCTAAGCTCAAAGAAGGGGCATTGCTGTTAGGAGAAAGTAGAGTGAATAGTCCACACTATGATCCTCAAATGCAACTTCTTATGCATTCCTAGTGTGACGCCCCCAAAATCGGTATATATCACCTATTCTTAGTCGCCAAATACATGGTACAAAATTCAAATACTACTTAATTATACAACAGTCGTGTAAAATATGACTAAACATATGCTGTGAGTTTTAATACAAATATTGTCATCTAGACAATATACAAACTCAATGGGGTCCTAATTACATTTATTATCACACTATTTCATCGAATAGTGAGGACTACTAATGCTATTATCTGGACAATCACTCTATTCCCCGACTAGTCCCTGCTACATTCTCATTTCCTGAAGTGAACAATGAAAGAAAAAGGGTGAGCTCAACTAGCCCAGTAAGAAATATTATGACTAAGATAATGCAGAATAAATTATCATTAGCCTTCAACAGTGTTAAACTGATAAAATATAACAAACATCAAGTTTAACTGCGGTAAGAACAAGCAATCCATTAGAAGAGTCAAGTAGAGAATAAAATCTACTATCTTCTATGATTTAAAAGGTTTTTTGTGACTTTTATCACGAGAATCGACTTAATAAATAATCCACATCATCCTCGCACTACGGCCAAGGATATTCATTAGTATCACAACCATAAATTATCCATGCACCACAACTAAGGATATTCGTGTATTCATCAATGGTCATGATCATGCCAACAACTGTCCATCAATGCACTACGGGTTAATGAGGACTTTTTCCACATCATTTGTAACATTACGGTCATGATTACACCGAATAATCCCTGGTCATAATCATACCAAGTCCATCTATGCAATACATGCCATTGATGACTTTCAACATAATATAACATGAGGATGATGACAATGATATAAGAATTTAATAAAATAAGTTCAAGAATTAATTTATCCAGGAACTAATAATGTCCAAATTGTCAACATGATACTTCTTTGTAGAGTAACACTCAAGAATGCTCAAAAGAATATTTCCATGAAAAGATACTGGATGAAGCACAAATATCAAGGATATTCCACTAATTTCATGGAGTATAGAAGTCAAAACTTTAACCAACCGAGTATAATAAAGAATGGAATAACAAAAGAAATCACCGGGCATGCGATAACCGCACGCAGACGGAGTTATTCCAAAGATAATAATAAATAATGAAATCGGTCATGCCAGAACGCACCGACGGGATATTCCAATGAATAATAAATAATGGAACGGTGTCACGCCAGAACGTTAGCACGCAAGTGAGGATATTCCAACAGAATAATAAATAATGGAACCAGGTTATGCGTAAACGCACAGACAGGATGTTCCAACAGAATAATAACCAACGGAACCAGGTCATACGTAAACGCACAGACAGGATGTTCCAACAGAATAATAAATAGTGGAATAACAGAAGAATTTCACCAAGTATAGGGTATCCAGCGTATACAAGTTATTCCAACAGAATAATAAAGAATGGACTAACAAAAGAATTTCACCAATAAGAAAGAAGGAATACCCCTAACGAGTATAACAAATAATATCCCTTACCGTAAAGAAGAGTATTTTGACTGGTAGGGCGAGGATATACTCAAAGAAAATTTGTACTACGCTCAAAGCTTTCTAAAAATCTAAAGAAATATGCTCAAGATTATAGAAGAAGAAGTCTCTCTATAGTTTCTCTCTCTAGAGTTTTAGTGAATTCGTAAGAAATAATGAAGGAATGAACTTCTATTTATAGAAGAATGCACTGCATAGTAACTAATTCATGAACGGTCCAGATTGATTTACTTTAAACGGACGGTCCAGATTGGTTTACAATAAAATATACTACCTCCGTCCCACAATAAGTGCTTTTTTAGGCTTAATAGTTTTTCCCAAAATAAGTGATGTGTTAGAACTCCAATACAATTTTTGCAATATTTTCTCATATATTCCCTTATGCATTCAATGATATTTATTACATCTTACCATCACTACAATTAAATGACACTCATTAACTCTTCAACTTCACAGAAAATATATTAAGGGTATTTTTGCCATTTTAGCTTGTGTATTGGTATGTGTGATTTTAGCTAAAAAGGCACTTATTATGGGACGAATGTAGTAATATATTCTATTTATAATCTAATAAAATGAATAACTTTATAAAAGATTTTACTATGCAAACACTATACAGGCACTATTCAAACACTATGCATAATAAAATATAATATATTCTAATTATTGTCTAATAAAACAAATAACTTTATAAAAGTATTCTATTTTATATAAAAAGATTTTACTATTAGTCTAATAAAACAAATAACTTTATAAAAGTATTCTGTTTTATATAAAAAGCTTTTCTGTTTTATTACATTAATAATACCAATAAAACAAAACTCATCATCATTATTATAATTCACAATATTAATCGACCAGGTCGTTCTCAGGAAAGAGGGGGCTTTCCAATAAGGATTTCTCCCCATTGGCGCGCAATTAGGTGACCAAACCTCTCCTTGAAAGAACTTCTAGACATCGTTAATATTGTAAATAATAATATTAATAACGTTGTCATCTCAATTATTGATTATAAAATATTGACAATAATTGAATCAAATAATATGAGATACTATGCAGCAATTACTGTAACAATAATTGAACAAAACTGAGTGACTTCTCACGTAAGCATCAATAATCAATACTGGTGTGCTATCTTTGTGCAACCACGCCAGACATCGCATTTTATTAACAGGGTGTTTCAACAGTTAACTGTAGAAACTTTCTCCATTATTTTCATAAAGTATTGTTCTCATTTTCTCAATCCAAATAATAAATTCGTTGTGGGGTCCACCAATGATTGTCTTGGTTATACGAATATTCCTGTTAAAACGAATATTCCCAGACCAATTGAATATTATATAATAACTTGCGTACTTTGCAAAATTTATAAATATTACCCACAACTATAACATTATATCAAATTCATTCCATAATATTCAAAAATGATATTTATAGAAAATTCATCTTTATTCATAAAAGTTGGGGTCTTACAACCTCCCTTCTTATGAAATTTCGCCCTCAAAATTAGGGTACGTACCTGGTATGTCGAAGAGGTAAGGATACCTTGATTTCAGTTCAGATTCTAACTCCCAAGTTATTTCCTCAACATCATAGTTTCTCCATAAAAGCGTAGAATATGTTCCTTCTTATCCAAGATTTGAACAGGAACCTCTTCATATTTTAAATCTTCCACTATTTTATCCGGTTCTAACTCAATAATGTGGTTCGGGTCTTCCACATATTTACGTAATATGGATATGTGAAAAACGTTATGAACACGAGACATACTTTTAGCAGAAAGCGAGTACATAGCCACGCGGTTCCTACTCGATCGAGGATTAAAAATGGGCGATGAATCGAGGATTGAGCATTCCTCTCTTTCCAAATCTCGTAACTCCTTTCCATGGAGCAACACGTAACAACACATGATCTCCTATATCGAATTCCACGTCCTTTCGATGAAGATCAGCATAACTCTTTTGTCGATCTTGTGAGGTTTTTATACGGTGTCGGATCGTTTGAATCTTTTCCGTAGTCATATGTACCAACTCTGGTCCCAACAACGTTGCTTCACCCACCTCATCCCAGCATACTAGAGAACGACACTTTCTTCCATACAACGCCTCAAATGGAGCCATGCCAATACTTGCTTGATAACTGTTGTTGTAGGAAAACTCCACCAATGGTAAGAACTTATCCCAACTTCCCTTGAAGTCAAGGACACAGAGTCTTAATAAATCTTCAAGAGTTTGAATAGTCCTCTCTGACTGCCCGTTCGTCTGAGGATGATATGCCAAACTAAATCGTAAATCTGGTCCCATAGCTTTCTGCAAACTAACCCAAAATCGTGAAGTGAATCTTGGGTCTCGATCAAAAACTATGGATACTGGCATACCATACAGTCTTACAATCTCGTTTATGTACATACGAGCAAGACCTTCAAGTGTATAAGTTTCTTGTATCGGTAAGAAATGAGCAGACTTGGTCAATCTATCAACAATGACCCAAATCGCATCTATACCTTGAGAAACCTTAGGAAGACCGGTAAAAAATCCATGGTAATGTGCTCCCACTTTCATTCTGGAATTTCAAGTGGTTGTAATGGACCTTTTGGTACTTGATGCTCCGCTTTAACTCGTTGACAAGTTAGACACCTTGAGATAAACTGAGCTATCTCTCTCTTCATATTGCTCCACCAAAATGTATGACGAATATCATGATATATTTTGGTACTCCCAGGATGTATTGCAAACGGTGTGTTGTGCGCCTCCATCATGATTTTATACTTTAAATCAGGGTCGTTAGGAACACAAAGTCTGGAGTTGACTCGAAGTATTCCTTCTTCATCGATTCTTGCTTCCGGCATAGCACCTTCTTGCACTTTCTTCCTCATACACATCAGCTCCAGGTCTGTAGCTTGAGCATCTTTAACTTTATCAATTAAAGTCAGTTCTACTCGTATATTCGCCATCATTACATGGGTCCCTGGAGTCTTTAACTCTATCTCCATGATTTGCAAGTCACACAAAATGGGCCTTTGTAATCTTTCAACAGTTCAAGCCATCGTCGTTGTCGCATGTTGAGTTCCTTTTGAGTGAAGAAATATTTGAGGCTTTTATGATCCATAAAGATCTCCACCTTCTCCCCATACGAGTAATGCCTCCAAATTTTAAGTGTGAAGAAAACAACTGCTAACTCTAGGTCATGAGTAGGATAATTCCTCTCATATTGTTTGAGTTATCTTGAGGCATAGGCTATGACTTTCCCATGTTGCATGAGAACACATCCCAACCCTTTGCCCGAAGCATCATCAGATGACAAATCCTCCGATCAGATGGTATTGTCGAGCAGTCTTTGAAATGAGTCTCCTCTTGAGTTCTTGAAAACTCTTCTCACATTCTTCGCTCCAACCGAACTTTGTATCTTTTCGAGTCAGCTGAGTTAATGGAGTAGCTATTCGAGAAAATCCTTCCACGAATCTCTGATAATAACAAGCTAAGCCGAGAAAGCTACGTACTTCGGTCACTGATTTAGGTTGCTCCCAGCTTTAAATTGCATCAATCTTTGCCGGGTCAATAGATATTCCATGACTTGATACTACGTGCCCAAGGAATGGTACTTCCTAAATCCAGAACTCACATTTCTTCAACTTGGCATAAAGCTTGTATTCACGAAGCTTTTGGAGTGTCAGCCTCAAGTGTTGCTCATGATCTTCACGGCTTGTGGAATAAATAAGGATGTCATCAATAAAGACGACCACAAAGTGATCCAAATATTCCTTGAATACTCGGTTCATCATATCCATGATGGCAGCAGGAGCATTAATCAATCCAAAGGACATGACTAGGAATTCATAATGCCCGTACCGAGTTCTGAAAGCCGTCTTTGGAATGTCATCGGTTCTGATCTTCAATTGGTGATATCCGGAACGATGATCAATCTTTGAAAAGAATTTGGCTCCTTACAACTGGTCAAACAGGTCATCAATACGTGGCAATGGGTACCTATTTTTGATGGTGACATGATTCAACTCCCGATAAATACAAAGTCACATACTCCCATCTTTTATCTTCACGAATAGAACAGGAGCACCCCAAGGAGACGTACTAGGACGAATGAAACCAATGTCTAACAATTCTTGCAATTGGGTCTTTAACTCCTGAAGTTCAATAGGAGCCATTCATTATGGGGCTTTGGAAATGGGTTTTGTACCGAGTTCAAGGTCAATACAAAATTCAATTTCACGCTCTGGGGGTAGGCCAGGAAGTTCTTCTGGGAATACGTCAGGGAATTTATTAACAATAGAAATATCATTCAAAACTGACGTATTTTTGTTTAGATCCGTGACATGAGCTAAGAAAGCTTGACATCCATTTTTCAATAAATGAATAGCTTTATGGATTAAGATGACCGTGATTGATTTTAATGGTTTGGTCGCTTGAATTCGCATAATAGGTTGATTAGGAATATGAAAGCTAACAACCTTACGAAAATAATCAATTTTAGCATGATGAGTAGTTAACCAATCAATCCCTAGAATCACATCAAATGCAAGTATTTTCAATGAAATAAGATCGACAGGTAATATGATGGTACCGATTTGAACCAAACAAGACTTATAAACAATGGATGTAATGAAAGTTTCTCCCAACGGAGTTTCCACAGATAAGTCAAAGTCTAATTTCTCCGGAGTCAAATTTAATCGTTGAGCGCAAGTAGGAGAAATAAAAGAATGGGTAGAACCGGTATTAAATAAAGTATAAACTTCGCTAGAGTTTATGATAAGCTTACCCGTCACAACAAACACTTTCCCTTGCACTACCGGCAACACTCTTACGGCAACACTCTTATTACCTAAAAGGAATTGTGAAGCATAAAGGGTGAGCACAACTAGCCCAGTAAAGAATATTATGACTAAATATAATTAAATTATCAATCGCTTTAATCAATAATAAATCAGAGATTTAGAACATATGGTAGACGATAAAACTTTTCAACCATAGTTACAGCGGAACGAGCAATCCATTAGAAGAGTCAAATAGACCATCAGGTCTACTATCTTCTCCATGTTAAAAGTCCACCAATAATGTTTTATCCCTGTAACACCAATCAACAATTCCTGTCCACAATCATATGAATAACTCATAATCATAATTGTGATTCTGAATTCCTTTTTGCACCCAGGACGAAGATAATTTTCATCACATATCTTCAACTGAAACATCAAAAATCATGGTTATACTAAATCACAATTCATGCTCGTAATCATTATATCATCTTTGCACTACGGCCAAAGATATTCATTATTATCACATCCATGAATTAATATTTCATTGTTGAGACTCAACTCAATAAATAATCCACATCATCGAATCATCCCTGCACTACAGGCCAAGGATATTCTTTAGCATCACGACCACGAATTATCCATGCACTACGGGCCAAAGATAATCGTGTTTTCATCAACGGTCCTAATTATGCCATAAATCAATTCATCTTTGCACCCTTGGCCGAAGACAATCCATAGCCATAATCATACCAAAAACTGTCCATCAATGCACTATGGGCCAATGAGGACTTTTTCATTAATATCACAACCACAAATTATCCATGCACTACGGGCCAAAGATAATCGTGTTTTTATCAATGGTCCTGATCACGCTATAAAACAATTCATCTTTGCACCCTTGGCCGAAGAGAATCCATAGCCATAATCATACCAAAAATTGTCCATCAATGCATTACGGGCCAATAAGGACTTTTTCCACATCATTTGCAACATTACGGTCATGATTATACCGAATAATCCCTGGTCATAATCATACCAAGTTCATCTATGCACTACAGGCCACATATGACTTTCAACATAATATAAATATGAGGATGATGACAATATTATAAGCATTAATCAAACTAAATCAAGGATAAATATTAAAGACTTTAAATTTATCCAGACATTATCGATCACTTAATAAAATCATACTCTATCTATCATTAATACTATAACAATATTTTAATCACTTCTTAAACTTATAAACAATTACATTTAATTGTTTACACTTTTCTAAATAATGCATTTAATCATTCAAAAATGTCATACTCATAAGATTTCATCACCAATAATCAAATTACTCATCAAAAATCTGCATATACCTTATATAGGATTTCCAAGCCATTAAATCCTATTTACCAATTCTTCAACTCCATAAAACATATTTAACTCATATGTTCGTAGCTAAACTATTTTCATGAAAAATACCAAATCAGTCCCAAAAATTATTTTTTTCTGGGATTTAGCATAATAAAATCCCATATTGAACATATATTTTTCTTGACATTTTTAAAATTCATTTACTATTTTTCAAAAATCAATTTCTAATTAATTCCTTAAGAAATTAGTTACCTCACGGTTAACTCCAGAATTTCCCAAATCTTGGAAGGATCTTACACATGTTAACGTGAGCTTCCAGTTTAAATTTCATGGTCATCGGAGTTATAGAACTCCAGTTATAGCATTTTTTGTCGAAAAAACCTAAATATTGAAATGGTCATAACTTGCTCATTTTAAGTCAGAATGAGCTCATTTTTGGACAGGAGGTACTTTATACCATATACTTTCATGTCCCAAAAGGCCAGAATTTTTCTCACAAATTACATAGCCGTAACAGCCCTTTTAAAATCGTGGCAACTACCTTTTTCATATTTTGCAGTTTTTCGTACTTTGCTAAAATCAGTCCACACGAAAATCTACAACACCTTTTCCAGTGATTCCACTTGGATAAGTTACAAAACTCATAGACCTAACTCTAGAACTTGACCACACTCAAAAATTTAAAATATAATAGGAGATATGGTCAATTGAATTTCATGTTCCATTTTTACCAAATTCTTATTTTTAAACCCTTTGTGATTTCTAAGAAACTTTCATGTTTTCACATAATAACCAACATAACTCATCATAACACTTACTAATACCACATATACCCATGATTTTCATTAGTCCAATGCTTTTATTATGACTTTCATCATAAATCACGTAAACAGATCATTTCCACAATTTAACAAGGAATGAAATACAAAGGATCGTTCACCATGCATGTGGTAATCCACATAGACAGGTTATTCCAACAGAATAATAGAAAATGGAATAACAGAAGGATTCACCATGCATGCGATAGTGACCGCACAGACAGGTTATTCCCAACAGAATAATAAATACGGAACCAGGTCCGGCGTAAAATGCATAGGCAGAATATTCCAGCAGAATAGTAAAAGCGGAACAGTGTCAAGCGTAAAAACGCATGAACAAGATATTCAATGAGAATAGTAAAGAAGCGGAACTGTGTTGGCGTAAAACGCACACACAGGATGTTCTAATAGAGTAATAAAAAATGGAATAACAGAAGAATTTCACCAAGTATAGGGTAGCCCGCGTTTACAGGTTATTCCAACGGAATAATAAAGAATGGAATAACAGAAGTTCTCTTCATGAACACAAAAGAAATAATACCCCTTACGAGTACAACAAATAATATCCCCTACCTTAGAAACAAGAGTACTGGATATAGAAGTAGTGAAGTAGCAGAACACTTTTCTTCTTTCTCTCTATAGTTTCTTTCTCTAGAGTTTCCGTGAATTCGTAATAAATAATGAAGGAATGAGCTTCTATTTATAGAAAAATGGACTGCATAGTAACTAACTCATGAACGGTCCAGATTGATTTACTTTAATCTAACGGTCCATATTTAAAGAAAAATCTTTTAAATAAAATATAATATATTCTATTTATAATCTAATAAAACGAATAACTTTATAAAAGATTTTACTATGCAAACACTATACAAAAGCATTTATACAAACACTATGCATAATAAATATAATATATTCTAATTATTGTCTAATAAAATGCAGATAACTTTATAAAAGTATTCATTTTTATATAAAAAGATTTTACTATGCAAAACACTATGCGGACATTATGCAACACTATGCATAATAGAATATAATATATTCTATTTATGAATAACTTTATAAAAGTATTCTATTTTATATAAAAGATTTTTTGTATTATTACATTAATAATACCAATAAAACAAAAAGCGAGTGACTTATCACGTAAGCATCAATAATCAATCAGGTGCTACTATGCAACCACGCGACATCGCATTTCTTTTAACACCGGGTGTTTCAACAATTAACTGTAAAACTTTTGCCATTATTTTCATAAAGTATTTTTGTCATTTTCTCAATCCGACAATAATTTCATTGCGTGGTCCATCAGTGATTGTACCGTCGTACAGATATTCCCCGACAAAAAGAATATTCCCCGACTAATCGAATATTCCACGACACAACGAATATTTTATATCAACTTGCTTACTTTGCAAAAAAATTTCAAATATTACCCTTAACTTTAAACTTTTATCAATTTAACTATTTACCAAAATAGAAAAATTGAATTCTTTTATTTCATAAAATTTGGGGTCTCATAATCACCCACTCCTTATGAAATTTCGCCCTCGAAATTTACGTACGTACCTGATATTCGAAGAGATGAGAATACCTTGCTTTCTTTTTGGATTGTACCTTCCCGGTTATATCCTCTGCATCATGATTTTTCTATTGCTCATCTCCTGTATTTCAGATATCATTCTAGAATATATCTTCAAAACAAAGGTTAATTGATATATCATAATTTGTCAACTTATCAAGTAAACAATTTCACCTTAGGTAAGTCACACACTAGCGAAATATATAACTCGTCTCTCCCCTCCTAGTTCTAGACTCTTATCTCCGCCAGCGACCATATCCCTAAGCTCTGATACCAACTGTGACGCCCCCAAAATTAGGTATACATCACCCATTACGAAGTCGCCAGATACATGGTACAAAATTAAAATACAACTTCATTTATATTAATCTGTTGGTATGTCAGATATAATAATCGACCACGATTAACTCATGAGTTTTAATACAAATGTATGTAACTCTCATGGTGCCTCGACCACAACCTTACAATGGTACTTTACATAAAAGTATAGTCAAAGACTATTTTAGAAATTAAAATCTTTGGGAAGTGCTCAAGGAAACCTTCGTACATGGGAGACCATGCGGCCTAGGTTATAATAGATATCATATGGCCACGTAATTATCCTTGGTTGACCCTAATAGACCCCAAAGAAAAACGAGAAGATTACTATCATCTTCTTTCCAATGGTGAGTCTTCTCTTGACATATAACTATCTCCACTGTCTCCAAGTGAATATTATATTTCAAATAAACTCCAAGATCATATTGGTAGTGCCCGTAGATATACTCTACAAGTGGATGCGCACAACCCTGCCTTATGCTAACACGAGGTTGTATGTCATTAGACATCTTGTATGATAGTGGCAAAACACCCTTCCAAAGTTGGGTTCACCTCACGCTATTTGATTCACCAAATATAACTACTAAATGTTGTATAGAATACAACACTTTTCTAAACTATTTAGGGAGAACCTCCATAGCTAGTGACCACTGTTCTATTCCCCTGTTATCCCCGCTCAACCCGACAACACTCTAACGACAATACTCTTATTACCTGAAAGGAATTGTGAAGTAGAAAGGGTGAGCACAACTAGCCCAGTAAAGAATATTATGACTAAAGATAATTAAATTATCAATAGCTTTCATCAATAATAAATCAGAGATTTAGAACATATGGTAGATGATAAAACTTTTCAACCATAGTAGTTACGGTGAACGAGCAATCCATTAGAAGAGTCAAATAGACCATCAGGTCTATTATCTTCTCCATGTTAAAATTCCACCAATAATGTTTTATCCCTGTAACACCAATCAACAATTCCTGTCCACAATCATATAAATAACTCATAATCATAATTGTGATTCTGAATTCCTTTTTGCACCCCAGACGAAGATAATTTTCATCACATATCTTCAACTGAAACATCAAAAATCATGGTTTTACCAAATCATAATTCATGCTCGTAATCATTATATCATCTTTGCACTACGGCCAAAGATATTCATTATTATCACATCCCTGAATTAATGTTTCATTGCTGAGACTCAGCTCAATAAATAATCCACATCATCGAATCATCCCTGCACTACAGGCCAAGGATATTCTTTAGCATCACGACCACAAATTATCCATGCACTACGGGCCAAAGATAATCGTGTTTTCATCAACGGTCCTAATCATGCCATAAAACTATTCATCTTTGCACCCTTGGCCGAAGACAATCCATAGCCATAATCATACCAAAAACTGTCCATCAATGCACTACGGGCCAATGAGGACTTTTTCATTAATATCACAACCACAAATTATCCATGCACCACGGGCCAAAGATAATCGTGTTTTTATCAATGGTCCTGATCATGCTGTAAAACAATTCATCTTTGCACCCTTGGCCGAAGAGAATCCATAGCCATAATCATACCAAAAATTATCCATCAATGCACTACAGGCCAATGAGGACTTTTTCAACATCATTTGCAACATTACGATCATGATTATACCAAGAATAATCCCGATTCATAATCATACTAAGTCCATCTATGCACTACACTGTGTCACATATGACTTTCAACATAATATAAATATGAGGATGATGACAATATTATAAGCATTAATCAAACTAAATCAAGGATAAATATTAAAGACTTTAAATTTATCCAGACATTATCAATCACTTAATAAAATTATACTCAATCTTCATTAATACTATAACAATATTTTAATCACTTCTTAAACTTATAAATAATTACATTTAATTGTTTACACCTTTCCAAATAATGCATTTAATCATTCAAAAATGTCATACTCATAAGATTTCATCACCAATAATCAAATTACTCATCCAAAATCTGCATATACCTTATATAGGATTTCCAAGCCATAAAATCCTATTTACCAATTCTTCAACTCCACATAACATATTTAACTCATATGTTCGTAGCTAAACTATTTTCATGAAAAATACCAAATCGGTCCCAAAATTATTCTTTTAAGGATTTATCATAATATAGTCCCATATTGAACATATATTTTCTTGAAATTTTTAAAATTCATTTACTATTTTCAAAAATCAATTTCTAATTAATTCCTTAAGAAATTAGCTACCTCAAGGTTAACTCCAGAATTTTCCAAATCTTGGCAGGATCTTACACATATTAACGTGATCTTCCAGTTTAAATTTCATGGTCATTGGAGTTATAGAACTCCGGTTATAGCATTTTTCGTCGGAAAAACCTAAATATTGAAATAGTCATAACTTGCTCATTTTAAGTCGGAATGAGCTCATTTTTGGGCAGGAGGTACTTTATACCATATACTTTCATGTCCCAAAAGGCCAGAATTTTTCTCAAAAATTAAGTGGCCGAAACAGTCCTTTTAAAATCGTGGCAACAACCTTTTTCATATTTTGTAGTTTTTCGTACTTTGCTAAAATCAGTCCACACGAAAATCTACAACACCTTTTCCAATGATTCCACTTGGATAAGTTACAAAACTCATAGACCTAACTCTAGAACTTGACCACACTCAAAAATTCGAAATATAATAGGAGACATGGTCAATTGAATTTCATGTTCCATTTTCACCAAAATCTTATTTTTAAACCCTTTGTGATTTCTAAGAAACTTTCATGTTTTCACATAATAACCAATATAACTCATCATAACACTTACTAATACCACATATACCCATGATCTTCATTAGTCCAATGCTTTTATTATGACTTTCATCATAAACCACGTAAACAGATCATTTCCACAATTTAACAAGGAATGAAATACAAAGGATCGTTCACCATGCATGTGGTAATCCACATAGACATGTTATTCCAACATAATAATAAAGAATGGAATAACAGAAGGATTCAGCATGCATGCGATAGTAACCACACAGACAGGTTATTCCCAACAGAATAATAAATACGGAACTAGGTCCGGCGTAAAATGCACAGATAGGATATTCAGCAGAATAGTAAAGACAGAACCAGGTGTGAAACCCCGGATTTTATGAATAAAGAATTAATTTTCTCGAAATAATTTTTTTTATATTATGTTGTGAATTTGAGATAATGTTATAGTTGTGGGTAATATTTATAAATTTTGTAAAGTATGCAAGTTGTCATATTATATTCGATTGATCAGGGAATATTCGTTTTAAATAGGAAATATTAAATACGACAAGCACAATCATTGGTGAACCTTAACGAAATTATTGTCGGATTGAGAAAACGACAAAAATATTTTATTGAAAATAACGGCGGAAGTTTTACCGTTGATACTGTTGAACTACTCGGTAGTAAAAGTACAGTAATACGCGTTGTTGCATAGTAGCATACGGTAATGATTATTGATATTTATGTGAGAAGTCACTTAGTTTTGTTCAATTATTGCTACAATAGTGGCTGCATAGTATCTCACATTATTTGATTCAATTATTGTTGATTTAGATGTTTTGTTTTATTCATGAAATAAAATAGAAACATCTTTTTATATAAAACAAAATACTTTATTAAAGTTATTCTATAAATAGAATATATTATATTTTATTATGCATAGCGTTTGCATAGTGCCCGCATAGTGTTTGCATAATAAAAATCTTTTTATATAAATGGAATATATTATATTTTATTTAAAAGATTTTCTTTAAATATGGATCACGATTAAAGTAAATCAATCTGGACCGTTCATGGATTAGTTACTATGCATTCCATTTTCCTATAAATAGAAGCTCATTCCTTCATTATTTTCTTACTTAATTCATTAAACTCTAGAGAGAAACTATAGAGAGAGACTATAGAGAGATAGAAGAAAAGTTTTCGCTAGTTCACTACTCTTATATCAAGTATTATTTTATGGTAAGAGATATTATTCTTTTGTATTCAAGAAGAGAACTTACATTATTCCATTCTTTATTATTAAATTTGGAATAACAAAGATATGCGGACTACCCTATACTTGGTGACATTCTTCTATTATTACATCTTTATTATTACGTAGGAATATCACATGCATGCTTATGGCGGACACTGGTTCCATTTTATTATTTTGTCTTTATAATTTTGCCGGAATATCATGCATATGTATATATATTGGACTGTTTCCATCATTTAATATTCCGCATTATTATTCACATTGGAACATCTTGTTGGTGTGAATTTCACGACTTTGAGTTCATTATTATTATTACGTTGGAATAACAAAATACATCGCAAGAAATCCGCATGCATGGTGATATCTTTTGTTATTTCATTCTATTATTATACTCACTTGATTAAAATTTTGACTTATATACTCCATGAAATTAGTGGAATATCCTTGATATTTGCGCTTCATCCGATATTTTTCATGAAAATATTCTTACGAGCATTCTTGAATTTATTCTACAAAGAAGTATCATGTTGACAATTTGGGCGTTATTGGTTCTGGACAAATTAATTATTGAACTTGTTTAATTGAATTCTTATATCGTTGTCATCATCCTTATGTTTATGTTATGTTGAAAGTCATCTGTGGCCTGTAGTGCATAGATGGACTTGGTATGATTATGACCACGGATTATTCGGTATAATCATGGTAGTAATGTTATAAATCTTTGTGAAAATTAAAAGTCCTCATTAGCCCGTAGTGCATTGTTGGGACGAGTTTTGGTATGATTATGGCTATGGATTCTCTTGACCAAGAGGAGCAAAGATGAATTGTTTTATGGCATGATCGGGATCAGTTGATGAAAACACGATTATCTTTGGCTTTGTAGTGCATGGATAATTCGTGGTCGTGATACTAAAGAATATCCTTGGACTGTAGTGTAGGGATGGTTTAATGATGTGGATTATTTATTGAGCTGAGTCTCAACGATAAAAGTGATGAAAAACTTTTTAAATCATAAAAGATAGTAGATTCTATTCTCTACTTGACTCTTTTAATGGATTATTTGTTCTGCTGCAGTTAAACTTGATGTCTATTGTATTTTATCAGTTTAACATTCTTGGAGGCTAATGATAATTTATTTTGCATTATCTTAGTCATAATATTTCTTACTGGGCTAGTTGAGCTCACCCTTTCTTTCACTATTCTCTTCAGGAAATGAGAATATATTTGGGACGAGTCGGGGAGCGGAGTGATGGTCGGAGGATAGCATTAGTAGTCCTCACTTTATTACGTGAAATAGTGTGATAATAATTGTAATGAGGACTCCTTTTGAGTTTGTATAATCTCTAGTAGATAATATTTGTATTCAAACTCACAGTTTATGTTTTGTCGTATTGTACACGACAGTTGTATTAATAAGTTGTATTTGAATTTTGTACCATGTATCTGGTGACTCAAGATGGGTGATGTATACCTAATTTTGGGGCGTCGGTTAGTATCAAAGCTTAGGATATGATCCCTGGCTAAGATGTGAGACTTGAACTAGGAGGGAGAGGCGGGAATTCCTTTGCTAGTATGTCCTACCTAAGTTTATTTGGTATTTGATTGGTCGGTCAGGAGTATAGTGATAATATGTGATATGTCAATTAACCCTTGTTTTGTGGCGGTGTTTGAAAATGGCATCGAGAATGTTGAGAATAGCAATGGAGCACGTGAGGCCGTTGATTCTCCACAGATCAATAATCGAGACAATGTGCACCTCAGGATGGCGATAATCCTGAAATGTAAGAACAACAACACTTATCAATTGATGAACGACAGATGCGTTTAAGAGCTTTTTAGAATTCATCACGACAACATCAAAGCGAACGCGGCTCCACATTCATAATGCGAAGGAAACAATGGCAACCCACGGTTGGTCATCGCTAAGCAATTCAAGAAGTTGGGACCACCGGGAGTTTTTGGGAAAGCGAGAACCACTTAAGGCGAGAGCGTGGTTAAAGCAGATTACCAAGATATTTGATGTCTTGGAATGCTCAAAAGAGAAAAAGGTTCCATTCGCCACCTTTATATTGCGTGAAGAAGGAGATCATTGGTGGGAATCAGTAAACAAATCAAACCGACTGGACTCAAGATGTCTTGGGAGAAGTTCCAAAATTATTCAACGACAAGTACTTTCACGAAAGTATTCGTCACATGAAGGAGGTAGAATTCATCAAGTCGAGCAAAACAATATGGACCGTGTCGCAAAGACGAGGCTAAGTTTGCGGAGTTATCCCGGTTTGCATCCCATTTGGTCGATAATGAGGAGCGAATAACGCGAATGTTTTCATGAGGTTTGAAACCCGATATCGTCAATACCTCATTTCTCACAAACTTTGTTTATATTCAGATGTTGTGAATAGGGCTCGATTATTGGAGCGCGATAATGAGTCAAGACAACCAAAAGGCAACGACCAACAACACGATAATAATCATCTGGGTGGCAGCGGTCATCTAACAACGATAACCATCGTGGGGGATATTATCATGCTAAGAATGGTAACCATTTGGTGGTAATCATGGTCAAGATAATAAGAATGGACATTTTAAGAAGAGAAGGTTCAACAATGGCGTGAAGGAAGACGCGGCACCAAAGATCCGTTTCAAAGGAAGAAGAATGCCCATGATCGTATGCTTCAAATGCGACAAGAGGACACATCCATCCAAACTGTACGCAACAATCCAAAGCGTGTTTCAATTGCGAAAGAGAAGGTCACCTAGCTCGATTTTGTCGTATTGTGAAGTCAAGTCCAAATGGGATAGTGATGCCAAAGGATGTCCCAGACAAGCCAAAGCCGGTAGTTTAAGAGAGCATTTTTTTCTCGTTACGAGGAACCTGAATAAAATTATCACACGTAAGTTAATCATAAGCTCTTACGAAGTCTATACCATGTTAGATACCGGTTCTACTCACTCTTTTATTTCACCTAGTTGTGTTCAATGTTTGTACTTAACTCCGGAGAAGTTAAACTTTGATTTATCTATTGAAACTCCATTGGGAGAAACCTTCGTTACCTCCACTGTTTATAAATCTTGTTTGATTCAAATCGACACTTTCACGTTACCTGTCGATCTTATTTCTTTGAAAATATTTGCCTTTGATGTGGTGTTTTTTGAAACGATTAGTTAACTACTCATCATGTTTTTAGTAAGGTTGTTAGCTTTCATATTCCTAACCAACCTATTATGTGAATTCAAGCAACCAAACCACTAAATTCAATCATTGTCATATCAAGCCATAAGTAAAGAGCCCCGATCCTTTTGTTGATGACTTCCTTATGTGGAATGCACCGAAGCCAGACTTTCTGTAGGCGACGTCGTGAATGACGATGACAAGTTGATAGGTATTATTGAGAGGTGCTATCTAGGTTAAGGGATAGAAGTCACAGTTGGTATCAATGTAACATACTATCCAAGTCTTGGATGAGAGTAATAGTTTTGAATGATATTTCTATCATTAATAAATCTCTTGACGTATTCCTAAAGACTTCTTAGCCTACCCCAGAGCGTGAAATCGAATTTTATATTGACACCAGTACAAAACCCCTTTCTTAAACCCTCAAAATATTTCTTCAACTAAAACGAGCGTAACATGCGCCAAAGAGCGTTGACTCGAAAGTTTGTTGAAGATTACGATCATACTATTCAATATCATCGTGGAAGAAACGCGTGGTGGCCGGCGTGTTGAGTAAAAAAGATCGTATCGTTTACAAGTGCGATGTTGTTAACACAAAGACTCATTTTGTATAACTTGCAAATGATGAAGATAGAGTTAAAGACTCTAGGGACCCACGTGAAGATAACGAATATCTGAGTAAAATCGACTTTAATCGATAAAATTAAAGACGCTCAAGCTACATACCCGAATCGATGAATGTGAAGAAGAAGGTTCAAGAGGCGTTATTCTAGAAGCAAGAGTTCTTTGAAGAGAAATCTCAACCCTCGATTTAATTGGCCCATTTGAAATCCTCGATTGAGTAGGAACTGTGGCTTATAGACTCGTTTTACCACCAAGTATGTCGTATGTTCATAACATTTTTAACGTATCAATGTTACGTAAATATGTGGATGACCCAAACCACATTATTAATTTAGAATCGGACGAGATAGTGGATGATTTAACGTATGAGATCTCGTGTTAAAATCTTGGATAAGAAGAATCGTATCCAACACTCAAGGGATATACCTCAAGAGTTAGAATATGAAATGAAGTCAAAGTATCCTCACCTGTTCGGCATACCAGGTACGTACATAAATTTCGAGGGCGAAATTCCATAAGGAGGGGAGATTGTGAAACCCCGAATTTTATGAATAAAGAATTAATTTTCTCGAAATAAATTTTTTTATATTATGGTGTGAATTTGAGATAATGTTATAGTTGTGGGTAATATTTATAAATTTTGCAAAGTATGCAAGTTGTCATATTATATTCGATTGGTCGGAGAATATTTGTTTTAAGCGAAATATTAAATGCGATGACCACAATCATTGGTGGACCTAACGGAATTATTGTCGGATTGAGAAAGCGACAAAAATATTTTATTGAAAATAACAATGGAAGTTTTACTGATTGATCTTTGTTGAACTACTCGATAGTAAAAGTACAATAATACTGGCGTTGTTGCATAGTAGGACACCGGTATTGATTATTGATATTTATGTGAGAAGTCACTCGGTTTTGTTCAATTATTGCTATTCTGATAAGTTTTGTTTATTTTATAGTATCTCACATTATTTGATTCAATTATTGTTGATTTAGAAGTTTTGTTTTATTTACGTAATAAAATAGAAACATCTTTTTATATAAAAGCGAGAATACTTTATTAAAGTTATTCTATAAATAGAATATATTATATTTTATTATGCATAGTGTTTTGCATAGTGCTCAAGATATAGTGTTTGCATAATAAAAATCTTTTTATATAAATAGAATATATTATATTTTATTTAAAAGATTTTTCTTTAAATATGGATAGTCGATTAAAGTAAATCAATCTGGACCGTTCATGGATTAATTACTTATGCATTCCATTTTCTTATAAATAGAAGCTCATTCCTTCATTATTTTTTTACTTAATTCACCGAACTCTGAGAGAGAAACTATAGAGAGAGACTATATAGAGATAGAAGAAAAGTTTTACGCTACTTCACTACTCTTATATCAAGTATTATTTTATGGTAATGAATATTATTTCTTTTGTATTCATAAAGAGAACTTCTGTTATTCCATTCTTTATTATTCTATTTTGGAATAACGATTATCTGGCAGACTTCAGGTATACTTGGTGACATTCTTCTATTATTACATCTTTATTATTCGCTGAGAATATCACATGCATGCTTTACGATGGACTGGTTCCATTTTATTATTCCGTCTTTATTATTACAGCGGAATATCACAGCGTCATCTTATCTGTGGGACTGGTTCCATCATTTATTATTCGCATTTATTATTACTGTTGGAACATCTGTCGATTGTGAATTTCACGACTGGTTCCGATTATTTAGTAATACATTGGAATAACTTTGTCTATCGTCAAAGCCGCATGCATGGTGATTTCTTTTGTTATTCCATTCTTTATTATACTCGGTTGGTTAAAGTTTTGACTTCTATACTCCATGAAATTAGTAGAATATGCTTAATATTTGCGCTTCATCTAGTATCTTTTCATGAAAATATTCTTACGATCATTCTTGAATTTTATTCAACAAAGAAATATCATGTTGACAATTTGGGCGTTATTGGTTCTGAACAAATTAATTCTTGAACTTGTTTAATTGAATTCTTATATCATTGTCATCATCCTCATGTTTATGTTATGTTGAAAGTCATCCGTGGCTGTAGTGCATAGATGGACTTGGTATGATTATGACCGAGGATTATTTGGTATAATCATGGTAGTAATGTTACAAATGATGTGAAAATTAAAAGTCCTCATTGGCCCATAGTGCATTGATGGGCGAGTTTTGGTATGATTATGGCTATGGATTCTCTTGGCCGAGGAACAAAGATGAATTGTTTTATGGCATGATCGGGACTGTTGATGAAAACACGATTATCTTTGGCCCGTAGTGCATAGATAATTCGTGGTCGTTATACTAAAGAATATCATTGGCCTGTAGTGCAGGGATGATTTAATGATGTGGATTATTTATTAAGCTAAGTCTCAGCGATAAAAGTGATGAAAAACTTTTTAAATCATAAAAGATAGTAGATTCTATTCTCTACTTGACTCTTTTAATGGATTGCTTGTTCCGCTGCAGTTAAACTTGATGTCTATTGTATTTATCAGTTTAACATTGTTGGAGGCTAATGATAATTTATTCTGCATTATCTTAGTCATAATATTTCTTACTGGGCTAGTTGAGCTCACCCTTTCTTTCACTGTTCTCTTCAGGAAATGAGAATATAGTTGGGACGAGTCGGGAAACGGAGTGATGGTCCAGAGGATAGCATTAGTAGTCCTCACTATTTTGTGAAATAGTGTGATAATAATTGTAATGAGGACTCCTTTTGAGTTTGTATAATCTCTAGTATACAATATTTGTATTCAAACTCACAGTTTATGTTTTGTCGTATTGTACATGATAGTTGTATTAGTAAGTTGTATTTGAATTCTGTACCATGTATCTGGTGACCCAAGATGGGTGATGTATACCTAATTTTGGGGGCGTCACACTGTGTCCGGCCAGAAAAGCATACGCAACAGGATATTCCCACAGAATAGTAAATACGGAACCAGGTCCGGCGTAAAATGCAATGACAGGATATTCCAACAGAGTAATAAAAAAATGAAATAACAGAAGAATTTCACCAAGTATAGGGTAGCCCGCATATACAGGTTATTCCTACAAAATAATTAAGAATGGAATAACAGAAGTTCTCTTCTTGAACACAAAAGAAATAATACCCCTTACGAGTACAACAAATATATCCCTATCTTAGAAAGAAGAGTCTTTGGATATAGAAGTAGTGAAATAGAGAACACTTTTCTTCTTTCTCTCTATAGTTTTCTCTCTAGAGTTTCAATTGAATTCGTAAGAAATAATGAAGGAATGAGCTTCTATTTATAGAAAAATGGATTTGCGTATAGTAACTAACTCAAACGGTCTGATTGATTTACTTTAATCGGCTGATCCATATTTAAAGCAAAATCTTTTAAATAAAATATAATATATTCTATTTATAATCTAATAAAACGAATAACTTTATAAAAGATTTTACTATGCAAACACTATCAGGCACTATACAAACACTATGCATAATAAAATATAATATATTCTAATTATTGTCTAATAAAACGAGATAACTTTATAAAAGTATTCTATTTTATATAAAAGATTTTACTATGCAAAACACTATGCAGAACCTTTATGCAACACTATGCATAATAGAATATAATATATTCTATTTATAGAATAAATTTATAAAAGCATTACATTTTATATAAAAGAATTTTTTGTATTATTACATTAATAATACCAATAAAACAAAACCGAGCGACTTATCACGTAAGCATCAATAATCAATACCAGTGTCTTACTATGCAACCACGCCAGACATCGTAATTTTAACACAAGGGTGTTTCAGCAGTTAACAGTAAAACTTTGGCCGTTATTTTCATAAAGTATTTTTGTCATTTTCTAAATTGACAATAATTCCGTTGTGGGTCCGCTTAATGATTGTATCATTGCATTTAATATTCCCGACAAAAAGAATATTCCACACAACGTAATATTTTATATCAACTTGCTTACTTTGCAAAAAAAAAATTTTCACATATTACCCTTAACTTTAACTTTTATCAATTTAACTATATACCAATATAGAAAAATTGAATACTTTTATTTCATAAAATTTGGGGTCTCACAGACGCCCCCAAAATTAATATACATCACCTATTCTAAGTCGCCAAATACATGGTACAAAATTCAAGTACAACTTAATTATCTTAACGGTTGTGGCGCCCAAAATTAGGTATACATCACCCATCTTGAGTCGCTTGGATACATGGTATGTAATTCAAATACAACTTAATAATACAATTGTCGTGTATAATACGATAAAACATAAACTGTGAGTTTAAATATTGTCTACTAGAGAGTATACAAACTCAAATGGAGTCCTCATTACAATTATTATCACACTATTTCACAGAATAGTGAGGACTACTAATGCAAACATCTAGGATCATCACTATGTTTCCCGACTAGTCCCAGCAACGTTCTCATTTCCTGGAGAGAACAGTGAAAGAAAGGGTGAGCTCAACTAGCCTAGTAAGAAATATTATGACTAAGATAATGCAGAATAATTTATCGTTAGCCTTCGACGGTGTTAAACTGATAAAATATAATAAGTATAAGGTTTAACTGCAGCGGAACAAGCAATCCATTAGAAGAGTCAAGTAGAGAATAAAATCTACTATCTTCTATGATTTAAAAGGTTTTTCATGACTTTTTATCACGAGACTCAAAATTTTAATAAATAATCCACATCATCAAATCATCCTCGCACTACTGTGCTAAGGATATTCTTTAAGTATCACGATCATGAATTATCCATGCACTACATAGCTAAAGATAATCATGTTTTCATCAATATTACGATCATGCCATAAAACAATTCATCTTCAGACTACTACCAAAGAGAATCCATAGCCATAATCATACCAAAAACTGTCCATCAATGCACTACGGGCCAATGAGGACTTTTTTCACATCATTTGTAACATTTTGGTTATGATTATACCGAATAATCCCTTGTCATAATAATACCAAGTCCATCTATGCACTACAGGCCACAGGTGACTTTTAAAAAAAATAAACATGAGGATGATGACAATGATATAAGAATTCAATTAAACAAGTTCAAGAATTAATTTATCTAGGAACTAATAACGTCTAAATTGTCAACATGATACTGCTTTGTAGAGTAAAATTCAAGAATGCTAAGAAGAATATTTCCATGAAAAGATACTGGATGAAGCGCAAATATCAAGGAGATTCCACTAATTTCATGGAGTATAGAAGTCAAAACTTTAACCAACTGAGTATAATAAAGAATGGAATAACAAAAGAAACACACCATGCATGCGGTACTCAGATGATGACAAGTTATTCCAATGTAATAATAATAACGAAAACCAAAGTCAGCAAAAATTGCGACCATACATGATATTCCAATGTAATAATAAATAACGGAAACCAGTCCCACAGAAATGCACAAACAGGATATTCAAACAGAATAATAAATAATGGAACCAAGTCCGGCGTAAAACGCACAGACAGGATATTCCAACATTATAATAAAGAATGGAATATTAGAAGAATTTCACCATGTATGCAGTACTTTGCATAATGTTATTCCAACATAATAATAAAGAATGGAATAATGTAAGAATTTCACCAAGTATAGGTAGCTCAGCAGTATCAAAAGTTATTCCAACAGTAATAATAAAGAATGGAATAATAGAAGTTCTTTTCATAAATAAGAAAGAAAGAAAGAGTACCCCTTACTTAGTACAACAAATAATATTCCCTACCTTAGAAAGAAGAGTCTTTGGATATAGAAGTAGTGAAGTAGCGTAACACTTTTTCTTCTCTCTCTATAGTTTCTCTCTCTAGAGGTTCAGTGAATTCATAAGAAATAATGAAGGAATGCGCTTCTATTTATAGAAAAATGGACTGCATAGTAACTAACTCATGAACGGTCCAGATTGATTTACTTTAATCTGACGGTCCATATTTAAAGTAAAATCTTTTAAATAAAATATAATATATTCTATTTATAATATAATATAAAACGAATAACTTTATAAAAGATTTTACTATGCAAAACACTATCTGCAGCACTATATCAAACACTATGCATAATAAATTATAATATATTCTAATTATTGTCTAATAAAACGGATAACTTTATAAAAGTATTCTGTTTTATATAAAAAGATTTTCTGTCTTATTACATTAATAATACCAACAAAACCGAGTGACTTTTCACGTAAGCATCAATAATTAATACCGTGTGCTACTATGCAACCACGCGTATTACTAGACTTTTACTACCGAATAGTTCAACAGTATTAACGGTAAAACTTTCGCCGTTATTTTCATAAAATATTTTTATCGTTTTCTCAATCCGATAATAATTCTGTTGCGGGGTCCACCAATGATTGTGCCATTGCACGAATATTCCCTGATAAAATAAATATTCCCAGACCAATCGAATATAATATGACAACTTGCATACTTTGCAAAAGTTATAAATACTACCCACAACTATAACATTATCTCAAATCCACACCATAATATTAAAAAAATATTTCGAGAAAATTAAATCTTTATTCATAAAATCTGGGGTCTCACAATCTCCCCTCCTTATGAAATTTTGCCCTCGAAATTTACGTACGTACCTGGTATGTCGAAGAGGTGAAGATATCTTGACTTCACTTCAAATTCTAACTCTTAAGGTATAACCTTTGAGTGTTGAATACGATCCTTCTTATCTAAGATTTTAACATGTATCTCCTCATCTGTTAAATCTTCTGCTATATCGTTTAGTTCTAATTTAATAATGTGGTTCGGGTCGTCCACATATTTATGTAACATCGATATGTTAAAAATGTTATGAACACGCAACATACTTGGCGGTAAAACGGTCTATAAACCATAGTTCCTACTCGATCGAGACTTTTAAATGGGCCAATTAAATTGAGGGTTGAGATTTCCTCTCTTCATCGATTCTTGCTTCTAGAATAACGCCCTCTTGAACCTTCTTCTTCACATTTATCAGCTCCGGGTGTGTAGCTTGAGCGGCTTTAACTTTATCGATTAAAGTCGATTCTACTCGTATATTCGTTATCTTCACTTGGGTTCCTAGAGTCTTTAACTCTATCTTCATCATTTGTAAGTTGTAAGAAATGGGCCTTTGTGTTAACAACATCGCACTCGTAAACGCATATGATCTTCTACTCAACGCGTCAGCTACCACGTTCTCTTTCCCACGATGGTAGTGAATGGTACGATCGTAATCTTCAACAGCTCGAGCGAACGTCTTTGGCACATTATACGATCATTTTAGGTGAAAAAAATATTTGAGGGTTTTAGAAATGGGTTTTGTACTGGGGTCAATACAAAATTTGATTTCACGCTCTAGGGGTAGGCTAAGAAGTCTTCAAGAATACGTCAGGAAATTTATTAACAATAGAAATATCATTTAAAACTGTGACTCTCATCCAAGACTTGGATAGCACGTCACATTGATACCTATCAACTTGCCACCGTCATTCACGACGTTGCCTACAGAAAGTCTGGCTTTGGTGCATTCCACACAAGAAAGTCAACAACGAAAGGATCAGGGCTCTTTATTTATGGCTTGATATGACAATGATTGACTTTAGTGTTTTGGTTACTTGGATTCGCATAACAGGTTGGTTAGGAATATGAAAGCTAACAACCTTACGAAAAGCATGATGAGTAGTTAACTAATCGATTCCAAAAATCACATCAAAGGCAAGTATTTTCAAAGAGATAAGATCGACAGGTAATGTGAAAGTGTCGATTTGAATCAACAAGATCTATAAATAGTGGAGGTAATGAAGGTTTCTATTATCGAAGTTTTAACCAATAAGTCAAAGTCTAATTTCTCCGAAGTCAAATTTAAATGTTGAGCGCAAACAAGAGAGATAAAAGAATGGGTAGAACCGATATCTAATAAGGTATAGACTTTGCAAGAATTTATAATTAACTAACCCGTGATAACTTCATTCGTCTTCCTTGTGACAAAAAATGCTCTCTTTTAAACTATTGATTTCGACTTGTCTAGGACATTCTTTGGCGTCACCATCCCAGCTAGACTTGACCTTGCTATAAAGGACATTCCACCATTAATTGCTTCGTCGCATTCCTGATCCATGATTTGAATCATTACTCTCCGATCCATATCGAATTGGGGTTGACCGCTCTACACAAGGTAATTTCGAAGTCAGTGTTGGATTCTACCAATTGCTGTCCAAAAAGAAAAATCTATTTAATCTATTTTGGATTTATTGGATCGAACGTCTTTTTCTACAATATCAACGCGTCGTGCGGCTTTTACCCATGCATCCTCTATTCTCATTCGTTTAGTTGTTTCTTCTTTCATCAGAACTTTGATCATAGTATTATTAGATTCTAGTTCTAATATCTTATACTCCAACAAAGAGTGCTTCTGTTCAAGTATCGCACATCGGGTAACACAATTTTGAATTGTTACATCTCTTTGCTCCACGACCGCCTGTTGTTCTTCAGCCTGCTCTTCTAACTCATGAATACGATTTTTTAATTCTACATTTTGATCATAAAGTTCTTCTAATAAAATCTCCTCAGGTTCCTCTTCTTCCTCTTCTTCCTCACTCTCAGCTGCTACCTCTGCGACTATCTCGGGTGCAACTATCAATTCTTCATTCACCACATGGATATCCCTAATCCCTTCTTCGCCTGACATCACATTATCCTGGTTGGTGATTAGAGGTGTCTCCATGATTTAAGTGCTTCATTGCTTATCTCAACATTTTCGGATGCCATTTTCCAATACTGCCACAAAACAAGGGTTAATTAATATATTACATATTATCCCTATACTACAATGACCAATTAAATACCAAATAAACTTAGGTAGGTCATACTAGTGAAGGAATTCCGCTCTCCCTCCTAGTTCTTGTCTCACATCTTAGTCAGGGATCATATCCCTAAGCTTTGATACCAACTGTGACGCCCCCAAAATTAGGTATATATCACCCATCTTGAGTCGCCAGATACATGGTACAGAATTCAAATACAACTTAATAATACAACTGTCGTGTACAATACGACAAAACATAAACTGTGAGTTTAAATATTGTCTACTAGAGAGTATACAAACTCAAAAGGAGTCCTCATTACTATTATTATCACACTATTTCACAGAATAGTGAAGACTACTAATGCAAACATCTAGGATCATCACTCTGTTTCCTGACTAGTCCCAGCTACGTTCTCATTTCCTGAAGAGAACATTGAAAGAAAGTGTGAGCTCAACTAGCCCAGTAAGAAATATTATGACTAAGATAATGCAGGATAATTTATCGTTAGCCTTCAACGGTGTTAAACTGATAAAATATAATAACTATCAAGTTTAACTGCAGCGGAACAAGCAATCCATTAGAAGAGTCAAGTAGAGAATAAAATCTACTATCTTCTATGATTTAAAAAGGTTTTCATGACTTTTATATTTGAGACTCGACTTAATAAATAATCCACATCATCAAATCATCCCCGCACTCTGTGCCAAGGATATTTTTAGTATCACGACCACGAATTATCCATGCACTACGGCTAAAGATAATCATGTTTTCATCAGCGGTCCCGATCATGCCATAAAACAATTCATCTTTGACTACTACTGACCAAAGAGAATCCATAGCCATAATCATACCAAAAAGCGTCTATCAATGCACTCACGGGCCAATGAGGACTTTTTCCACATCATTTGTAACATTACGGTTATGATTATCTTAGAATAATCCTCAGTCATAATCATACCAAGTCCATCTATGCACTACATGCCACAGATGACTTTCAAAAAAAAATAAACATGAGGATGATGACAATGATATAAGAATTCAATAAAATAAGTTCAAGAATTAATTTATCTAGGAACTGATAACGTCCAAATTGTCAACATGATACTGCTTTGTAGAGTAAAATTCAAGAATACTCAAAAGAATATTTCCATGAAAAGATCTTTGGATGAAGCGCAAATATCAAGGATATTCCACTAATTTCATGGCGTATAGAAGTCAAAACTTTAACCAATTTGAGTATAATAAAGAATGGAATAACAAAAGAAATCACCATGCATGCGGTGCTTAGCATGAAGACAAAGTTATTCAACAGTAATAATAATAACGGAACGGTCAAAGTGAAATTAAGCACAAGCGGGATATTCAATGAGAATAATAAATAACGAAACCAGTTTGGTGTGAAGCGATGCAGACGAGATATTCCAACAGAATAATAAATAACGGAACCGGTCCGGCAAAAAAACGTAGACAAGATATTCCAAGAATAATAAAGAATGGAATATTATAAGAATTTCACCATGTATGCAAAGACTTTGCATAGATAGGTTATTCAACATAATAATAAAGAATGGAATAATGAAGAATTTCACCAAGTATAGGGTAGCTCAGCGTATAAAGGTTATTCAATGAGAATAATAAAGAATGGAATAATAGAAGTTCTCTTCATAAATAAGAAAGAAAGAGTACCCTTACGAGTCCAACAAATAATATTCCCTACCTTAGAAAGAAGAGTCTTTGGATATAGAAGTAGTGAAGTAGAAGAGAACACTTTTCTTCTTTCTCTCTATAGTTTCTCTCTAGAGTTTCGGTGATTTTGTAAGAAATAATGAAGGAATGAGCTTTATTTATAGAAAAATGGGTACGCATAGTAACTAACTCATGAACGGTCAGATTGATTTACTTTAATCTGACGGTCCATATTTAAAGCAAAATCTTTTAACTAAAATATAATATATTCTATTTATAATCTAATAAAACGAATAACTTTATAAAAGATTTTACTATGCAAACACTACTTAGAGCCTTTATGCAAATACTATGCATAATAAAATATAATATATTCTAATTATTGTCCAATAAAAAAGATAACTTTATAAAAGTATTACATTTTATATAAAAAGATTTTACGTATTATTACATTAATAATACCAACAAAACTGAGTGACTTATCATGTAAGCATCAATAATTAATCAAAGTGTGCTACTTTACAACCACGCGTAGACATCGTACTTTTACTACCGAAGTAGTTCAAGCGATTATTAACGGTAAAACTTCCGCCGTTATTTTCATAAAATATTTTTGTCATTTTCTCAATCTGACAATAATTCCGTTGCGGGGTCCACCAATGATTGTGCCATTGCACGAATATTCCTTGATAAAACAAATATTCCCCAACCAATCGAATATAATATGACAACTTGCATACTTTGTAAAATTTATAAATACTACCCACAACTATAACATTATCTCAAATCCACACCATAATATTAAAAAAATATTTCGAGAAAATAAAATTTTTATTCATAAAATCTGGGGTCTCACAATAGTCGTGTAAAATACGACTAAACATATGCTATGAGTTTTAATAAAAATATTGTCATCTAGACAATATACAAACTCAATGGGGTCCTCATTACATTTATTATCACACTATTTCATAGAATAGTGAGGACTACTAATGATATTATCTGTTCCATCACTCTGTTCCCCGACTAGTCCCTGCTACGTTCTCATTTCCTGAAGAGAACAATGAAAGCAAAAGGGTGAGCTCAACTAGCCCAGTAAGAAATATTATGACTAAGATAATGCAGAATAAATTATTATTAGCCTTCAACAGTGTTAAACCGATAAAATATAACAAACATCAAGTTTAAGCTGCGAGTGGAATAAGCAATCCATTAGAAGAGTCAGTAGAGAATAAAATCTACTATCTTACATGATTTAAAAGGTTTTTCATGACTTTTATCATTTGAGACTCGACAATAAATAATCCACATCATCCCTGCACTACGACCAAGGATATTCATTAGTATCACAACCACAAATTATCCATGCACCACAGCTAAGGATATTCGTGTATTCATCAATAAGAAAGAATGCGATAGACCGCACAGACATGTTATTCCAACATAATAATAAATAATGGAACCAGGTCATGCGTAAACGCATATGACGAGGATATTCCAAATGAATAATAAATAATGGGACCGGTCATGCGAAACGCACGCACGGGATGTTCCAACAGAATAATAACCAATGGAACCGGTCATGTGAAACGCATGAGCACGGGATGTTCAAATGAATAATAATAAATAGTGGAATAATAGAAGAATTTCCCCAAGTATAGGGTATCCCGCGTATACAGGTTATTCCAACAGAATAATAAAGAATGGAATAACAAAAGAATTTCACCAATAAGAAAGAAGGAATACCCCTAGCAGAGTACAACAAATAATATCCCTCTACCGTAAAGAAGAGTATTTTGACTGGTAGGGCGAGGATATACTCAAAGAAAACTTGTACTACGCTCAAAACTTTCTTAAACTCTAAAGAAATATGCTCAAGATTATAGAAAAAGAACTCTCTCTATAGTTTTTCTTTCTAGAGTTTCAGTGAATTCGTAAGAAATAATGAAGGAATGAGCTTCTATTTATAGAAGAATGGACTGCATAGTAACTAATTCATGAACGGTCCAAATTGATTTACTTTAAACGGATGGTCTAGATTAGTTTATAATAAAATATAATATATTCTATTTATAATATAATAAAATGAATAACTTTATAAAAGATTTTACTATGCAAACACTATGCAGGCACTATGCAAACACTATGCATAATAAAATATAATATATTCTAATTATTGTCTAATAAAACAGATAACTTTATAAAAGTATTCTGTTTTATATAAAAATATTTTACTATTAGTCTAATAAAACGAATAACTTTATAAAAGTAATCTATTTTATATAAAAAGATTTTCTGTTTTATTAAATTAATAATACCAATAAAACAAAACTCATTATCATTATTATAATTCACAATATTAATCGACCAGGTCGTTCCCAGGAAAGAGGGGGCTTTCCAATAAGGATTTCTCCCCATTGGCGCGCAATTAGGTGACCAAACCTCTCCTTGACAGAACATCTAGATATCGTTAATATTGAAAATAATAATATTAATAACTTTGTCATCTCAATTATTGATTATAAAATATTGACAATAATTGAATCAAATAACGTGAGATACTATGCAACAATTACTATAACACTAATTGAACAAAACTGAGTGACTTCTCACGTAAGCATCAATAATCAATACCATGTGCTACTGTGCAACTACGTGTATTACTATACTTTTAACACGGGGTGTTTCAACAGTTAACGGTAAAACTTCCGCCGTTATTTTTATAAAGTATTTTTGTCATTTTTTCAATCCGACAATAATTCTGTTATGGGGTCCACCAATGATTGTGCCGTTGTACGAATATTCCCGATTAAAACGAATATTCCCGGACCAATCGAATATTATATAACAACTTACGTACTTTGCAAAATTTATAAATATTACCCATAACTATAACATTATATCAAATTCATTCCATAATATTCAAAAATGATATTTATAGAAAATTCATCTTTATTCATAAAATTTGGGGTCTTACACCTAGGATTAAGTATTTCTTTAGCAGAGCTATCTTCATCCTCTCAATTTTCTTCCACCATTTCTTCTAGATTGACAAACTGAAAAAAGGGGTGAGTGATATGGTAATTCTCTTGGTTCAATTTCACGGATCACCACTTTTGTTAGCTGGACTGAATCATCAGAAGATTCTTTGTCATCAATCTGCTAGGGTTTGGCATGAGATTGTCCAACATCTTCTTGAGTCTACCCCTCAATAATTAACTATATTACTTCACTAGGCTCAAAGATCTTCTTTTTCAATCTTTTCTTTGACTTGTTCTTCGTAGTGGTCATCTTCTTCAACCTTTTTGCTTGTTTCATTAGTTCAGGCATAGTTTCCTTCACAACCATTTATTCATTAAATGGCTCAAGCTCATTTTCCATCCCAACAATTTCTTTATTAACATTGGGCTCAACCATGGAAGCCATCCTAGCCATTTCATCTTTACGCTCTACGATCAGAGAATGAGACTCTAGGATCGGTTGAGCATCTTCAAGATCCTAAATCAACACAACTCTCTTCTTGGAAAATGTAATGACCGAGAAATTCAAATCTTATTGTAAAATGATTTTATTAAATTAAATAATAATAAAATTCTACTCTATGTGTTATCAAGATGGTTGTCATTGTATAACCTATTGATGTTAGAATGTTGTAGTATTTGAGCTACGTGAACGAATTAAAGTGTTTGAATTTCTAAGATGAAAATAAAAGTTTTTCGAGAGATTTTCCGAAAAACACTATTCATCGGTATTTGCTCGGGATATATTTTTGAATTTCCGAGAAATACATAATGATGGAATAACAAGGTAAGATGGATTATGTAATAAAAATCTAGTTATGGAAAATGTAATATTTCACTTGCGGACTTAATTTATAAACGTTAAGGAAGACGAAGTAGTAATGAATATGTGATAATGGTATGATACCTTAGTATTGTACAAAGTAATGAAAACGAGTATAATACGAAGTATTATACGAGTTTGTATGAAGGATGAAATATCGTATATAAATTCTATATGAATTAGAATACGAAAATAATACATAAACTATATGTATTAAGTAATGCTAATGGACTTGCAATGGTTGATTGAATTAATACAAGTCCAAGTGAATTAAAGGGAGAGGCCCAATTATTAATTAATGAACCAACTAGTGTTTATTAATGCAAAGCCCAAAGGTTGATTTAATGTAAGCCCAAACTAGAATCCATGAGTTGTATGACCCATGGGGCAAACCATATCAATATGGTTAATATGTGGTGACCAAGTTAATGTAATGACCAAGACTTAAGAGTAATGACCAAGTTAAATGAGTAATGACCAAGCATAGGATAAGTGTTATGCTAGCCAAGTAATGAATAGTAAGGAGGTGGCTTAAGGAGGTGGGTTGATTTAATGACTAATCTACCCTAGCTTTGCAATTTCTATAAATAGAGGAGGCATACAAGCCATTTGTTAGTTCTTCAAATAATCCAAAGATTATAAAGTGCTTAAGTGTTAGAGAGAATAAGCTACAAATAAGTCAATTTCATTTGTAAGAAGAAGAAGAAAGCTACCTTACCAAGAATTCAAAAGTAAGACTTCTTCTCCAATATCTTCTATCTCTACCATGATAGGTTGATAAGAAAAGATGGATTAAGAAATATGAATGATAAGAAGCAAGAAGAATGTGTAAGTCATGAACTTAAGCCACATAAGTTGCCAATAAGTCATTTGAACTTATAAAAGTTATAAACTTATTATAAGTTAACCTTGAATGTTAGTATGAAAATTATGAACTTATAATGAGTTTATTAAGAGAAGTGATACAAGAACTTATATGATCATATGTATCATATGTACATAAGTAAAGTTATATGTGAAGAACATGTAAAGTATGATGATTAAGAAATTTTAATTGTCATAAGTCATGAATAATAAAATCTTAATTAAGTAGTTTATAATTTGACAAGTAATAAGCTCATAAAGAATAAGTCAAAAAATTCAACAATGAATATAGGTTGTTGTAATAAGTATGTTGAGATGTTCACATGATGAATGGAATTCATTTGTAATGTTGAACAAATCATAAGAATGAAGAATTGCCGGAATTTGCACGATTGGACGATAACCGTCGAATTCGTAAAATTCTTGAAATAGAAGTCAAATTTTGTGTTTGAGCTCAGAACCATTGTTTTCCGATGGAGTCAAGTCATATTTGCCATTTAAGAGTTGTGAACTTGAAAATGACCGGATTCCGACTTAGAACGAAGAAACGAGCGTTGAACGTTCACGAACGTTTATCGTTTTCGTTAAAAATGAACCAATAGGTGAATTTTTAGCAAACAAAGTCAAATAGATAAAATTCTTGCATGAACACATAGATTACGTAATTTGTGAACCGTAGGCTTTTGAACGAGCCAATTCGGACTTATAACGAAGAAGTTATGCATCCGGGAAGTTCACAAAATTCAAAGACTGAATTTTTTTTAGAGCACTGAGTTGGTAGCCAGCCATGGCGCCAACCCTAAACTAAATGAGTCACGTAGTAAGCATAATGATGTCCGAGCACACGACAAGAGTTCTTGCAGTATGAACCATAGTACAATTTGTGTGGCGTAACGCTTATTTATTTCTGATCGAAAATCCTTCAGAGAGTGTGGCTCGCGATCGCGACCCACTAAGTAAGGACTCATGCATGCCTGGTCTTAGAACAATGATGGTGATGAATGTTGCTAAGTACAAAGAAAAGAAAGTTAATTAATTTAAAAGTAAACACAACTTAAGGAGTGTAATGTAACATTGTTAAACATTGTTAAACCTTAAGGATGTTGTGTAAAGGTTGAGATAACCTAGTCGAATATAAATGCAAGGATAATAATAAATCGGAACGAATAGTAACTGAATCTAATACACCATTAGATTGAAATGAAGGGTAAGATATAGTCATATATATACTTGATTATATGTGACCTAATGTAAGGCATTATGTGATCATGTATTGTAGAGACTTGAAAGACGTGAACATAAAGTTAATATACGTAGTAGTAGACTATTTAAAGGCAAGTATTCTAACTCTTGTCTCAGTTCAATCTGAACAAGTTTTGAAGTTCATGTATTCTTTCGCATGAATTGATGTATGTTGAAGTTAAAGCCAATTCCTTTGGCTAGATTTGATGTATTGATAATCTAATCATTTATTATCAAATGTTGCTATCTTTTGTCAACTACTTGATATGGTTTTCAAAAGAAGATTGAAATGTTAAACAAATGTTTTTTCGGTAAAATGACAGGCACGTGAGGTTGCCAAATGCTTAAACGTACACACGTTTAATGGATGTAGTGTTAATCAATATAGAGTACAATAGGCTGATCACCTAGAAGTGCTCGTAAGTAATACGGGCTTACGGACTTGCTTCCGAGTTGTCCTTTTCCAATAAAGAATGAATACTCGAGGTCTTTGACCGGAGTGAATGTTTTACTAAATATTGTAAAACATTTTGAAAGAAAAGATGAAGTGCTATTTTGAATTATAAATAGTACTTCATAACTATTGTTCAGTTATTGAAGATATACGATTCGTATGTGTCAAACATGTTGTTATAAAATTGTTATACTTGCTGAGCTAGTTATGCTCACTCTTGCTTGAACCAAATGAATGCAGCTAAGACTGAACGTCCCGAAGGATCAAAAAGGGCTAAAGGAAAAGCTAAGGCAGATTGTTAAGCTGTCTTGTAATAGTATAGGTCTAATGTTATAATGTAACTGATATTATGATAAAGAACCTTTGTAATGGGAATAGAACCTAGGAAATGTAAATATTACTTAAATATATAGAAGTTATTTTCATTCTTTGAGATTTTTCAATTGAATGAATGTACGAATGTTGTACAGTATAGCACCATATGTCGGGTTGGAAGATACCCGGATTTGGGGGCGCTATAGCAACCTTCGACTTTTTTGGGCCTTTCATTACAATATCTTGCATGTGTCATTCTGTGGTTTCCTGTCACTTCTTCTCCATCTATTTCTTATCTCATTCTTTAATAGTTAACCCTTCCTTCGCAGTAACTTCACCATCCCTTTCATCTATCTCAACATAGTATTTTTTAATTCTGTCAGTCACAACTTCATATTAGGATGTTGGAGGAGGCTTGGAAGTAAAATTTCTTCTCCTCTGTACTTTCCAAGTGCATTGGCTAGCCAATTGACTAAGATTTATAGATGTATCATCCTCAAGAATAATGGGATCAACCTTAGAGGTGTTCTTTTCACTTTCATTCTTCTTCGAAACTTTCTTCTTCTTATTATTATTCTTATTCTTATTCGTATTCTTATTTTTCTTCTTCTTCTTCTTCTTCTTCTTCTTCTTCTTCTTCTTCTTCTTCTGTGGTTTCTCTTCAGTGAAAACCAAGTGTTTAGACATCTTAGGGGTAACAAAACCCATGAGATTCTTTATCTCCTTCAGTTTCGGCCAACTTCATTTTTTGGATGCCTTAGAGGGCTTCTGAACCTCTATTATAGTTCTTTCACTGCCCTCTGATTGTTTGGATTTGTTTAGCTTTACTTAATTCCTTTCCAATTTTCAAACAACTTCTTAGTAATCTTCTTGTTGACATTAAAAGGCTCTCTTTCTTTCTCCTTAATGTGTTTCCTCATCTTCTTCTTTAGGAAGATATTGATAACTTTTCTATGGTACATTTTGGGTAGAGGTTTTCCATCCTTCTTCCTCTTCTTAGTGTCAGAAAACCACTTTGAGATCCAGTTGCAATATATCACTCTATAGTTGATAGGCACCTCTATAGTAATAACAAATATAATTTGGAGTTGAAACTTACTTACTGAGTTATGAGCAGAGTCTTTGCACAAGATACATTTTCCCACTATGTTATCTAGGAACTAGAAATCATGTGAGAGGTCTTTCTTCTTGTATCCTTTAGTTTATGGATTTTTCTTTTTGAACCTCATGAAATCCAAACCTTTCTTCGTATCAACATCACCAAACCCTGTATCTCCTTTACTTACTACCTTAGTAGATTGCCCAAACTCCTTAGGGTCATATGTAAGAGTGATGTCTCCCACTCTTATCTTGATATTGCCATCAATACAAGATCCATTAAGTTAGAACTCCTCTACCTTCTTCAAGTAGACTTTGGTATCAATAACCAGAATATTATAGAATCCTGTCTTTTTGAAAAGATTAAGGATTATACGTAAGTGAGACTCGACACCTTCAAATTCATCAAAACACATCTGGTTTCCTGGTATAACTTGGTTGGTCGACATAATTTCAGAGAAGGATTTGAGCTAAAATAGGGCAAAGTTTAGTTATGGCTCAATGTTGTTCGAAATTGGTATTAACAATTTACACGCCAACAAGTAATAAATAGTAAGTAGATTGTTTATCCCACGAGGAATACACTAATAATATTAAACCAAGTACTAACTTTGTATCAATTCAATCTTATTTAAACAATTGATTAAAGATTATAAAACTAATTATTAAAACAAAATTACTAACAAGGATAAAAAACTGGATTTAAAAGTTAAGATTACAATTTTCCCCAATGTCTCGTCTAAATATTATTAAATTGATTATTTTGAATTGCCAATAAAAATGCACTAATAGTTTATATAATCATTTCTCAAATAATTATATAGCATATCTATTATTATTAATTCACTGTATTCCTATGAGAAATAATAATAATAAATTAATTAAGTATCATCTTCCACATGCTGCTTGCGGTCTACATGTATATTCCTATCCCATCTATAAATTAGCACTCACTCCGAGGAAGAATTACTAATCACAAGTTATCATATTCAAATCTAAACTTATAATCCATCGTCCAATTTCATATAAGTTATCACAATAATTGCTAGCTAGACAATCATTCATGAAGTACAAAACATGATAAATGATTCATATATAATCAATATTAACTAAGAACGATAATAAATTAATTTAAACTAAACATTGGGTTCAACTGCAATCTTAATTGAAAATTTAGTTCATAACGTAATTGGGAATCATCATCAATAAACCAAAGAACATCTTAAGATTACAAAAATTAAAGGTAAAGAGAAGAGATAAAAGTTTGTGTCACGTAACCTCTCGATCTCCATGCTTAGCCTCCAACTTGCTCTCCTTCATGCTCTTGGAAAATCTGATGAAGAACCCTAGAATTAATGTGACAGCTCCAAATCTGGGTACTTCATTCCCACAGGACTTGGTGTTCACTGTCCAAACATTCATTTCTAGCAACCCAAGTTAAATAAAACTTAAGCAATAAACCTTCACATTAAAGGGTTACATAGCTTAACCAAATAAATCTCAGGTTGTCTAACCTTAATACAATCATCAAATGCGAAAAAATAATTAATTACATCACATAATTAAAATTTAAGTCTGAATACATAAACCATAATAAATTAACAAGTCTTCAACACTTGTTCATCTTGCCTTTTCCTTTGCTAGTGGTTGGCTCATCAACCTTCTCAATCTGAGCTGCAATGGTTATATATATGCAAGAGTGAGCAAAACAAATGCTCACTTGATAGAACATAATAACTGGCAATAAATAAGGCCAATTGAGTTGAACAATATTTTCTATTATCGATAATCCAGAATTGAAATTAGAATTCATCTGAGGGTTAGAAGACCATGAACTATGTCCCAGGTTGTAGGTATTTCTACTTAAACCTTTAATAGTCGTTAGACTATATGGACCTTCCTTCTCGTACTTAGTGGGGATCAGCCATTCGTACCATGTATTGTGCACAAACATCTTAATGCTTCCACATAAATAATCCCCTATAATAGAGTTGTTCATCTCAGTTTTAACATACGAGTCCGCACCAAAGTAAGTTTGGTTTGGATAAGCTTCAAGGGTAATTTAGAGTTGAACATATATCAACTAAGGATTAGTTGAATCATAAGTTTAATGACAATTCAAGGGTTCGATAACAACTTAATACAAAATAGTTATGAACCATAAACGAATAATGTTATGCATCAAAGTCATGCTTTAGGAATAAATTTTAAAGCATTGAAAGATATAATAAACCTTGCTTGAGCAATAATAGTAAGCTAAGGTTACATTTTTCAATAAGGAAACATAATTAAGAACTTTGCTCAATACAAAAAGAATTAGGATTCAAGAACTTGCATAATTTTAATAAACAAAGTACGATATAAAACTTGTATAATTGTAATCAAAGTATGATAGGCTCAAATAGAGTTTAGGGTTAGAGAACTTGCCTTGCACGTAAGCTAAACAATATAACTTGATTCTCAAATATCATATACACATGTCATCGTAACATAATTAGTTACCACATGATCACGTTACATAATTAAATATCTATTTCCTTTACAACCCTTAGTCTTAGGTTTAACCATACGGTCAAATCACACTTCTAATTTTATTAATACCAATTTCAATTATCACATAACTTATTAATTACTAATGATAATCTTTATTGTTGATATTATAACATCACAATCTGTTATGACGCCCCCAAATTCAGACCACTCATGTCTCGAATTCGGTGTATCATGTACTATAAATGTAATAACAAATCCAAATCTCACACAACGGAAATAATAGAATAAATTACATTGTTATAATATAATTATTCTCGTCCCAAGGGTTCGTAACTTAAACATCTCTTACATACCTTAAACATAATTAAACATAGTTTAGATATAACTAATACATAACACAACTTATGTCATTACATGGACCTAATAATCTCCACTAAATGTAAACTACTCTGTAGCTTTTCCCTTGCCCTTATCAATGCCTGAGGGACCGTCTTGCTCTTCCTTAACTGAAATGTTTTTAGGGAAAACAAGAATGAGATACAAGTTTTCTCAACAAGTAATATAGCAATAAGAGTGTTCAATATAGTTTTAAATTTCTCAAGGGTACACTAGTAATGATAGTTCAAAGATAGCAAGAAGTATCAATGGTTCTCAACAATAGTCGCTAAGGATAGAAAATATCAATAAGATTCAATACTTAATCAGTTCGAGATTTCAAATTATGAATACTGAGCAGTCACTAAGGACTATGAACTTTTACTAGAATTAACAGTAATAAACTGATAATCCAATAAAATGAGTACAACAGGTGATCAGCCTAAAGTACCCTATGTCATGCATAACATTTAATCATTCTCATGTGCGCACGTCGGTTCCCCGACAAATATATAATTCCCCTACCAAGAGGGTTGTTCATCTCAGTTATAAGAGTCCGCACCAAGTTAATTTAGTTTGGATAGCTTTTGATCTTATACTAATAGTCTAGCTGAATCAATGGCTTAAATAACTTTCTTTTAAAGTATATACATGAGCAATTATCGTTCGAAATCAAGATTCGAAAACAATTTCATTTCTAAGTTATGAAGTATTAAGTCATGAGATATGAATTATACTTTCAAAGATTTACTTGTACGATCAATAATAGCACAAGCTTGAATAATACTTCATCAATGAAATAAGGTTTAGATATTTGCACAATATTCAAAGTTGTGAAAGTTAGAAAACTAGCTCAATATAAGATAGAGTTCGGATACTTGTCTTGCGCGTAGTTTACCAAAGTAAAGCTTAATACCACTCCAATGAACTATAATATTCTATTCATGTATAATCACATTAGTTATACAAGTTCAACATGTACACCTACTATCTTAATTTACTATGATACACAAGTGTAATTCATTAACACTAAACATATATTGCTAGTCTTCTCTTAGTCGCATGATCTCATACGTATGTCATCACATTACATGAAAATCACATCTTGACTTTAAGGTTGTACACACTAATTTAACATAGAATTCTTTCATTAACATGCTTATTGATACATGAATACTGCACTAAACATGTATTACAGATTAATGTAACAATATAGGCATGCATCAACTCTCAAATTATTAGCAGAAAATAGATCTCACTGCATTGTGGCGCGACCACGCTTGGTTTGTACTAAAGAGTGGCGCTAGCCGCGCTGCTCCTGGTGCAAACCAAGACACGACTGCTCCTGCTAAAGGTCAATGTACACCCAACTTGCACATATATGAAATAATCATGTAAAACACACATGTTAGTATATGGATAACTAAGTTTGACCCTACATCATAACATTAACATAGGTCATTATCCATTCTCATTTAATCAAGACTTTAAGTGTTCAATTCACCAATTTTCTTACGTTTAGCCATTGTACACATGCTACGTGGTCAATAAATCTCAACTATACATGTTTACATTAGTTAATTCATGTATTCCAAGTTATGAAGTCATCATTTAGACTTGTCGTACCCCATGCTCCACTATTTTACAAAGTATATGACTAGCTAGCATGTTTGTCAATCATGTTTACATACATAACACACATACTCATGATATCAAATTCTAGAATACTTGTAATGTAGTTATTGACAAAACTAGTCTTCAAGGTTTCCTTTAAGAATCTCATACTAAGCTACTAAGCATGCAAAACCACTTTACTTACCATACATCATACTCTCATATATACATGTTAGTCCACATAAGCATGCTCACAAATTCTTAACTTAAGGAGTATATAGTTTATCAAGTTCATTTTGAAAACTTTAAGTTTTCATTAGTAAAACTTATTCAAGCATGCAAGATAAGTCCATATAGTCTAAATCATGCTCTCATGCTTAAAGATATATGAAATCAGATTATGATAACATGTTTTTGAGTTCAAAACTTAGTGTATATATAGTTCATTTACACATAACTATTATGGTCTTTTACTTGAAAACTTATTGCAATTCATGCTTGGATAGTCTATATTATCTTCAACCACATAACTAACATATTGTCACATGTCAAGACATATCAGAACGTAATATGCTCGCACCCAAAGTCAGAACATGTTTTGCACAATGTTTATCAAAAACTAGTGTCCAACTCTTTTAAGTTTTCTTTGAATGTTCATACTAAAATCAACTAACATGGCTTTACTATATTCATATCAACCTTATTACATGTCTTAAGATTAATTACATGAATGGTCCAACTAACCTAACCTGTTCAAGATAACTAAGTCAGTATCTAAGGTAGACACCCTGCGCGGCCACGCGATATTAAGCTATAGAAGTGGCGCGGTCGTGCCACTTCGTTCAGAGGAAAAAATAAATGGCTTTGCTCTTGAAGAGCCTTAACACAAGTGTTGCCAATTCTGTAACCAGACTAACGGAAACACTTCAGAGCATACATACAAACTCAGGCAACACCATGGCATACTAATTCATACTTATTGACAGAGAATTCAAGTAATTGCAAGAATTTGACAAAACTCAAACTAAGAACAAAAATAGAATTTATACCTCCTTGAAGTTTAATTTGATTCCTCAATGCACTAATTATACTCCCTCAATGCTCAACAGCTCTCACTTTCAAACTACACTTATCAGATAAATTTTTACGCAACATAGAATGTAAAGAAGAGGGTGCTTTATATAGAGAATTCATTGCCCATTTATTGTTCTTACACTATGGTTTGATTCAAAGGAAAATGGAAGAAGACAATGGGCAAGGAGAAGTTAGCCAACCACTCTTCCCCCACCATCTTCATAGCCATCATCATCTTCCTCTAACCTTTTTGTTTGCTGAGTTTTACGCAACAGTAGGGAGGATAGGCCATTGGCCTAATACACGGCTAATATCTGAGACTTTTAATTTGGGACAAGGTTTTAAATCTTATCAACTTGGTTAATAATACTTATTTTGGTTCTTTATATCAGGAATAAGCATGTGAATTCCTATTTATATATGATTTGATTATGATATATATGAATGAATATGCAAGTATGCTTGTAGTAAGAAAAGCTATAAAGTCCGTTGATAGATAATATGAACATAAGTACAAGGACTTAGAATGAATTGATCAAATATGTTAGGTTGATCCTACATAAGCAAAACAACTTTGTAAAGTCTTTAAAAAGAAATGATGTACAAGGACTATAAATATAGAAAGATCAAGCTTTTTAGGTTGATCTTATAATGTAATAGAAAGGCTTGTTTAATTGTCGAGCACTACACCACAAATTGTAGTTTGCCAGGATAGTCGAGGAAAACTCGAGAACTATCAAGGTAGAATCGTAGTCTGCAAGATAGTAGATCTCGGAGTTCGTAGACTGCCAGGAGAGACGAGGAATATTCATAGTGTGTCGAGAAGAACTTCCTCGGAGCCATAGTTTGCTGAGGAAGTCATGTTTAGAATCGTAGAGACAACCTGTCTAAGAGCCGACCGAGCATCTGTCGTATTCAAGTCAAGAATTGTAGTCCACACTCGAAGTCGTAGAGTCTACTGATCACACAAGAGGCAGAGATCGTAGTCGAGCCAGATCAGATGAAGACAAAAAGCTAAAGGACATAAATCGTACAGTGTCAACTCAAAGTCGTAGTGTCTGCAGAACCAAAGCTAAAATCGTAGAGTGAAGAACTAAGGCTTCAACAGAAGTGCTCACAACGCCAAGGCCGAATCTTAGAGTAAACACGATTCTCGATAGATGAGCACTCCCAGAATATCCAAAGTATAAAGCCTCTGGTCTGAGCTGCAAAGATACATTCTACCTGAAAGGAAACCAGGGAGCACTAAACGAATGGCATACAAGCTACCAGAAGATCTAAGCTCCAACCCAATCAACATCCAGATTGAGTTGTGAAGCCATTCAAGATGAAGTCTTCCACAAGTTTATCAGAAGAAGACTTCAGTCAAAGTAACTGACTAAGGAAAGTCAGCAAGTGCAGTAACTGTCAAAATAACAGAAGACAATGATCTTGGAAGTAACCAGGATTGTAGTGTTTGCCAAATAAAGCAGGAACTAATGAAGTATACACATAAATACTGGTCAACTTATGAAGAACAAGGCTAAAGTGATTAAGCATTGGGTTAGTCCATTGATGATAAGTGAGCGGAAGATCAAAAGGAGAAAGCGAGCTGGGCATGCCACAAATCTGAAGTGTCTTGCTATTCAGAAGAGGTCAGAACAAGAAGTTAAGCTATCAGTTCCTGAGATCAGTTGAGGCAAACATAAGTGTTAAAGCACTGCACAAGAAAGGAATGGGTGTTCTACATTGAAGATCCAATGAACACTCTTCATGATCGTAGTGTTGTCTCAACCTGTCAACGAGCAACATTCAACAAGATACACTACGATCAGATCCAAGAACATCTGCATCAAAATCGTAGAGTTCGATCATCTGAAGACTGATATTCGAACATTGCTGTGTGAGAGCATCGATGCAAAAGGATAACTCCTGATGTTCTGATCGAGAAATCAGAAAGCAGAAATAAAGATGACTACCTTCCTGAGACATCAAAGTGACATCTCTGACAAGGTAGGTGAAACAGTAGACCGCAGTGTTAGAAAGTCATAAAGGAGCTGTCATGTCACATCTGCAGTCTACATCAAATAACTCGAGATCTGCGAAGCAATTAAAATAGCTCCCAATGGCTACATTCCAATGGGAAGGTTGTGAAGGAGTATAAATCAAGAAGAGCTTCAAAGATCAAGAGTTGCGAAGTTGCAGAATCGTTGAATTGTTTAAATGCTATATTGTTGACTCTAAGAGCTCCACCAAAACTTTACAGAACAAGTCTCAATGACAGTGAGACTACGAAGGTAGAACTGAAGCAGACTTGAAGAAGGACTCAAATAGACTAAAGCTTCACTCAACAAAGATGAGAATACCACTGAAGATGGCAGCTAAATTGAGAAACGAGAAGGACAAGAAGATAACATTCAGAAAAATGGCAGAGCACAAAGAAGATCTAGAGAGCCACTCTACGAATCACCATGAACCAAAAGCTAAAATAGAAAAAGTGTAGAACCATGTCTATAAACCACACAAGAAGGGTTCAGGGAATGCTAAGTGCTAGACGAAGTCTACCAAAAGCTCAAACACTTAGCAAACCTAAATGGTGATGGTGCACAACTGACATCAGATGAAAATGAACAGAACAGAATGAAGATTAGCTGCACTAGAAGAGAAGTGGTCCAGACTCGAAGCAGAATGCAAAGAGGACTACACCAAGCTACTATGTAAAGAAGATGGTCAAGCTTAAAGGCATCTTAGCAGCAAGGCACCAACAACAATAACAAACAACAACAACAACAACAACAAGTAGCTAGGGCCTGAGGGGTCCTTGTCCAGAGGGACTAAATGAAGTTCCAAGCCTGCTGGGCTTGAAAAGTTCTTAGTGAACTAAAGTTCCAAGGCTGCTGGCCTTGGAGGAATCTTAGTGATTCAGGGTGCTGCCCTTCCTTAATGGAAATCCTGGTAGTTAAAGAAGAAGAGTGGATTAGGAGCTTGAGTCTCTGAACCACTTAAAATCCCTTGTGTCTTTTACTTTCAGTCTTTTACTTACTGTCATTTACATTATATACCTAACTGTTATAAATGATGTGTATGTATTAATTGCTTAAAACTAAACTAACTCTACGAACAATGTATTCATGTTCATGATTATATCAATGAATGTGATCTTTTACCTATTCCGCTGTGCTGAAACGATTCTTAAGTTTGTCATATGCTAAGTCATTAGCAATACAAAATAAACGAGAAACGTATTTGAAATTAAAAGGATCTATTCAACATCTATTCAACCCCCCTTCTAGATCTATTATGTGCTTATTGAGAACTAACAATTGGTATTAGAGAAGGTTTTCATGCTATATTCAAAAGCTAATCGCTTTGAGTCTGATCCTAGGCACAAACATTGTTCTAAACTTAGTTTAGTAGTAAGTCACTTGTAAATACAGATGAGCTAACACGTTGGAAATATTGTGTACAGGTAAATATGTATATACACCTGAAGCTACTTCGATTAGTCCATGTTCTTAAAGCCATGACAACAACACCAATCCTTGGCCACAATCAATCCTGTAGTCTGAAGACCAGACAAAGGATCAACAGCAAAAAGTCAAGCATCCACCAGTCTGAAAGATGAAAAGGCCATATATGCTAAGAAGTACTTATCTAGAGAAGAAAGAAGAATGTCTCAAATCTGTATTTGGCCAACTAGCAGCTGGATGTGAACCTTGAGGTCTCAAGGTTGTCAAAGAACTAAAGATGCCAAGATTCTCTTAGCTTATATCTTCAAGACTATGACTGATTGATCGAAGGACAACTGGAGCAAAAAGCTGTCAGGAGTGAATGAAAAATTATGCACATCAATGCCTAATCTCATAATATCAAGATAAATGATTGTCAAGAAACTGACAGTGGAAAGGTACGATTCCTCATTAATATAAATGTGTACATCATGTTGCACCACCTTATGCAATACAACGGTATTCTATCAAGAGATTATATTCTACCTAAAAAGGAGAAGAGAGAAAGTACACTAAGGTTGGAAAATTAAATGCTAATAAACTTTCTCTCCATCCAAGTTTTAGGTTGAAGATTACTTCTTGAAAGAAGTCCGAAATAGGTCATAAGCATATTAAGATTTAATTTATCTTAAGTGGAGTAATCTTTGCTGATAGGCTAGTACGTATGTACAAACCTATGTTCTAGGTTTTTGATTATACATAGAGTATGATCAGTTCTACAAGAGTATCTTGAAGATTTGTAGAAACTGATCACCTCCATGAATCAACTAGATACAAATAAGTGATAAAATTGATTCTCACTTTGTGAACGTTTAAACTCTGAGAACATAACCAATCAATATGATGAAAATTCAAACGTATGAGGAACATGGATTTTGAAGGCTAACTTGGCAGGACCCATTTAACCATGGGTACCAAAAATTTAAATTTATTTAACCTACAGGTGCTTGGTTTATCTGACCACACTAAGGAATGCTGAAGCAGAAGACTTCAGTCAAGAAGATTCAACCAGCAGAAGGCTTAAGTCATTTCAGAAATGTTTCTGACAAAATCCTTATTTGTCAAAGCCTATCCTCGAAGACTTACTGAGCTAAAATGAATAAAGCTCACATGGTTGCTAATCTCTATATGAAAGTAGACCATTCACCCTAAGAAAAAAAGGGTCTTATATGCTCAATCATCCAAAGCATATCAGCTGAGAAGAACCCTCAAGGAATTCATCATAGAAGTAGGACTCCACAAGCATAAACTATCAAAGAAAACTACGTTTGTAGTTGTAACGCCCGAGAATTTCGGATTATGAAGGAATTAAATTTTTATTTGATTATGTGGATTAAATGGATTTAATTGATTAATTATGTGAGTAAGATATTTGAAGGTCGTTCTATGACCTAGAATGTGTGGATGTGGTTAGTATTCTGGCTATGTGCTTGGATTAATTATTTTGAATTATCAAGACGAAAATGAATGTTTTTTGAGAATTTTCCCGTAAAAACACTATTCATCCGATTTCACTTGGAGATTAGGTTTGAAATTCTAAAGAATGAGTAATGATAGAATATGAAGATATAATGGAATATCCAATTATATTTCAGTTATGGCAAACGAAGTTTTCGCATGTGGACTTAAAACCTAAGGGTTAGGGAAATGAAATGCGTATAATCATTTCGGTTATTAAACGTATGATATACAAGTATAGTATGAATAACGGTACGACGTATAAGACGAATATCATATTAATACTAAACGAAAAGAATACGTGAGTTATATGCGTATAATACAATGAGTTCTTATAGGATTTTGAATTAAGGACTTTATACAAATCCAATGGGAATTGGATTAATATCAAGCCCAATGAATCATGTAATTTAGCCCAAGTTAAGGCCCAATGTTAAGTTAAGACAAGCCCAATCCAAGAAACCGAACCGCGGATCGAACCGGCGGGTCACGGAATGGGTAAAACCCATAGGGAAACCCATGAGAAGACCCAAGGAGGTGTGGGCCGGCCACTTGGCCACCAAGTAAAGTGGTTACTTGGTGGCTAAGTTATTGAGGAGGTGGAAATAGTAAGGAGGTGGCCCTTTGGATAATTTTGCCCTCCACTTGGTTGCCTATAAATACAAAGTTTGTGTTGGTCAATTAGAGTTTTGTAAACCTTGTCCAATACATATTGAGAGAGAGAAAAGCTAGAAACAAGTAATCAACTTACTTCTAAGCAAAACATAAGAAGTTTACCAAGAACGCGAAGAACGACAAAGGTAATAGTTCGTAATCATTAATCTTCATCTTTTTCGATTTCTTTCTCGAAGAGAATCATAGATTGGTGGAGAATGTTTAGTGAGGAGGAATAAGGATGGCTATTAATAATGAAAATATTGATAAGTCAAGATCGAATAGAAATCGTAAGTGTTTACATAAGTTAAAACTGTAGAAAGTGATGAACGTTAACTTAGTTATGATTGGACGATTTCAAAACCATCATAGCTAGGGTATATGCATATTGTTTAGTTAGGGTGTAGATGATGAATCAATGTTGTGTTCCATTTGATTTGGCTTATAGAACACGAGTAACGAAGTTATGGCGAATTTTGCGAAAAATAGACGTTAAACGTCAAAATCGTAGAAATCTCGGATTAAGGGTCAAAAGTTGTCGTGTGAGTTGAAAACTTCGATTTTCAATGTCAACACATGAGATAAGGTATTTAAGAGTGGTGGACTCAAGAATAGTCAAATTCTGACTTATAACGAAGAAAACGAGTATTGAACGCTCAAAATCGATAAACGAACGCTCAAAATGAACCAAAAGGTGAATTCTGAGTTAACGGATTCAAAAATGTAAAATTCTTATATGAACACCTAGAGTATGTAATTTTTGAGTTATGGGCTTTTGAATGAGCCAATTCGGATGTAAAACGAATAAGTTATGAAGCCGGAAAGTTCGTTGGAAAAACCAACTGTTAAAACTAACTGATGCACAGGGGCGGCGCCGCAGCGCCAACCCAGTGTTATTTGTCACGCCGCAGCGCCAAGCATGGCCGAGAGAAACAAAAATCGTCTAGAGAGTCACGCCGCAACGCGAAAGTTAGTGCAAGGACTCGCGTCGCGTAGTATGAGAGTCCCGCAAAACCCACAGAGGGTGACGACGCCATAACGCCACTATATACTAAAGAGATGTCGTACTGCAAATACCGATGATGGGAAAAAAGTTGACCAATTTAGGTTTTAATTCTAAATTGAATGTAAACTAATAGTGAGGCTTGAATGTACTTAATGTACATGATAGGGTTAACTTTAAATCACTTATAAGTGATAACGTTAGAAGATTAGATATGGTTTAATAAAAATTAAATGAAGAACGCAAAAGTGTAAGCAAGTAAACCGTGAAGGGTGTTTGGTGTTGGTACTTTACCAATGATCAACGAGTGTCGGTTAATAACGTAAGAAAGTTAAACAAACCATAACGAAGTATAGTAAGTCGAATTGACATTACTAATGGAATAAATTCAAGTAAGACATAGAAGAGATAGAAGTTGGTTAAAGCAATAAACTAAGTTTGTTTGGTAGCTAATTACAGTATGCTATGTGAATATATCATGTAGATCTTGTAAAGACTGAGAACTGTTGAATATTATATTCGAAGACGCTTGAAGGTAAGTTTTCTTATCACTTATCTAACCTCCGTGTTAGTCAAGTTTACTGTGATTCATGTTATGAAATGCATGAATGGTTTTAAAGAAATAGTCGATGCCTGTTTTAACTCGGCTATACTAATCTTAAGAGTTAGATTGATTTGTTTACAAGTCTTTCGATATAGAACTATTAACGTTATCCTATGCCAAGTATTTGGTACGAATGTAAAGGTAAGTTTGTCTAAGAACAAACAAATGTATTTTCATCGATTATTCGATGGGCACGCGAGGTTGCCAAAAAGTTAAACGTAAATATGTTTAACGAAAGAGTGTTGATCAACATAGTGTACTATAGGATGATCACCTAGAAGTTCTCATAAATAATGCCAGATGGATGGCCTTAGTGCCGGATGTCCTTTTCAAGTATGAAAACGAAAAGAGTATGTTCATGGTCTTTTGACCAGTTCAGAATTCCTAAGCTATTATATATACTTTGGAATCGTTGTTATGAAATGAGAAGTACTAGTCAATGCTTCATGGTGATTCATAGCTACTTGTTCAGTTATGGAAGATAATCATGTAATTCTCGATGTGGTATTTATATTATCCTTTGTTAGACTTGTTGAGCTAGTTATGCTCACTTCTTGCTTGAATTATATGATTGCAACTAAAGCTGAACGAACTAAGAGTTCTAAGAGAGATAAAGGCAAGGCTAAGATGGATTGTAATTATCCTGTAATAGACTAGAGTATTTGTATGTAATATACTTATGAATAACAAAGAATGTATTCAGTTTATGAACCTGGGAAAGGATTTATTACTATTGTAATAAGAATATAGTAAGTACACTCATTTTGTTGTTATCTCAATGGAATGATTGTATGAATTGTAGTATCGTGTAGCACCATCTGTCGGGTTAGGAGATACCCGAATTTGGGGGCGTCACAGTAGTGCTGTCAAATGATCGTAGAATGAACAGTACTGAAGATATCCATTTATATGATACAAGAAGATTTAAGTGATAATGATGACTTCAGTCAGAAAGAGATATGCAAGGCTGCCTTCTGATGCACATGAAGAAGAACTCTCTCCTCTCTGAGAAGATAGTATCAACCATGGAGGAGCAGTGATCTGTTAAGGAACAACAACACTAAAAGTATCAAAAATACGCTATGAAGCAATATACCAGTTACAAAGTCCCAAAACTTTGTGGCTGATGAACCAAATAAAGATCCATAGTCAGTAGGAACGTCTCAAAATGTACTACTGATAACCTTGTCAACCGCCCAACTCAAAATCGTGGAGCGCCTACGAACAACCATCTGATCGTAGTTTAAGAGTAGGAGGACACCACGATTACAGCAAAATGCAAATGTCTAAAGTTGGTAGAAGAACTCCCCAGTAGAAAAGGTCAAATGAGATATCAGTGCTAATAACTTCTAAAGTTTTTCATCTAGAAAGTGCCTCAGGGACAAACCTGACCCTTAGTTCACTCTAAGAGGTTGGCCCTTCCTGAGTTACCTTAACCCAGAAGGAATGCTTAGTCAAGTTCATCTCAAGGACCAGGACAAACAACGATCGTAGAGTAGATTCTGAAGGGAACTCGACGATCGTAGTATAACCTTAATGATCGTAGAGTAGGCTCGACGATCGCAGTCTTCTTAGAGGATACACCAGCTCATGGGGAGCTCGGAAGAACTAGATACGTGCCCAACTATTCAAATCATATGGAGTTAAGTTCGAATACAGTTTGAAAAGATACCCTACAAACTCACCTAAGAATTTAAGTGCCCAAACTATCTCGGAGTACATCAATGGTTAAGCCATTCAACTTCAAGATGAGGATTAGTGTCAAATCTGAAAGTAGTATGCACACAAGCCAATCATGTTTGATGATAAAGCATATACTTTGTAACAATCTTATTCATTTATTAATAAAAAGTATTAATTTATTAAAGGCTTTTTGTGACGACCCCAAAATTAGGTATACATCACCCATCTTGGGTAGTCAGATACATGGTACAGAATTTAAATACAACTTACTAATATAACTGTCGTGTACAATATGACATAAACTGTGAGTTTGAATACAAATATTGTCTACTAGATATTATATAAACTCAAAAGGAGTCCTCATTACAATTATTATCACACTATTTCACGAATAGTGAGGACTACTAATGCTATCCTCTCGACCATTACTCGTTCCTCGACTCGTCCAGCTATGTTCTCATTTCAAGAGAAAACGGTGAAAGAAAGGGTGAGCTCAACTAGCCCAAAGAAGAAATATTATGACTAAGATAATGCGAGAATAAATTATCAATAGCCTTCAACAGTGTTAAAGCGATAAAATATAATAAACATCAAGTTTAACTGCAGCGGAACAAGTAATCCATTAAAAGAGTCAAGTAGAAAATAAAATCTACTATCTTTTATGATTTAAAAGGTTTTTCATCACTGTTATAGCTGAGACTCAGCTTTAATAAATATTCCACATCGTCGAATCACCCCCGCATTTCTGCCGAGGATATTCTTTAGTATCACGACCAATTATTCATACTACTGACCAAGAATAGTTGTGTATTCATTAATGGTTATGATCATGTCAACAACTGTCCATCAATGCACTACGGCCACTGAGGATTTTTATCACATCATTTGTAACATTACGGTCATGATTACACCGAATAGTCTCTGGTCATAATCATACCAAGTCCATCTATGCACTCATCGCCAGATGACTTTCAATGAATATAAACATGAGGATGATGACAATGATATAAGAATTCAATAAAACAAGTTCAAGAATTATTTTATCCAGGAATTATTAACGTCCAAATTATCAACATGATACTGTTTTGTAGAGTAAAATTCAAGAATGATCAGAAGAATATTTCCATGAAAAGATATTGGATGAAATGCAAATATCAAGGATATTCCACTAATTTCATGGAGTATAGAAGTCAAAGTTTTAACCAACCTGGGTATAATAAAGAATGGAATAACAAAAGAAATCACCGTACGCATGCGATAGATCGCAGACAGTGAGTTATTCAACAGAATAATAAATAACGGAACCCGATCCGCACAAAAACGCATGCAGATGAGGATGTTCCAAATGAATAATAATAAAGAGCGGAACCAGTCCGTAAAAAACACGTATATGATGTTCCAATGAATAATAATAAAAGAGCGGAACCAGTCCGGTAAAAAACACACAAACAGGATGTTCCAAATGAATAATAGAAGAATGTCACCAAGTATAGGGTAAACCATTATACGAGTTATTCCAATGAGAATAATAAGCAATGGAATAACAACAGTTCTCTTCATGAATAAGAAAGAATAACACACCCTTACTTTTGGTAGGAGATTGAATAACTGCAAAGTAGTGTAGTAACAAAATACTCTTCTTTCTTTCTCTTATTCTCTTTATACTTTTTATCTCTAAAGCTTGAATGAATTCATGAAAAATAATGAAGCACTAGGCCTCTATTTATAGAAGATTTCTAGCTTAGCACCTACCATGTGAAAAGGCAAGTGGCTTGACGAGTGGTGATGTGAAAAGAAAAGTGGTTCTAAGCTTTGTGTAATGTGAAACGACAAGTGGTTCGGCCTTTGTAATGTGAAACGACAAGTGGTTTGACGCCTGTAATGTGAAATGGCAAGTGGTTTGGACGTCGGTAAAGGTAATTACTATTGACGAAGGTAATTACTATTCACAAGGGTAATTACTATTGACGAAGGTAATTACTATTGACGAAGGTAAATACTATTGATGAAGGTAATTACTATTCACAAAGGTAATTACTATTGACGAAGGTAATTACTATTAACGAATAGACTCTTAGATGATGACATATGGCCCCCCCCCCCATAAAATAATCAAACTTACCACAAACGTCTCATAACAAACTCTTTATATACATTAAGGATTGAATAAATATTACCAAAAATCATTTTATTTTTAATCAACACATTTTTAATCTTTCAACAATTATTAATCATTTATAACTTGTCGTCTCAATTAATAATATAACATATTATACAGATGATACTGTGACAATAATTGAATCAATAATATAAGAGATATGATGCAGCAATTACTGTAGCAATAATTGAGCATAGCTGAGTGACTTCTCACGTAAGCATCAATAATCAATACCGTGTGCTACTATGCAACCACGCGTATTACTGTACTTTTACCACAGGGTAGTTCAACAGTTTTAACGGTAACACCTCCGCCGTTATTTTTATAAAATATTTTTGTCGTTTTCTCAATCAAATAATAATTACATTATGGGGTCCACCAATGATTGAGTAGTTATACGAATATTCCTAACAAAAAGAATATTCCCCGACCAAACGAATATTTTATAACAACTTGCATACTTTGCAAAATTTATAAATATTACCCACAACTATAACATTATATCAAATTTATTCCATAATATTCAAAAATAATATTTATAGAAAATTCATCTTTATTTATAATATTTGAGGGTCTTACAACCTCCCTTCTTATAAAATTTCACCCTCGAAATTAGGGTACGATACGGTATGTCGAAGAGGTAAGGATACCTTGATTTCATTTGATTCTAACTCCCAAGTCATTTCCTCAACATCGTGGTTCCTCCACAAAACTTTGACTTGAGGTATAACCTTGGAGCGTAGAATATGTTCCTTCTTATCCAAAATTTGAACAGGGAACCTCTTCATACGTCAAATCTTCCGCTATTTTCGTAGATGGGTTCTAACTCAATAATATGGTTCGGGTCTTTCACATATTTACGTAACATGGATATGTGAAAACGTTATGAACACGAGACATATTCAAGCGGTAGAAAGCGAGTCTATAGCCACGGATTCCTACTCGATCGAGGATTAAAATGGACCGATGAATCGAGGATTAAGTTTTCTCTTTTTCCAAATCTTGTAACTCCTTTCCATGGAGCAACTCTTAACAACACATGATCTCCTATATCGAATTCCACGCCCTTTCGATGAAGATCAAGATAACTCTTTGTCGATTTTGTGAGGTTTTTATACGTTGTCGGATCGTTTGAATCTTTTCCGTAGTCATACGTACCAACTCCGGTCCCAACAACGTTGCTTCACCCACCTCATCCCAAAGATAATCGAGAACGACACTTTCTTCCATACAACGCTCGAATGGAGCCATGCCAATACTTGCTTGATAAGCTGTTGTTGTAGGAAAACTCCACCAATGGTAAGAACTTGTCCCAACTCCCCTTGAAATCAAGGACACGAGTCTTAATAGATCTTCAAGAGTTTGAATAGTCCTCTCCGATCGTCCTTCCGATTCGAGGATGATATGTCGAAAGCTAAATCGTAAGTCTGTGCCCATAGCTTTTTGCAAACTAACCCAAAATGAAGTGAATCTTGGGTCTCGATCGAAACTATGGATACCAAGCATACCATGCGATCTTACAATCTCATTTATATACATCTGAGCAAGGCGTTCAAGTGTATAAGTTTCTCGTATCGGTAAAAAATGAGCAGACTTGGTCAATTTATCAACAATGACCCAAATCGCATCAATGCCTTGAGAAACCTTAGGAAGACCCCAGAACGAAATCCATGGTAATGTGCTCCCACTTCCATTCTGGAATTTCAAGTGGTTGCAATGGACCTTTTGGTACTTGATGCTCCGCTTTAACTCGTTGACAAGTTAGACACCTTGAGATAAACAGCGCTATCTCTCTCTTCATATTGCTCCACCAAAATGTATGACGAATATCATGATACATTTTGGTACTCCCAAGATGGATTGCAAATGGTGTGTTGTGCGCCTCCATCATGATATTATACTTTAAATCAGGGTCGTTAGGAACACAAAGTCTGGAGTTGACTCGAAGTATTCCTTCTTCATCGATTCTTGCTTCCGGCATAGCACCTTCTTGCACTTTCTTCCTCATACGCATCAGCTCCAGGTCTGTAGCTTGAGCAGCTTTAACTTTATCAATTAAAGTCGGTTCTACTCGTATACTCGCTATCATCACATGCGTCCCTGGAGTCTTTAATTCTATCTCCATCCTTTGCAAGTCACACAAAATGGGCCTTTGTGTTGACAATAACGCACTCGTACTTGCATACGATCTTACGCTTCAATCGTACCTACCACGTTCGCTTTTCGAGGATGGTATTGGATGGTATGATCATAATCTTTCAGCAGATTCAAGCCAACGTCGTTGTCGCATGTTGAGTTCCTTTTGAGTGAAGAAATATTTGAGGCTTTTATGATCCGTAAAGATCTCCACTTTCTCCCCATACAAGTAATGCCTCCAAATTTTAAGTGCAAAGACAACAGCTGCCAACTCTAGATCATGAGTAGGATAATTCCTCTCATATTCTTTGAGTTGTCATGAGGCATAGGCTATAACTTTTCCATGTTGCATGAGAACACATCCCAACCCTTTTGCTCAAGCATCATTTGAGATGACAAATCCCTCCGAGCGGATGGTATTGCCGAACAGGTCTTTGAAATAAGTCTCCTCTTGAGTTCTTGAAAACTCCTCCCACATTCTTTGGTCCAAGAACTTTGTATCTTCGAGTCAGTTAATTTGAGTCGATGGAGTAGCGATTCGAGAAAATCCTTCCACGAATCTCAGATAATAACCATTAAACCGAGAAAGCTACGACTTGATCCATCGATTTAGGTTGTTCCCGACTTTGAATAGCTTCAATCTTTCTTTGGGTCAACAGATATTCCATGACTTGATACCACGTGCCCAAGGAATGCTACTTCTTCAAGCCGAACTCACATTTCTTCAACTTGGCATAAAGCTTATATTCACGAAGCTTTTGGAGTGTCGACCTCAAGTGTTGCTTTCATGATCTTCACGACTTTTGGAATAAATAAGGATGTTATCAATAAAGACGACCACAAAGTGATCTAAATATTCCTTGAAAACTTCGGTTCATCATAGCCATGAAGGCGGCGAGGAGCATTAGTCAATCCAAAGGACATGACTAGGAATTCATAATGCCCGTAGGAGTTCGAAAGCCGTCTTTGGAATGTCGCGATTCTAATCTTCAATTGGTGATATCCAGGAATGAAGATCAATCTTTGAAAAGAATTTGGCTCCTTGCAACCGGGTCAAAACAGGTCATCAATACGTGGCAATGGATACCTATTTTTGATGGTGACATGATTCAACTCCCGATAATCAATACAAAGTCGCATACTCCCATCTTTCTTCTTTCACGAATAGAACAAGAGCACCCCAAGGAGAAGTACTATAACGAATAAAGCCAATGTCTAACAATTCTGCAGTTGGGTCTTTAACTCACGAAGTTCAATAGGAGCCATTCGATATGGGGCTTTGGAAATAGGTTTTTTGTACCGGGTTCAAGGTCGATACAAAATTCAATTTCACGCCTCAAGGGTAGGCCAGAAGTTCTTCGGGGAATACGTCGGGAAATTTATTAACAATAGAAATATCGTTCAAAAGCGACGTATTTTTGTTTAAATCAGTGACATGAGCTAAGAAAGCTTGACATCCGATTTTTTCAATAAGCGAATAGCTTTATGGCTTGAGATGACCGTGATTGATTTTAATGGTTTGGTCGTTTGAATTCGCATAATAGGTTGATTAGGAATATGAAAGCTAACAACCTTACGAAAACAATCAATTTTTGCATGATAAGTAGTTAACCAATCAATCCCTAGAATCACGTCAAATGCAAGTATTTTTAATGAAATAAGATCGACAGGTAATGTGAGGGTACCGATTTGAACCAAACAAGACTTATAAACAGTGGATGTAATGAAGGTTTCTCCCAACGGAGTTTCCACAGATAAGTCAAAGTCTAATTTCTCCGGAGTCAAATTTAATCGATGAGCGCAAGTAGGAGAAATAAAAGAATGGGTAGAACCGGTATCAAATAAAGTATAGACTTCATTAGAGTTTATGATAAGCTTACCCGTGATGATCTCATTCGGATTCCTTACTCTTTGGGAGGTCACAACAAACGCTCTCCCTTGACCACCTTTGGTTTGACTTTTACGGGACGACCTTTGGTGCCTCCATCCTAGCTTGAATTTATCTTGAAACGACAAAATAGATCTAAGTGACCTTCTCTTCCACAATTATAACATGCTTTGGACGGCATGGCGCAGTTTGGACTGATATGTCCCTCTCCTCCGCATTTGAAGCATATGATAGGTGGTCTTTCTCCTTCCTTAACAACGGGTCTTTGGTCTTTGGCGTCTTTCCATCATTGTTGAATCTCCTTTTCTTGAAATGTCCATTCTTATTGTTTTGGTACGATTACCACAAGAAGTGGTTACCATATCGCCCGTTGATTCCCTCCACGCTTGTTGTCACCGCTCGATGACTACTCATTTGGTATTATAATTTTGCATTTGCTCTCTTTTAGTTGCGTTGACTCATTATCGCGCTCCACTAATCGAGCCCTATTTACAACATCGAATACAAACACGGTTTATGAGAAATAAGATGTTGGACGTATCTCCGCTTCAAACCTCTTAAAAACATTCGCGCCATTCTCTCTTCATTATCCACAAGTGGGGACGAAACCGTGATAACTCCGCAAATTTTGCCTCGTATTGCGACTACGGTCATATTGTTTTGTTCAAACTTGATAAACTCCACCTCCTTCATGTGGCGAATACTTTCGGAAAGTATTTGTCGTTGAACGCCTCTCTGGAACTTCTCCCAAGATATCTTGATCTGGCGAAAGTTGAGTACGCTTTTCCGATTCCACAGTAATGAATCAGCTCTCAAGCGCAACATAAAGGCGACAAAGGGAACCTTTTGCTCCTCGGAGCATCCCAAGACATCAAATATCTTGGTAATCTGCTTTATCCATGCTTCTTGAGAAGTGGTTTTGGCTCTCCCTTAAACTCCGGTGGTCCCGGCTCCTTGAATTGTTTAGCGGTGGCGCTTCGAGAGTTTTCCGTGTTTCCACCTACGTTTTGGACAGGAGTCGCTCTCTCCTGCCGTTGCATAAATTGCATAAAGCCTCTGAACATTTGATCATTCATCATTTGGTCGGTGTTGTTGTTTTGCATGAGGATTGTCGCCTTCACGATGCACATTATCCACGATTATTGATATGTGGTGAATCAACGATCGCTGCGCTCCATTGCTATTCTCAACATTCTCGGATGTCATTTTCAGACATCGCCACAAAACAAAAGGTTAATTAACATGTAACAAATTATCCCTATCTTCCGACGACCAACCAATAAAATAGCACATAAACTTAGGTAGGTCATACTAGCGAAGGTATTCCCTGTCTCTCCCTCCTAGTACTATTCTCACATCTTAGCTGAGGATCATATCCCTAAGTTCTCGATACCAACCTGTGACGACCCCAAAATTAGGTATACATCACCCATCTTGGGTAGTCGGATATATGGTATGTAATTTAAATACAACTTACTAATATAAGCGTGGTATAATATGTCTGACATAAAGCGTGAGTTTGAATACAAATATTGTCTACTAGATATTATACAAACTCAAAAGGAGTCCTCATTACAATTATTATCACACTATTTCACGAATAGTGAGGACTACTAATGCTATCCTCACGGACTATTACTAAGTCCCCAGGCTAAGTCCCGGCTATGTTCTCATTTCTCAAGAGAACGGTGAAAGAAAAGGTGAGCTCAACTAGCCCAATAAAAAATATTATGACTAAGATAATGCGTAGAATAAATTATCAATAGCCTTCAACAAAGATGTTAAAGCGATAAAATATTATAAACATCAAGTTTAAGCTGCAAATGAACAAGCAATCCATTAAAAGAGTCAAGTAGAAAATAAAATCTACTATCTTTTATGATTTAAAAGGTTTTTCATCACTTTCATATATTTGAGACTCGACTTTAATAAATATTCCACATCGTCGAATCACCCCGCACTACTGACCAAGGATATTCTTTAGTATCATGACCACAATTATTCATGCACTACGACCAAGAATAGTTGTGTATTCATTAATGGTTATGATCATGTCAACAACTGTCCATCAATGCACTACGGCCACTGAGGATTTTTATCTCATCATTTGTAACATTACGGTCATGATTACACCGAATAGTCTCGGTCATAATCATACCAAGTCCATCTATGCACTATAGGCCACGGATGACTTTCTTTCATAATATAAACATGAGGATGATGACAATGATATAAGAATTCAATAAAACAAGTTCAAGAATTATTTTATCCAGAATTATTAACGTCCAAATTATCAACACGATCTTGTTTTGTAGAGTAAAATTCAAGAATGATCGGAAGAATATTTCCATGAAAAGATCTTTGGATGAAACGCAAATATCAAGGATATTCCACTAATTTCATGGAGTATAGAAGTCAAAGTTTTAACAATTGGGTATAATAAAGAATGGAATAACAAAAGAAATCACCATGCATGCGATAGAGGCCGCGCGAGGCGTGAGTTATTCCAACAGAATAATAAATAACGGAACCGGTCCGGCGTAAAACGCATGCACGAGGATGTTCCAACGAGAATAATAATAAAAGGCGGAACCAGTCCCGTAAAAACACACGCACAGGATATTCCAGCAGAATAATAGAAGAATGTCACCAAGTATAAGGTAAAGCAGCGATATACAAGTTATTCCAATGAATAATAAGCAATGGAATAACAAAGATTCTCTTCATGAATAAGAAAGAATAACACCCCTTACTTTTGGTAGGAGATTGAATCTGCGCAGTAGTGTAGTAACAAAATACTCTTCTTCTTTCTCTTATTCTCTCTATACTTTCTCTCTAAAGCTTGAATGAATTAAATGTGAAAATAATGAAGCACTAGGCCTCTATTTATAGAAGATTTCTAGCTTAGCACCTACCATGTGAAAAGGCAGTGGCTTGATTTGGTGATGTGAAAAGAAAAGTGGTTGACACTGTAATGTGAAATGACAAGTGGTTCGGCCTTTTGTAATGTGAAACGACAAGTGGTTTGGGCTTTGTAATGTGAAACGGCAAGTGGTTTGACATCTGGTAAAGGTAATTACTATTGACGAAGGTAATTACTATTCACAAGGGTAATTACTATCGACGAAGCTAATTACTATCGACGTGAAGGTAAATACTATTGTGAAGGTAATTACTATTCACAAAGGTAATTACTATTGGACGAAGGTAATTACTTATCGATTGAAGAGACTCTTAGATTATGACATATGGGCCCCCCATAAAATAATCAAACTTACCACAAACGTCTCATAATGAGACTCTTTATATACATTAAGGATTGAATAAATATTACCACAAATCATTTTATTTTAATCAACACATTTTAATCTTTCAACAATTATTAATCATTTATAACTTGTCGTCTCAATTAATAATATAACATATTATATGATGATAATCTTGTGACAATAATTGAATCAATAATATAAGAGATATGATGCAAAGAATCATCGTGTAGTAATAATTGAGCATAGTGAGTGACTTCTCACGTAAGCATCAATAATCAATACTGATGTGCTACTATGCTATACCACGCCAGACATTCTTGTACTTTTACCATTTAGGGTAGTTCAACAGTTTTAACAGTAACACCTCCGTAGTTATTTTTTATAAAATATTTTTGTCGTTTTCTCAATCCGACAATAATTACATTGTAGGGTCCACCAATGATTGAGTAGATATACTGAATATTCCCTAACAAAAGAATATTCCCGACCAAACTAATATTTTATAACAACTTGCATACTTTGCAAAATTTATAAATATTACCCACAACTATAACATTATATCAAATTTATTCCATAATATTCAAAAATAATATTTATAGAAAATTCATCTTTATTTATAATAGCTGGGGTCTTACACTTTTAAATATCTACATGATGCTGCTTTATAATATGTGATAAACCCATAGTTTTAAGCAATGCTTTTAGAATAATGATGATGATCATTCTAATGAGATCTAAATTCTTAGAAAACTTAAACTAAAATAGTTCCCAATCGTTGGATTACTAAATTGGGGATTAGTGAATCCGGATAGATTGGTACATACATTGCTTGTTCATTAGATGAGGATGATTGATCTCATGATAATTTGTGTGAAGACACTAAAGCAAGTATGTAGGTGCTTATTAGAGAATAAGTTCACTGAACGTGGCTCGCTAAGGAATACCTAATGGAGTTTTACTTGCCCATCAATAGGAATTCCTGTAGTGATAGTAGTACAAGTGATCCTTGGACTTGAGATCATCATAGTATCTTGTGTATGATGAGTTATACTTTGACTTATTCCTTAAGACCCTTAGGGTATATCAAAGGGTATGCTTGAGTATAATAAGTTATACATGAAGATAATGTATGATCAATAAAAAATCTACCACTTCTAGTAAAAGAAGAGAAATGCCCTATGTGATTCGATAAATGACAACCCAATAGTTCATGGCCAATGCAGAATGAAATTAGAAAGGATTTTTTAATTTGCATTATTTAGAGTTGTGCATTTAAGAGTCGAAATACATATAATTAAATAAATCAAGACTTGACAATAATTTCATGTCTTATATTTAATTAGGACATTGTATGGTGGAAGGATTGAATTGTACGATAACTATTTACTCAAAGGTTCTTTTATGATTAATGTTGAAATCTATATTATTTGAAAAGTCATTAATCGCTAGGGATGCTTATCCCTATTGTAGAATATTATTTATTTATTTATTTAAATAAATTAATATTTTAATTTATTTATTTAAATAAATTAATATTTTAATTTATTTATTTAAATAAGATTAGAATTGTTCTAATTGATTTATTTACAACCAGATTTAATATGGAGATTCTAAATGGTCACACCACCATAAAAGGAAGAATAATTATTTAAGAAGTTAATGACATAATCGTAATAATAATTAAGTATATTTAATTTAATCTATGGTGATAGAATAAATTAAATAGCTTAATATTTATTATTTAATATTTTGGAAATATTAAATATAAATTAATAAGAGGAGTCTTATTATTAATATTACTATTATTATTTAATTCTAAAGAAATTTGAGATTTAATTAATAAAAGTACTCTCATATATTCCTAATAAGATTAGGATGTTAAATTAATTAAAAGAGTTTAATTAATTATCCCTAATAAGATTAGGGAGCTTAATTAATTAAAAGAATTCAATTAATAAATAATACCCTATTTTCTAATTAGATTAGAAGAGTTAACTGATATCTTTATAAGAGGAGTCTAATATCAGATATCAACATACGTGATTCCAATAGTTGGGAGAGTACACCATTTTCTATGAGAGATAGAAAAACTAGGGTTTTGTCAAACACCTTTCTTCTTGAATATTTCTTCTTCCTTGGTGGATCACCTTTAGAGGCCAAACACTTGGGTGGCTAACGTTGATCAAAAGAAAGAACCAAACTCGGTGGATTCAAGTTGAACGCGAAAAAGATTGGAGGTGGACTTGTACCTAAGGAAGCTCGAATCTTCAAGGGTATGATTCTTGTTCTTCATATTTTTGTTTAATTATTAATTGTTCATAAAGGATGATCCGGGTATATGGTTTGTAAAATTTTAAAACTTTGATTTTCCACGTTTCTGCTTTACTTTGTGCAATTTGATTGCTTTTATAAATCTTACAAACCTAACAGTGGTATAAGAGACAAACCATTATACGAATTATTAATTGTTCGGATTTGATATGTATATTGATATGTGTTTAGAACAATTTAATTGGGCATAATTTGTTGTATAAAATTTAATTTAAAAAAAAAGGGAAACTGTTTTTAAGATCGGTAATCCCGATTTATTTTTTTCGCTTTCCGTTTTTCGCAGACTCACTATGATTATATATATATATATATATATATATATATATATATACATACTCACGAATTGATCAGGAGATTTTCTTTGGTTTATATATTATATTATATATATAGATCACCGAATCACGTTAATCATCAGTAGGAGTTCAAGGTGATATGTAACTTATATATATATATATATATATATATATATATATATATAAGTTACGGTTATATATATATATATAATATTCTTAATAATTTTATAATTAAAATAAAAGTTTATTTTAATTTTAAAATTGGATTTCATGCTAATTAATTAGAGTTGTAATTGGATTCCATGATAACTAATTGGAGTTGAAATTGGATTCCATGTTTCCTTAAATAAAAGAGTTTATTTAGATATACAATAAGATTTCATATTATTCAAAATAAAGGAGTTTATTTGTGAATAGAAAAGAAAATCCGTGTTTCCTTAAATAAAAGAGTTTATTTTGACTTGGAATTGGATTCCATAATGGATTAAAATAAAAGAGTTTATTTTGATTCAAAACTAGATTTTATGCTAACTAAATTTTCCCATTAAATGATATATCATATATATATATTAAATGTTTATTATTCATGAGATGGATTTATTTATTAATGCATTTGTAGATGTGTATGATAATAAATGGGATTGATTATGAAATATTGACCAATGTGATTAGATTTTATTTTAGTTGGATGCATGAATGTATGAGTTTTATTAAATGGGGTCTGCGTACCCCGTCTTCTCTAATTTTTTTTCTTAATTTAAATTCTATCTTCCTCCTATGTACTTCCCCTTGACTGCTGATCAATGTTTCTATTTATTTTAAATAGTTTTGTAATAGGAATAGTTGGAATTAATTTTGAAGAATTGGAGATCAAGGAATAAGGAGCGCTTGAAGACCCGTTTGTAATGGAGCCCAGGTTTAATGTAATAGTTATATTTAAATATTATTTCTTGCACCTTTAGGGTTTGACCTTTTAATTCACTTAGCGGCTCGAGTGAACCAAACTAGAATAAAGTCCATAATCAATTCGGGTAGAATTTAGTATTCTATATGTGCATGCTTATACTATATATTATTATTATTATTATTATTATTATTATTATTATTATTATTATTATTATTATTATTATTATTATTATTATTATTATTATTATTATTATTATTATGCAAACATGCTTCGCATGTTAATTAATATGATGCGTATTTTATATATATATATATGTGCATGCACGCTAAACAAGATGAGACAAATTAATAACAAAACCCTCAAATATTTTATATTAAGTCCTAAGCGTTCAAAGATATTTGGAATATCGAACGTCGCCTTCTAGCATGATAAAAATAATAGAGTATCAATTAATTATTATAAGTTTGTTGTGTCACCACAAGGCTTATCTTAATTCTTCGAGATGTTAATTTTATCACATTTGATGCTTATAAAGAAAATTGAATAATGTTGTTTTGTTGTGTCACCACAATGATAATATTTTTCTTTTTTTGAATATATGGAGTGCTAGGTTGGACTTAACTTAAATCATTTTAGTTCGGATGTGCACACACTTGACCATTATGATCTAAGAGGCAAAATACAAGGAGTTGCATAGTTGATGTAATTGACAAGAGTTGTCTACCTATTTATTTATATATAGTTTGCTGTGTTACCACAAGGCTATATATATTTGAAATGAGATTCTTATTCTCACTAGCAAATCTTTAATTATATTTTTCCGAACTATATAAGTGAGGGTAATATAGTTTGATGAAAATAGTGGGAGATACCAATTTAAAATAAGACCTAATTTATTTTGGTAATTAATAAAAGAATGTATGCTAAAATATTGTTAATTACAAATTTATTTACAGAATTTTATAATGTCTAAATTACTATCACTGTGAAGCATATTAAGTGTTATTTAACCGGATCGAATTAAATAGATTGGTTAAGGAAATTGAGAATAGTTCTCACGGCTGAAAAGCTATCTTATGTCCTTAATACGCATATCCCTACAATGGTTGTAGACAATGCCTCTGAGAAAGAGATTGCTACTTTTAGAAAGTGGCAAGATGATGCACAGTTGGCTCAATGCATCATGCTCGCATCCATGAGTAACGAGATTTAGCGTCAACATGAAACTATGGATGCTCTTACTATATTCCTGCACATCATGTAGTTGATGGTGAGGAAAGTAGGACTGATAGATATCAGATATCTAAGGAGCTCTTCCGATCTAGAATGACAGATGACACTACAAGATCTGCAGAAAAGTCCTTAACATTATCAATTTGATTGATCAATTGGGACAACAAGTTTTGTCATGGATGGAGAGTTGAGCCAAGATTTGATCTTGCACTCACTTTCGGACTCCTTTCATAATTGTTGTGAATTTTTCATATGAACAAGCTAGATATCAGCCTCGCTGATTTGCTTAACATGTTGAAAAATGTTGAGAGTCACTTTCCAACCAAGAAAGACCATGTCTTACTGGTAGGGACCAAAGGATCTTCTAAAAAGAAGAATGATTCTAAGAAGGTAAATAAAAAGGCAAAAATAAAGGATAATAAGAACAAAACTGATATGGATAACAAAGGAGTTTGCTTCCACTGCAATAAGCTTGGACACTGGAAAAGAAACTACGAGAAGTATCTTGTAGAGTCTAACCAGAAGAAGCTTAGTGAATCTTCAGTTACAAATATATTTTTTTCATGATTAAAATAAAATTTTCTTTAGGTCAAGGTTCTACTTTGGTATTGGATACCGACTTTGGTTATCATAAATATAGATTTATGAAGGGACTAAATAGAAGTAGAAAGCTAAACAAAGATAAGTAATCCTATATGTGGGAAATGAAGCAACGGTTGCCACATTAGCCATAGAAACTTAAAGTTTAGCATTTACTACTTGACGCAAATCTATTAAGTCGATAAGTTGTTATTGTATTCTAGTTCAAGTTAGAAATATTATTTCCATTTTTTGTTGGACAATGAAATTTTTTTGGTATTATATTTAAGAACAATTATTGTTCTATTTATAATAATAATAATGTTTTGTATAGAACTGGAATATTACTTAATAGATTTTGTATACTTGATTTACGTGAAAATAATTTTGCAAATTGAACAAACTAGTATAAGAAAAGGAGATGATCATTTAAAGAGTTGAATGTGTATTTCTTTGAAATACAAGTGTGAATTATTTGAAAGGTTGAAAAAATTCAGAAGTGAAACAAATTGGCAAAGTATTAAGATTCTTTGATTAGATCAAGGAATAAATACTTGTGCAATAAGGTTTTAGATCATCTCAAATGGTTTTCTCATAATGGACGCCTTCTGATACGCAATAATTGAGTGATGTACCTAAAAGGAAAAATCGTACCTTGTTGGACATGGTGCGGTACATAATGATTTTACTGACATTCCAGTATCCTTCTAGGGTCATGTCCTAGAAATGGTTGTATATCTACAAAAAGTAGCCTCAAAATCCGGCACGAAGACTTTATAAGAGTTATGGACAGGGAGGATTCCTAATCTTAAGTATGTTAAGATAAGGGGTTGCCCAGCTTATGTGAAAAAGGTTTCAAAGGATAAGCTTGGGACAAGATTTGACAAGTACAGAATTGTGGGACATCCTAAAGTAAGTTTAGTGTATATATTCTATAATCCTACTTAGCAAAAGGTGTTTGTTGCAAAACACGCTACCTTCTAATATAAAAGTGTTTATCATTGAAGGGGCTAGTGGGAGGATAATAGATCTTGAAGAGTTCAAGAACTATAAAACACTATAAGTCAAATAAGAAGAACCTGTAGATAGACCTATTGTACCACAACTGAATCTTAAATCTGGAATAGTACCGAAGATACCTAGGAGGTATGGATTCATCATAAATGATGATGATGAGGTACACATCATAGAAGATGATGATCCAGTTATATACGATGAGGTAAGAGTTGTAGACACTAAGAGAAATGGATTGAAAAAAGCTTCTCAAATATGGAACATTCGTTTTGATGAGACAATCAAAAGAGTTTGATTTTATCAAAAACAAGAATAAACCTAGTGTGTACAAAAGGGTCAGTGGGAGCATCGTGACATTCCTAGTATTATATGTTGATATACTGCGAATATGGAATGACATGCCAATGCTAGAATCCGTAAAGATAAAGTTTTCTAAACATTCCTCAATGAATGATTTGGGAAAAGTATCTTAATTGGGGATACAAATCTATATAGATATATTCAAGATGATGCTCGACTTAACCCAAGGATCGTATATTCATTTGATGCTAAAGTTGTTTAGCATGGAAAACTCCAAGAGTTGTCTCATGTTGATGAGCCATGAAGTGTATCTCTCTTAATAGTCTCCATAGACTCATAAAAAAGAGATCACATGAGTAACTATCATGTATGCAATAAAATGTACAAGACCTGATGTTGATCGGTCATATTCTGGGGAAGATCACTGTAAGATAGTGAAAAACATCTTAAAGTACTTAACCATCACTAAAGATGTTATTAAAATTTATGGTGGGTCTAAATTAAAACTAGAGGGCTTAACAGACTCAAGTTTTTCAGACAGATCAAGATGACAAAAAATCCACTTTAAGATAAAAGGTTACCTTGAGCAGTGGTGCAGTGAATTGGAAAGGTTTTAAATAGCAAAGAGTTGCTGGTTTAGTGATAAAGACAAAGTATATAGCAATAAATGAAGCTGCAAGTTGATTGTTTGGATGAAAAGTTTATTACCGAACTAGGAATAGTTCCTAAGTCTCATCTTAGATCTAAACATGTGTTGTGGCACTTTCATTTGATTATAGAAATCATTGAAAGATGGGAAATTACTATATAGATAGTGGACTCTAAGGAACAACATTACATATTCATTAACTAAAGCTTATCCTACAGCAGGATAATTGTCACTTATAGAAGAAGGGTATGAGATACCATGACGATGGGCTTTAGTGCAAATGGGAGATTGAAAGCAGTATGCACACAAGCCAATCATGTTTGATGATAAAGCATATACTTTGTAACAATCTTATTCATTTATTAATAAAAAGTATTAATTTATTAAAGGCTTTTAATTATCTACATGATGCTACTTTATAATATGTGATAAACCCATAGTTTTAAGCAATGCTTTTAGAATAATGATGATGATCATTCTAATGAGATCTAAATTCTTAGAAAGCTTAAAACTAAAATAGTTCCCAATCGTTGGATTACTAAATTGGGGATTAGTGAATCCGAATAGATTGGTACATATATTGCTTGCTCATTGGATGAGGACAATTGATCTCATGATCATTTGTGTGGAGACACTAAAATAAGTATGTAGGTTCTTATTAGAGAATAAGTTCACTGAACGTAGCTCGCTAAGGATTACCTAATGGAGTTTTACTTGCCTATCAATAGGAATTCCTATATCCAACAGCAGGATAATTGTCACTTACAGAAGAAGGGTATGAGATACCATGTCGATTGACTTTAGTGTAAGTGGGAGATTGAAAGCAGTATGCACACAAGCCAATAATGTTTGATGATAAAACATATACTTTGTAACAATCTTATTCATTTATTAATAAAAAGTATTAATTTATTAAAGGCTTTTAATTATCTACATGATGCTGCTTTATAATATGTGATAAACCCATAGTTTTAAGCAATGCTTTTAGAATAATGATGATGATCATTCTAATGAGATCTAAATTCTTAGAAAGCTTAAAACTAAAATAGTTCCCAATCGTTGGATTACTAAATTGGGGATTAGTGAATCCGGATAGATTGGTACATACGTTGCTTGCTCATTGGATGAGGATGATTGATCTCATGATCATTTGTGTGGAGACACTAAAGCAAGTATGTAGGTGCTTATTAGAGGATAAGTTCACTGAACGTGGCTCGCTAAGGAATACCTAATGGAGTTTTACTTGCCTATCAATAGGAATTCTTGTAGTGATAGTAGTACAAGTGATCCTTGGACTTGAGATCATCATAATATCTTGTGTATGATGAGTTATACTTTGACTTATTCCTTAAGACCCTTAGGGTATATCAAAGGGTATGCTTGGGTATAATAAGTTATACATGGAGATAATGTATTATCAATAAAGAATCTACCACTTCTAGTAAAGGAAGAGAAATGTCCTATGTGATTCAATAAATGACAACCCAATAGTCCTTGGCCAAGGCAGAATGAAATTAGAAAGGAGTTTCTAATTTGCATTATTTGGAGTTGTGTATTTAAGAGTCGTAATACATATAATTAAATATATTAAGACTTGATAGTAATTTCGTATCTTATATTTAATTGAGACATTGTATGGCGGAAGGATTGAATTGTACGGTAACTATTTACTCAAAGGTTCTTTTATGATTAATGTTGAAATTTATATTATATGGAAAGTTGTTAATAGCTAGGGAGGCTTATCCCTATTGTAGAATAAATATTATTTATTTAAATAAATTAATATTTTAAATTTATTTAAATAAGATTAGAATTTTTCTAATTGATTTATTCACAATCGGTTTATTATGGATAAAGAAAGGATCGGACCATAAAAGAAAGAATAATTATTTAAGAAGTTAATGGCATAATCATAATAATAAATTAAGTATATTTAATTTAATCTATGATGATAGAATAAATTAAATAGCTTAATATTTATTATTTAATATTTTGGAAATATTAAATATAAATTAATAAGACGAGTCTTATTATTATTATTATTTAATTCCTAAATGAGTTTGACATTTAATTAATAAAAGTACTCTCATATATTTCTAATAAGATTAGGAGGTTAAATTAATTAAAAGAGTTTAATTAATTATCCCTAATAAGATTATGGAGCTTAATTAATTAAAAGAATTTAATAAATTAAATAATACCCTATTTTCTAATTAGATTAGAAGGGTTAACTGATATCTTTATAAGAGGAGTCTAATATCTTTATAAGAGGAGTCTAATATCAGATATCAACATACGTGATTCCAATAGTTGGGAGAGTACACCTTTTTTTATGAGAGATATAAAAACTAGGGTTTTGCCAAACACCATTCTTCTTGAATATTTCTTCCTTGGTGGATCACCTCTAGAGGCCAAACAGTTGGGTGGCTAATGTTGATCAGAGGAAGGAACCAAACCCACTGGATTCAAGTTGAACGCGAAAAAGATTGGAGATGAACTTGTACCTGAGGAAGCTCGAATCTTCAAGGGTATGATTCTTGTTCTTCATATTTTTGTTTAATTAATAATTGTGCATAAAGGATGATCTGGGTATATGGTTTGTAAAATTATAAAACTCTAATTTTCCACGTTTCCACTTTACTTTGTGCAATTTGATTGCTTTCATGAATCTTATAAACCTAACAAAATAATCCACTGAAGCATCTCTCAGAAGTCAATCGTTGAGTCAACAAAGAAAATCGTAGAGTCCAGCTACCTTACCAAGCTACTCTACGTACTGAAAAGGTCAACGATCAATCCACGTCAGTATTGACTATTTTTTTAAAAGGAACATCAAACTGAAAAGTTTATGGGGAGTTACAGTTTCTTACTGGGCATCGTGAAACCAATGACTGGCTGACACATCACAGCTTATGCAGAGTCTAGAAGAAACTGCCATAAAGACAAATTCAAAATCTCTAAACAGTTATCAGAAGCTATCGAACCTCTCTCTCTCTTTTTCAACTCCTAGAATCCTCTTCACAACCTGAATCCATTAAACCTCTAGATTCGCCCAAATCGCATTCAACTATCTCTCATAAGAAGTCTGAAACTAAATACCCATCTATTTTGAACCCTCAAAATGGAAGAATGACGTGTTGTAACCGGAATCCAACTCGGCTTCAAGAAGTTCAAAAGATCAGAAAGGAAGTCCAGAGATATACTTGAGCTTGTAAAGAATGTTGGGTTCTCTGAATGCTTGGAAGCTAACATTGTAGTCTACATAGAGTTAGTGAAGCAATTCTACTCTAATGCATCGATAGATTCTGGGCTTCTGTCCGCAAAGGTCAAAGGAGCAAGCCTGAAGATAAAGGCATCAAACATCAACCTATGCCTTGGGTTTCCCAACCAAGGTCTGATAAAACACAATGAATTTGACGTTGAAGAAGGCAAGAGGTTAATGCGTTACAAGAAGAATGTAAATCTGAAGGATATGAAGAAGAAGGAGTTTCCTGAAGAGTTTTAATTTCTGGCTACGATTACAGGAAAATGCATCTCGTGCAAGGACACCGCACATGATACTGTCAGTGATGTACAACTAAGAGTCATGACTATAATCATCATGAAGCAGCAAATGAACTTTGGAGCCCTTCTAATTAATTGGTTGACCAAGTGGATGGAAAAGGCAGAGATGAAGAAGTCTACTGATAAACCACTCACAAAGGTTTTTTATGGAAGAATCTTGAGCATTGTACTAAAGAAGAAGCTGAAAAGCAAGATAAGGGATGATGAGGGAGAACCACTGAATGTCCACAAAGTAATTTCCCCACAACTGTTTGAAAACTAGAAGAAAAATCCAAAGGAAAACAAAAGGCTAATAACTTCTGGCAGCAGCGGCAAGGTCTCGGTAAAGAAGAGAAATGCATGAGAGGTGGAAAGCAAGCCATCCCATTCTGATGACTCTGTATCTGTAGTAGCCACACCAGTAAAGAAGAAGTCTAAGAGTGTGAAGAATACAGAGGCTCCACCAAGCCGTCTCTACACTGATAAACAGAGACATGGAGCAGAAGAAGAAAAAGCAACAACTGCAGAAACCCCAAAGAGAAGGAGTAACAAATTACTTCAAGAGCCTTCCAAAAAGAAAGCAAAGGTGATAAAGAAGTCAGACCCAGTTTCCCAAGAAAGTCTATCTTCCAAGGAAGAGAACGTAGAGTCAGAAGAGGAGAAGGGAACTGAAGGCCTCAAGATTGAACCCTCAACGAGCAAGTCCAGCAGTAAAGAAATAGCTAAATCTGACGGTGAAGAAGAATGTGCAAGCCCTATGGTTAACACTCAGAGCAGCAACTCTGCTGTCGAAGAAAGTTTGAGAGCTGAAAAAATTGCAACTCCTACTGCTAAAACTCCAACAAATTCATGTGATGAATTAAAAGATGTTGAGTTCGAAAAGGAAGGACCTGTTCCTATAGTTGCTGAACATCAAGGAAGCCTGTTTGATGATACAGAGGATTTGGATTCTGAAGAAAAAGAAGAGTCTAAAGCTCCTACAGCTGAACCTTCAAGGAGAAGAAAAAGCAATAGACTGCTTACTAAATCTATCCCAAAGAAGCAAGGAGAACCCTCTATGACAATCATTGAATTAAGTGATGATAAGTCTGAATCCAGGGGAGAAGATGTTGAAAAAGGTACTAGTGATGAGAATCAACATGAAGGATTCACTGATGAATCAGATGAAAGAAGTCAGCATGATTCAAGCTTAGAAGGTGAAGAAATGGAAAAAGGTTCTAGTTCTGCAAATCAGGAATTAGAGGAATCAATAGACTATCTTGTTCTCTCTCCAGTAAGAATTAGCAAAAGAATAGTGGTGGAAGTTTTTGATGAACCACCAGATGTACCAGTAGAAACATGGATAAGCTATGGTAATGAACAACTTAAGGTTATAAGGATGACTACATGTGATGTGTTTAAAAGTTGGAACAACATGGAGTTAGACTACACTACTATCCTCTAAAATCCCGATGATCTTCTGATGATATGGTTCTTCCCATGGATGCCCCGGTTAAAGGCATATACTGAAAGAGATGGAAGTTACTTCAGCTGGTGTTACTCACAGTTTCCTAACCTGGAGCTGGTGTCACAGAACTTTCCAAGGGTAAAGAAGTTTGCAACCAAGATGATCAAAGACCAGTCGCACTTCAAAGTATACCGACATGTTGTCAACCACTACATTCCCTACGATTGTAGAGTGGGTTCAGATGGCAGAATGGTTATGCCCAAGTATATGATCGTAGAGTTCCTTTACTCTACCAATGATGATGACCAAATTTAGTTTGAGAAGCTTCTATCTGTCCAAGCAAAATTAATTGATATTCCTTCATCCTCCAACAATGATTGGCACTCAACGATTTATCAGATTCTCATTGCTTTTGAAAATCTATCCAAGAATGAAAATCGTGGAGTCCAGTCTAGTGCTCAACAAGAGTATGCCCAACCAAATGACCAAACTCCTACAGAGCAGGAGTTATTGAAGAATTCTAATGAGTTGGTTGAGAAGATGTTTATCATCACTGAAGAGCCAAAGCTATTTATAGAAGCAGGAGATAATGCAATTCAAGATAGACTCCAAGCCACTATGTCTGATATATCTCTCAAAATCAAAGAGAAAGATCAAATCTATATTAAGGCTATGAATGATCAGAAGGAAGAAGCTCTACGAGCACAGAAGGCTAATGTAGAGCAAATTCAATCCCTCTCTGACAAGATTGACAAACTAAATCAGTCGCTCTCTATACAAATTTAGCTGAGCCAACAAGAACTTAAGATTGAGGTTGGTAACTCAGCTTACCTGATAGAGCAACTTATGTCCAACTTGGAGTAACTTTCACAAGTGATTAATGATAAAAAGGGGGAGAAAAAGAGGCATAGAAAAAAGCACTCAAGGAAGAGCAAGGAGAACAGAAGAAAAGAAAACAAGAAGGCCAAGAGGAAGGCAAAGAAGAAGATAGTAGCAATAGAAACAAATTCATCATCTGAGGGGGAGCCAAAGGATGATGATCCTATGAATACAGAGTTTGAGGGGGAGCCAGAAAAAGAAGAAGAGCATGAATCTGAGGGGGAGCAGAGAAACAAAATGAAGTCTCTATCTCAGGGGGAGCTTGAGCAAAAAGATCAAGCAGATAAATAACTGTTCAACAGACATCCTGAAAACACACATGGAGCCAAAAAGGTACATCTCTATCTAGTTAGGTATGTTCTGGATCCAAGATGTAAAGTGTCATAGTTTATGTAATTCCATATTATTATCAATGACATTCATGATTATCTATTTTAGAAATACATCTTCTCACTGTATATAAGATTCATTCATCTCATGTATATGCTATAATTGTTTTTCTCATAATCAAATAGGGGGAGATTGTCAGGAATAAGAATGTGAATTCCTATTTATATATGATTTGATTATGATATGTATGAATGAATATGCAAGTATGCTTGCATTAAGAAAAGCTGTAAAGTCCTTTGATAGATAATAGGAACATATGTACAAGGACATAGAATGAATTGATCAAATATGTTAGGTTGATCCTACATAAGCAAAACAACTTTGTAAAGTCCTTAAAAAGAAATTATAATGACCGTGAATTTTAAACTCCTTATTTAATTAAATATGTGATTTAATTTTTAATGAGTTAGTTTTGTGAGTCTATTTAAACCTTATGTGGTTAGGTGAATTTATGATATAATTAAAGGGAGTCACTAATAGTTATTTAAATTGGTGGACTAACCCTAAGAGTTTGATATCAAATAATTATTAAATATTCAATCCATTTGAATATAGTGATAGATTTTGAACATATTGATTCATTTCAAATATGGGTATATCACCACTATAGAAGTTAAACTATATCATATTGAACTTATTGAAAGTAGTATGCACACAAGCCAATCATATTTGATGATAAAGTATATACTTTGTAACAATCTTATTCATTTAGTAATAAAAAGTATTAATTTATTAAAAGCTTTTAATTATCGACATGATGTTGCCTTAAAATATGTGATAAACCCATAGTTTTAAACAATGGTTTTAGAATAATGATGATGATCATTCTAATAAGATCTAAATTCTTAGAAAGCTTAAAACTAAAATAGTTCCCAATCGTTGGATTACTAAATTGGGGATTAGTGAATACGGATAGATCGGGCACATCTATTTGCTTTTCATTTGATGAGGATGATTGATCTCATAATCATTTGTGTGGAGACACTAAAGTAAGTATGTAGGTGCTTATTGGAGAATAAGTTCACTAAACGTGGCCCGCTAAGAAATACCTAATGCAGATTTACTTGCATGTCAATAGGAATTCCTGTAGTGATAGTAGTACAAGTGATCCTTGGACTTGAGATCATCATAGTATCTTGTGTATGATGAGTTATACTTTGACTTATTCCTTAAGACCCTTAGGGTATATCAAAGGGTGTGCTTGAGTATAATAAGTTGTACATAGAGATAATGTATGATCAATAAAGAATCTACCACTTCTAGTAAAAGAAGAGAAATGTCTTATGTGATTCGATAAATGACAATCTAGTAGTCCTTGGCCAAGACAAAATGAAATTAGAAAGGAGTTTCTAATTTGCATTATTTGGAGTTGTGCGTTTAAGGATCGAAATACATATAATTAAATAAAATAAGACTTGACAGTAATTTCATGTCATATATTTAATTGGGACATCAGTATGGTGGAAGAATCGAATTGTCTGCAGAACTATTTACTCAAAGGTTCTTTTATGATTAATGTTGAAATCTATATTATCCGGAAAGTCGTTGATCGCTAGGAGGCTTATCCCTATTGTAGAATAAATATTATTTATTTAAATAAATTAATAGTTTAATTTATTTATTTAAATAAGATTAGAATTGTTCTAATTGATTTATTCACAACCTAGGTTTAATATGGAGAACCTAAAGGGTCATACCATAAAAGGAAGAATAATTATTTAAGATGTTAATGGCATAATAGTAATAATAAGTTAAGTATATTTAATTTAATCTATGGTGATAGAATAAATTAAATAGCTTAATATTTATTATTTAATATTTTGTAAATATTAAATGTAAATTAATAAGAGGAGTCTTATTATTATTACTACTATTATTATTATTTAATTCCTAAAGGAGTTTGGGAATTAATTAATAAAATTACTCTCATTTATTCCTAATAAGATTGGGAGGCAAATTAATTAAAAGAGTTTAATTAATTATCCCTAATAAGATTAGGAGCTTAATTAATTAAAAGAATTTAATTAATTAAATAATATCCTATTTTCTAATTAGATTAGAAGGGTTAACTGATATCTTTATAAGAGAAGTCTTATATCAGATATCAATATACATGATTCCAATTATTGGAGAGTACGCTCTTTTTTTATGATAGATAGAAAACTAAGATATTGCCAAACACCCATCTTCTTGAATCATTCTTCTTCCTTGGTGGATCATCTCTAGAGGCCAAACACATGGGTGGCTAACATTAATCAATGGAAGGAACCAAACCCGATGGATTCAAGTTGAACGCGAAAAAGATTTGGAGGTGAACTTGTACCTGAGGAAGCTCGAATCCTCAAGGGTATGATTCTTGTTCTTTATCTTTTCGTTTAATTAATAATTACACATAAAGGATGATCCAGGTATATGCTTTGTAAAATTTTAAAACTCTAATTTTTCACGTTTCCTCTTATTTTGTGCAATTTGATTGCATTCATGAATATTGCAAATCTAACAGTGGTATTAAAGCCAAACCTTTATGCGAATTATTGATTATTTTAATTTGATATGTATATTAATATGTATTTAGAATAATTTAATTGAGCATAATTTGTTGTATAAAATTTATTTTTTTTTAAAAAAACTTTATTCGCGAAAAACCATGATTTTTTTTTTTCATTCAAAACGTTAATCGATTCATAAGTATATATATATATATATATATATATATATATATATATATAATTATCCTATATATGAAATCACATGGTATGAATCAAGTTAACTATTATGATCGGGATTATGTGACTCTCATAAAGATATTAATTTTGTTATTATATATATATATATATATATATATATATATATATCTTTTTCTTTATTAGATTTTGAATTAAAATCTTTTACTAAATTTTTCCAATCTAAAATGAAATCTTTTTTAATGACTCTTAACCGATTGTTAATCGGGGCATTAAAATCGGGATCGAAAGTGGGATACATGAAGATGCTTGGGAGAAGAAGAACCTTCATCTTCATTAGGATCATTCTGGGTATAACACGGATGACTAACTTGTCCTTGATTAAGGATACCTTTAAGTTTGATATCTCTAACCGAAGGATTACTAAGTACTTCAGAATCTCTTCTAGTATGAATAACTGAAGGTACTGAAGAACTGGAAATATCTTCAATAATGACTGGTGTTCTAGTGCGTTCAAAACTAATTTTAATAGTTCCATCTGAAAATTGTTTGATATTTTCTAAATTTAATAAATTGTTAATTATGGGCTATTGTGGTAATTCATTCGGTAAAGTCCATTGACTAAGTAAAGTAATATCCTTCTAGAGAATTGTCCTCGGGATCTGGATATTAGCATCATTAGTTGAACTCTGAATTAAAACTGTTTGATCTTTAGGAATTTTATTAAGAGCATGAACATTCAAGTTTGACTTCATAGTCTTATAATAAATCCTGTAAATCAAAGCAATAGGTTGCGATCCTTCAATCATTTGAGTAATCTCACCTGCAGTTTTAATATTTAATGATAAAGCTTTAAATAAATTTTGATCACTAAGACTCAAGGTGAAATCAGGAAAGCAATTAAAATGGATAGGACCATTATGCAAGCTTACTTCCATTGCACCAATAATACTAGGGTAATAATTTAAAAATCTAGCATCTCTAAGACAGAGATAGATAGATGAATTAATTCCTTTTCTGTTAAGTGGTTTAACTGCAACTTGAACAAGACCTATATGAATAAAATTATAACCCTTTTTCTCGTGTTTTTAATAATAACACGGAGATAAAAGACTACAATTTTCATATTCTTTGTTAATTTCATAAACCTTTTCAACTATTTTAACATTATAATCTGATTTGAAATTATCTAAAAAGGTTGATTGATAAATTTCTTTTGGAGATACCTTAGGTATGTTCCAATTATGTAACACTTGACTAATGTTTTCATAACTATGTTCTTCATGGTTGACGATGTCAGGGACAGGAGGCAAGGCTGACCTGTTACTAACTGAAGAACTAGATCTGAATAATCTACTCATCTTAACTGTTTTCAAAATAAAATCTTAACTCAAGGTTCATTCATGCATACCCCGTTTACCCTAAGTAGACTCATACCTATGTTCTATAACCCGACACTGCTCACACCCTGGAGACTTACAAAGGTTAGACACGAACTAGGTGGACTACATGTAATTAAGGTGACTTTAGAAATCTGAGGAAGAAGATAATTTTGAAAAAGTAAAGAGAAGTTTGATTAAAAAGATCTTACTAAACAGTTACTAACAACAAACAACTTGGCTTTGATACAATTTGGGGCCAAGTGTAATGTTATTAATAAAACTCAATGGATTAAAGAAGACAAATCAAAAATTTCGTCTAGTCATCCTCCTTTAGAAACAGTTCTACTTCCCGTTAAAAATACCTCAGTTATTGCTAGTCCTTTTAATATCCCTGATGGAACTAATGATGATAAAAAAATAATTGAGTAATTAAACTTTAGTAATCAATATCTAGCAACTATAGGAAAACAGCTAGATAGAATTGAGGAAAAATTTGAAGATAATATTATTAAGAAACCTGATTCAAAAATTGAACAACCTTTAATTAATTTACCAAAAAACAGATATAATTTAGGTTTTCCTAATGAAGATAGTGAACTTGTTCAGTCTATTGATAAGTTATTTAAAAAACTTAAAAATGAAGCAGGTCCAAGTAAAACTATTGCTATTATCGATCAAGTAGAGTCTGATGATGATAACGACAGTTCCTCTATGCACTCTAATCACTCATTCGTTTCAAACCTAAATGAACAGCTAAACAAATTAACTGTAAATAACACAAGTATTACCAGAAATTGGTACTCTAGACCTACTCCTCCGGATCTACAGTTTGAAGAGAGAAATCTAGATAAACAATTTTCTGTTTCATCCAATAAAATATATGAATGGAATATTGATGGATTTAGTGAACAAGAAGTTCTTAATAAGTTAAATCATATGTCTATGGTAGCTAATAGCTATATCACTAAATTCAACAACCTTTCCCAGCCAGACATTGTTGAATTATTAGCTAGTGGATTTACTGGTATTCTCAGATCTTGGTGGGAGAAACATCTCACAGAAGATATTAGAGTATCTATTATTCATGCTATCCAGAAAGATGCAGAATATAAGGAAGACTGGGATTTCCTCATATTTGGGATGATAATTACTATGCGTACTAAAATGATTAAGTTGTGCCAAGAGAGGCTCTGGAAGGATCGCATGATCCAAACCAATTCTTGTCCACCAAAGGGTGAACCACTTGGGGAATTGACTCTTAAACTTGTGGTCGAATTGCACAAACCACGAATGACTGTGATCTTCATTTTGGTGAAGAAAAATCTTATACCAAGCTTCCATGTAATCATAATAACAGAATGAGCTAGAATGATTAGAAAGAGACCTGAGATCAGAAGGATGACTACCCCAATCGGAAAAATTGAGAATCTGCTTAATGTACAACGAGTGATAAAGGAGTTTGGATTTATCATCATTGGCATAGATAGGTTTAATAAAGACTGACTCGGTTTCAATTAGGATATCCTTATAATACACAAGGGATTTATAAGGAGCCATGGGGAGGAAATGCCATCCAGTAGGAAAATACTGAGTAGCTAATTTGACTAGGTCATTCTTGGGCTTCATTGATAACTCAATATAAAACAGATGTTGATCATATTTAGTACAATATTCAGAAGATGGATAACTAGGTTTTGATGAGGTTGCCCTCGATTGATTAGCAAAAATATCAAATGCTTCTGGTTGACTAGCTAGAATAGATAAATAGGGCTTGGGGACTGTACCAAGCACCTGAAATTTATTGTGGGTGGTTTGACTAACTGGGTGAGGAACAATGGTTCCCTTTAACTGATTGACTGGGCCGGGAGGGAGACCACGACCACGCGAAGAGGAACCTCCTCACATACTTATGTTGCTGCAATAGTACATGTGTTAATAAACTCACGTGTGAGAAAATAAGGAACTGAGTTGTTACTTCCTTTAATATATTCAATATCAAAATCAAAAATACTTAAAATAGCTTGCCATCTAGCGAATGAATGCTTAGAGGCGACGTTTTCAACGTCGTTTTCAAGAATGAATTTTGCTGACTTGCAATCTATCATAACTTGAAATTTCTGATTCAGTAAATCTCTCTGAATTTTTTAATACACAGGACAAGGGATAAAATTTCTTTTTTAATAGTACTGTATTTTAACTGTGTAGGGTTCCATGCGCCTGAATGGAAACGAACAATTTGTTCATCAAAAGTGGGAGTTAACTTTTGTTTGAGTATGCCACCGAATCCAATGTCAGAGGCATCAGTTTCAACTATTTTGAAAGCTAAATCATTAGAGATGCCAAGGCAAGGCAAAACCTTAATATATTTTTTAACTTATTGGACGACAGAAGTATGAATGTCAGTCCATGGAGGAGGATTACTTTGTAAGTGCTGAAAAAGAGGCTTACAAATCTTTCTTGAGATTCTTGTAAAACTTGCCAATATAATTAAGCGAGCCAAGAAATCAGAATGAAGTTTTGTCGGTAATCTTATCTAGGAACCGGTCGGCGAATTGAATAGCTCTGTCAATTGGCTGCGTGAGTCCATGATAGAGGATTAGTCCGAGAAACCTGACTTTAGTCAGAAATAGACTACATTCGGAAGGTGAAAGAACAAGACCATTGGTTTTAACCGTTTTGAAGAACGAATTCAAATGCTTAATATGCTCTTCAATAGTCTTGGAGAATACAAGGATATCATCAATATAAACAATGATAAACTGACTGAAAGGATTCAAAATATTGTTAAGAATATTCTGAAATTCACTGGGTGCATTTTTTAGTCCAAATGACTGAATATTCCATTTGTAGTGTCCGAACGGAGTGGTGAATGCTGTTTTGTACCTATCATCGGGATGAATAGAAACTTGCCAGAATCTAGACTTAAGGTCAAATTTACTAAAGATGGTGGAGACACTTAACCTACCAAGGAGATCATCCTTATTGGGCAAAGGGTACCTAATCCATTTAAGTACTTTGTTTAATGGTTTGTAATTAATGACTAGACGAGGGACTCCTCTTTCTTTCTCAACTTCGTTGTTAACATAGAAGGCTGGGCAAGACCATGGTGACTTACTATGTCTAATTAAACCTTTACTAAGAAGATCATTAATTTCCTTTTTACATAACTTCATCTGTTCATGACTCATTTGAATAGGCCTAGCTTTGGTGGGAATTAAATGTTCTTTAAATTCCTTAGCATAGGGTAATCTAACTGTGTGCTTCTTCCTATGCCAAAAAGCATTGGGAGAATCAAAACATAGATTTTTTGTTAAATAATCGTTTAACTCATTTATCTTTTCTTGAACTCTGTTTGTTCTTCAACTTGTTGATACCTAACTTCTTCTTTGAGGAAATTCAGGTGGGTAACTTTATAGTTTAACAGATTCAATGATTTAGAAATGATTCTTCTTGAATAAATTTTAAATCTCTTTCTTTTGGTTTGATTAGGAATTTAAATGTAATTTTCTTTCCTAAATGCTCACAGCTTAAACCTTTATTACTAGTAGTAAATGGGTATAATAAATATATAAAAGGAAGACCTAAGATGATTTTATCTGTAAGGTTGCGAATTAAAACGAATGAGGTTTTAAAACACATACTGTCTTGATAGATATGCACATTAGGTAATTTATATTTTATTTTCATTTGACTATCATTAGCTGAATTAAGTTTTTCACTAGTTTTTCTATAGTACCTAGTGGGGATAAGACCTTCTTGAATACAGTTCAAGTCTGCACCAGAATCAACCAAAGCAGGGAGCTGTACAGAGAAAGTTTTATCAATGACTAAATTAATAGAGATATACCATTTTTGGATGGTAATGTCTTTAATTCTCTTAAGGGAAAGACCTTGAATAAAAAGATCAGGTTCTTCCTTGGTACCTGATGATTCGGGTTCGTCATGACTTTCATCACTAGAAGAGGAATCGTGTACTTGAAGATCTGAGTTTTTTATTATCAATCTCTTTTCTTAAATTAGAAATGTCTAATTTTAAGCAAGAAATTTCTTTCTTGAGTTTGTTAACTTCTTGATTTAACTCAGGGAGGGTAATCTCTTTAACCGGGGACTTAAATCTTTCAAGTGTTTTATTAAGACTGAAAATGGGTTTTTCTTTGGCTCTAAGAACCTTATCAGTAACTTTCTTATCTTTAGTTAATAAATCTTTTAACTGATTCATATATTGAGTTTTTAATCCAGGGTTAGTAATTTTACTAATTAAATCGATTAACAAAGAGCTTTCTTCATCATCTTTGGTAATTACATTAATTCTTTTGCAATGCTTATTACCGCAATTTTCAAAGACATATGGTGACTTCATTATCACTATTTGACTCATCACTACAGGTGTTATTACTAGAAGATTCTGGGATGTCTGAAACTTTTTCATTACTATTGTTATTTTCAATCCTCATTAATTCTAATAACTGTTCAGTATCTTCGGTTGAGATGTTTAACTGAGCTAATTTTTGCTTAACCTTGCACTCACTTTTAAAGTGCCCTTTCTGCCAACAATTGTGACAGACAATTTTACTTTTATCAAATTTCTTTGATTTTTTAGCTGATTTGTGTGTTGACTTAGGTTTCTTATAATAAGAATCTAGCTTAGTCTTATTATTATCTTGATTATATTTCCTTTTACGACATTTATGACTTTTATGTGACTCAATTTGTTTATGCTTATGCCGGTGCTTTCTTCTAGAGGGAGCAACATGCGGTAGACCATATTACTCATAGAAGGTGCCTAACTCATATTTAGCTTTATTTTTATCTTTACTAGCTTGCTTAGCTAATTTAAAGTCAATACACATTTTTAATCCTATATTTTGAATATAACTTATGATATCACCGTAGGTTAAGTTATCATAATCAATATATCCTAAATTTTTACTTAATTCTTCTCTAACATTATGTGCAAACAAAAAAGGTAAACCATTAACGAACTTTTCTTTCCAAAATGGTTTATTGCTATCAGTGCGTATCATAACTCATGAAGTAAAAACATCTTTGTACCACCTAAAATCACTTAGAGTGGGACAAGTAAGGTTACTAAGTTGATCATGAATTCTTTCAGTGATATTACTAGGAGTTCCAACAAAATGTTTAATAATGGTAAAAATTAAAGTATTAACTCCATCAGGCGGACCAATACCAGCATCCTCATCAAAGATGGGATTGCCGTCATTATCTTTCTGGATAGCATGAATAATAGATACTCTAATATCTTTTGTGAGATGTTTCTCCCACCAAGATCTGAGAATACCAGTAAATCCACTAGCTAATAATTCAATAATGTCTGGCTGGGACAGGTTGTTGAATTTAGTGATATAGCTATTAGCTACCATAGACATATGATTTAACTTATTAAGAAATTCTTGTTCACTAAATCCATCAATATTCCATTAATATATTTTATTGGATGAAACAGAAAATTGTTTATCTAGATTTCTCTCTTCAAACTGTAGATCCGGAGGATTAGGTCTAGAGTACCAATTTCTGGTAATACTTATGTTATTTATAGTTAATTTGTTTAGCTGTTCATTTAGGATTGAAACGGATGAGAGATTAGAGTGCATAGAGGAACTGTCGTTATCATCATCAGACTCTACTTGATTGATAATAGCAATAGTTTTACTTGGACCTGCTTCAGTTTTAAGTTTTTTAAATAACTTATCAATAGACTGAACAAGTTCACTATCTTCATTAGGTAAACCTAAATTATATCTGTTTTCTGGTAAATTAATTAAAGGTTGTTCAATTTTTGAATTAGGTTTCTTAATAATATTCTCTTTAAATTTTTCCTCAATTCTATCTAGCTGTTTTCCTACAGTTGCTAGATATTGATTACTAAAGTTTAATTGCTCAATTATTTTTTTATTAGTTCCATTAGGGATTTTAAAAGGACTAGCAATAACTGAGGTATTTTTAACTGGAAGTAGAACTATTTCTAAAGGAGGATGACTAGACAAATTTTTTGATTTGTCTTCTTTAATCCATTGAGCTTTATTAATAACATTGCACTTACTTTGATATTGTTCATACCAATCGTAAAAAGTAACGTTAATTTCTTCATTTTTAATAAATATTTTCCATCTATTAACTATTTTATCTCTTTCTTTTTCAACAGGGTGATTAGATCTAAATAGATGTCTTTTTTCTTTATTAGATTTTGAATTAAAATCTTTTACTAAATTTTCCAATCTAAAATGAAATCTTTTTTAATGACTCTTAACTGATTATTAATCGGGGCATTACAATCAGACTGAGTGGGATACACAGAAGGTGCCGGAGAAGAAGAACCTTCATCTTCATTAGGATCATTCTGGGTATAACACGGATGACTAACTTGTCCTTGATTAAGGATACCTTTAAGTTTGATATCTCTAACCGAAGGATTACTAAGTACTTCAGAATCTCTTCTAGTATGAATAACTGAAGGTGCTGAAGAACTGGAAATATCTTCAATAATAACTGGTGTTTTAGTGCGTTCAAAACTAATTTTAACAGTTCCATCTGAAAATTGTTTGATATTTTCTAAATTTAATAAATTGTTAATTATGGGCTGTTGTGGTAATTCATTTGGTAAAGTCCATTGTCTAGGTAAAGTAATATCCTTCCAGAGAATTGTCCTCGGGATCTGGATATTAACATCACTAGTTGAACTCTGAATTAAAACTGTTTGATCTTTAGGACTTTTATTAAGAGCATGAACATTCAAGTTTGACTTCATAGTCTTATAATAAATCCTATAAATCAAAGAAATAGGTTGTGATCCTTCAATCATTTGAGTAATCTCACCTGCAGTTTTAATATTTAATGATAAAGCTTTAAATAAATTTTGATCACTAAGACTCAAGGTGAAATCAGGAAAGCAATTGAAATGGATAGGACCATTATGCAAGCTTGCTTCAATGGCACCAATAATACTAGGGTAATAATTTAAAAATCTAGCATCTCTAAGACAGAGATAGATAGATGAATTAATTCCTTTTCTGTTGAGTGGTTTAACTGCAACTTGAACAAGACCTATATGAATAAAATTATAACCCTTTTCCTGTGTTTTTTAATAACTTCTGGAGATAAAAGACTACAATTTTCATATTCTTTGTTAATTGCATAAACCTTTTCAACTATTTTAACATTATAATCTGATTTAAAATTATCTAAAAAGGTTGACTGATAAATTTCTTTTGGAGATACCTTAGGTATGTTCCAATTATGTAACACTTGACTAATGTTTTCATAACTATGTTCTTCATGGTTGACGATGTCAGGGACAGGAGGTAAGGCTGACCTGTTACTAACTGAAGAGCTAGATCTGAATAATCTACTCATCTTAACTGTTTTCAAAATAAAATCTTAACTCAAGGTTCATTCATGCATACCCCGTTTACCCTAAGTAGACTCATACCTATGTTCTATAACCCGACACTGCTCACACCCTGGAGACTTACAAAGGTTAGACACGAACTAGGTGGACTACAGGTAAGTAAGGTGACTTCAGAACTCTGAGGAAGAAGATAATTTTGAAAAAGTAAAGAGAAGTTTGATTAAGAAGATCTTACTAAACAGTTACTAACAACAAATAACTTGGCTTTGATACCATTTGAGTCAAATAGTGATAATAAAGTCACCATATGTACTGAAAATTGCAGTAATAACTGTTGCAAAAGAATTAATGTAATTACCAAAGATGACGAAGAAAGCTCTTTGTTAATTTATTTAATAAGTACAATTACTGACCCTGGATTAAAAACTCAATATATGAATCTGTTAAAAGATTTATTAAATAAAGATAAGGAAGTTACTGATAAGGTTCTTAGAGCCAAAGAAAAACCCATTTTCAGTCTTAATAAAACACTTGAAAGATTTAAGTCCCCAGTTAAAGAGATTACCCTCCCTGAGTTAAATCAAGAAGTTAACAAACTCAAGAAAGAAATTTCTGGTTTAAAATTAGACATTTCTAATTTAAGAAAAGAGATTGATAATAAAAAATCAGATCTTCAAGTACACGATTCCTCTTCTAGTGATGAAAGTCACGACGAACTCGAATCATCAGGTACCAAGGAAGAACCTGATCTTTTTACTCAAGGTCTTTCCCTTAAGAGAATTAAAGACATTACCATCCAAAAATGGTATACCATTTGGGGCAGAAGGGGATTAAAATAAGATTAAAGGAGAAGAACATAAGAGAGCGCATACAAACACAATAAAATTACTAAATAAAATAGTTTTATTGATAACTTAAACTATTTACAAGAGCAGAATGTAAAATTACTTACAAGTTTACTGAATTAAGAACATAAGATGAAGAGAGGTTAAGAAGGCTAAACAACGATAGAGGCTAAAGATTTATCAAAGAAGGAGCTCTGAGTCTTTCTAAGTCTGCCTTACCGAATTGAATTCAATTTCCTTTCATAGAACAAGGAAATGAACTGTTTACAAAGTTACTATTACATTAACTGAAGTAAAAGTACAAGTAAAAAACATATTACATTTACTAAAGTAAAGTAAAAGTAAAAGAATCTGCTTTCAGTGGAAAAGCAGACGTCTCTTTTGACTAATGCGGGGGGGGCGGATATACGATCGATTCTTTGCTTTTCGGTGAAAAGCGAGGAGATTTCGATGACTAGGTCACTGCAAAAATTGTGCTTCTTGTCGATGTCACGGAAGGTATTGAGGGAGTGAAGACGGATGATATCGTCACTCATCCACTTTGATTGATTACTACAGGAATCAGGAGAAGGAATCCTGCGCGTCATAAAGGTTGATAGTGCCATAAGGATCACAATCATCTTCGTCATCAAGATTTTGACTGGAATTTTTTTCTTTGGACTGAAGAGAAGCTTTGTCTGACTCTTCATGTAACTGGTCAACCAGAAGCATTTGATATTTTTGCTAATCAATCGAGGGCAACCTCATCAAAACCTAGTTATCCAGCTTCTGAATATTGTACTAAATATGATCAACATCTGTTTTATATTGAGTTATCAATGAAGCCCAAGAATGACCTAGTCAAATTAGCTACTCAGTATTTTCCTACTGGATGGCATTTCTTCCCCATGGCTCCTTATAAATCCCTTGTGTATTATAAGGATACCCTTATTGAAACTGAGTCAGTCTTTATTAAATCTATCTATGCTAATGATGATAAATCCAAACTCCTTTATCACTCGTTGTACATTAAGCAGATTCTCAATTTTTCCGATTGGGGTAGTCATCCTTCTGATCTCGGGTCTCTTTCTAATCATTCTAGCTCATTCTGTTATTATGATTACATGGAAGCCTGGTATAATATTTTTCTTCACCAAAATGAAGATCATAGTCATTCGTGGTTTGTGCAATTCGACCACAAGTTTAAGTGTCAATTCCCCAAGTGGTTCACCCTTTGGTGGACAAGAATTGGTTTGGATCATGCGATCCTTCCAGAGCCTCTCTTGGCACAACTTAATCATTTTAGTACGCATAGTAATTATCATCCCAAATATGAGGAAATCCTAGTTTTCCTTATATTCTGTAGTAAATATAAAATCCCTTGGATTCTTAAGTGGCAATATGTCATTTTGTCTCCTCAGGAAGTCTCTATTTTTTAGCCTCCGTCTTCCATAGGTATCCAGATGGCTCCTACAGTCATTTCCCCTATTGTTCACGTCTCTCGCCGTTTTTACATTAAATGGTGGGATAAATTTGGTGTCAATAGAATTATTGGCCAAGTTCAAAAAGAATTTCCGGCTACTCCTTTATTGACTCCTCCAGTTACTACGGCCCTTACCGGTGAATCTTTTAGTAAATCAGTCACTAGAACAGCTGAAAAATCCAAGGAAAAATCAGTTGTTCCTCCAGACCCTAGTGAAGTCACTAATGTTTCTTGTTACTCCAACTCTTAGTTGAGGCGTCTTGCAGACGCCATTCATATGAGACTTGACTAGTTAAATGAAGAGTCAGACAAAGCTTCTCTTCAGTCCAGAGAAGAAAATTCCAGTCAAAATCTTGATGACGAAGATGATTGTGATCCTTATGGCACTATCAACCTTCATGACGCGCAAGATCCCTTCTCCTGATTCCTGTAGTAATCAATCAAAGTGGATGAGTGACGATATCATCCGTCTTCACTCCTCCTCGACTGCCTCCGTGAAGATCGATCGACAAGCACTTTGCCCGTGACCTAGTCATCAAGATCTCACCTTTTCCACCGAAAGTAGCAATCGATCCGACATATCGGCCCCGTACCGCATTAGTCAAAAGAGACGTCTGCTTTTCCACCGAAAGCATATTCTTTTACTTTTACTTTACTTTAGTAAATGTAATATGTTTTTTACTTGTACTTTTACTTCAGTTAATATAATAGTAACTTTGTAAACAATTCATTTCCTTGTTCTATAAAAGGAAATTGAATTCATTTCGGTAAGGCAGACTTAGAAAGACTCAGAGCTCCTTCTTTGATAAATCTTTAGCCTCTACCGTTGTTTAGCCTTCTTAACCTCTCTTCATCTTATGTTCTTAATTCAGTAAACTTGTAAGTCATTTTACATTCTGCTCTTGTAAATAGTTTAAGTTATCAATAAAACTATTTTATTTAGTAATTTAATTGTGTTTGTATGCGCTCTCTTATGTTCTTCTCCTTTAATCTTCTTTTAATCTCCTTCCACCCTAAATGGGTATATATATATATATATATATATATATATATATATATATATATATATAAGTAAGACCCCAACTTATTATAAATAAAATCAATTTCCTCTAATTATTATTGTGAATAATAAGGTGTTAAATTGATATAATATTTTGGTTATGGGTGAAATATGCAAATTTTGCAAAATAAGCAAGTGGTTATAAAATAATGATTGTTGTCGGAGAATATTCGTTTGGTCGTGGAATATTCTTATTATTTGGGAATATTCATACTGTGGTAGCGATAATAGTGGGCCCTATAATGTAATAAATAAGCATCGGATGAAAGAAAGCGACAAGTTTGAGTTTTTATAAATAACGGCAGTAGTTATTACCGTTAACACTTTGTTGGAATACCCGGTGGTTAAAATACGTGAATACGCGTGGATGCAGTATGATTTGAATTATTGATTCTTACGTAAGAAGGCACTACTCAATAATTGTTACGGTAATTATTATTCAATATTTTATTTTATTGATTCAATAATTGTTGCGTTGATATTTTATATTATTGTTGTTTCAATAATTGTTATCGCACAAGATTTTCCATTATCGGATCAATAATTCATATTATTTGAATAATATTATGAGATAGATTATTGGCAATGTCTAGAAAGTTCATCAAGGAGAGGTTTGGTCACCTAATTCGCGCCAAGAAGGAGAAAATTTTATTGAAAGCCCCCTCTTTCCGGGAAAGCCTAGTTGTCATAAATGTGATTACGTAATATTATTTGTGAATAATTAATTATTGATTCATATGATAAGAAAATATTTATTTTATGTGGATATAAATGTTGGATATATTTATTGTGGTTAAAAATGAAGGAGTTAATGTTGAGGTGTTTTATCAAGATTTTTTTTGCATGATGGAGGTATTAAAATTAAACCGTGTTTTTGAGATATATCAAGTGAATTATAATTTTTAATCCAAACCGTTGGATCGTTGTGATTTTTGGATATGTTATACATATATAAGTTGAGTATATGTCCACAAAAATTTTGAACCGTTAAAATGAACGTATGATTTGTTATGAATTTTAAAAGTGACCTGGTTGAGTAAATTGTTGAATTTTTGAGAATTTATCATTTTGGTGGAAAATTCTAGAATTCAGGGCCCCTCTTTGGTTGGTGAGAAATGTGCTAGAATTTTTATTCAAATGTGGTGGGTGGGAATAGTAGCGAGTAAAGCCATCAAAGTTCTGGTCAAGTCTCGCTTCGACGTGCTAACATTTTCCTATAAATAGAGGGCAAAGTTAGAATTGAAAATCACACCAGAAACAAAAGCTTTCTCTCTTTCTCTCTATCTATTATCGAGTGTATTTTGTGAGTATTTAGATACTTTGTGAGTTTCTATTTATCAGTGCAAGTTTCCTTCAGCCTTATACCGATATTCCGATCAGAAGTACTGTTATTTTTAGGTAAGGGATGTTATTTTCTTCAATATCTCTATGCCGAAATATTGGTGAATGTTTTTATCAAATTTGGAACTTTTTGTGTCGGGGTTACTATTCACGTATACGGCACTATTCACGAATACGGCACTATACACCGAAAAATGAAATTTTCTTCTATTTATCCAAGATGTCTATTATGGTTACTATCTTTGATTGTATCCATGTTTTGGTCTTTATTTTTGAATTCTGCTTCAAAATTGGTTATTATGGAGTATTATTAATCTTGAATAAATTGTTATACGAATCCTTAATATTTGTCCTTCTGTCTCATTGGATTCATTTTCTTTAAAATATTTTTCAACATCCTCACCCTAAATGATGATATTATTGAATATCTTTGCCTCAGAAGCAAAAGATGAATGATTAATCGATGAATATCTTTGGCCCGTAGAAGTGCAAAGATGAGCAGTGTTGAGATGAACATGACCAATCTGGTGATACAAATGAATATCTTTGGCCTCAGTGCAAAGATGAATATTGATTAAAGATGTATATTGATTGTTGTTACTGAGGATAAAATATTGATGATGGACTTTTAAATCTTAGAAGATAGTAGAACTCATTCTTTACTCGACTCTTCTAATGGATTCTTGTTTTCATTTGTAGTTGTTGATCTAAAACTTGTTGTCTATTATATTTTATCGATTTTTTCCTGTTGAAAACTAATGATAATTTGTTGTATATTATCTTAGTCATAATATTCTTTCTTTGGGCTAGTTGAGCTCACCCTTTTCCTTTTTGTTCCATTTTTCTTCTCGGGAGGTAAGAACATAAGAGGATCTAATGGGTAATGGAGTGATGGTTCTAGAAAGATGTTTTAGCTTGATCCTCACTATTTCGTAAAATAGTGTTTGAATAATTGTAATGAGGACTTATTTGAGTGTGGATATTGTCTAGAAGACAATATTTGTATTTAAACTCACAGTATGTGTTGTCGTATTTTGCATGACAATTGTATTATTGAAGTTGTAGTTTACTTTATGTACCATGTATTTGGCGACTCAGAATGGGTGTTGTATACCTATTTTGGGGGCGTCACAGTTGGTATCAAAGCTTAGGGATATGGTCTCTGGCGAAGATCGGTGAATAGAACTAGGAGGGGAGAGATGAGTAAATCATTCGCTAGTGTGTCCTATCTAAGCTTATTTGTTGGTCAGTCATAATATAGGGATATTATGTGATATGTTAATTTGTTTAATTAACCCTTATTTTATGGTAGTATTTAAGAATGGCTGCTGAGAATGTTAACAATGTAGTGTATGAGACTGTGGAACAACCTTTAGTTACAAACCAGGAGAACGTGCAACAGGAAGGCAATATTCCTCCTGTAAACAACACTACTGAGAAAACGATGAATGATGGAATGTTTACGAGCTTTTTGCAGTTCATACAAAATCAGACGAGAGAGACTCGTGTACAAAATACGGGTGGAAGTGATAGTAACGCGATCGATCACAAATAACCAAGCGATTCAAGGAGTTTGGACCACCAGAATTTATTGGAAAGCCGGATCCGATCAAGGTGGAAACATGGGTCAAGCAAATTACCAAGATATTCGATGTCCTGGGATGTACGGAGGAACAGAAGGTTGCATTCGCCACCTTTATGTTCTGCGGTGAGGCAGACTACTGGTGGGAGTCTGTGAAGCGTACCCAGCCTGCTGCACTCAACATGTCTTGGGAAACATTTTAGAAACTATTCAATGACAAGTACTTTCCTGAAAGTATTCGTCATATGAAGGAGGTAGAGTTTATCGATCGAACAAAACAAATGACGGTGTCCCAAAGACGAGGCTAAGTTATTTGAGTTATCGAGTTCGCACCTCATTTAGTGGAGAATGAGGAACGAATGACAAGGATGTTTCTGAGAGGTCTAAAACCCGAGATTCTTCAATACCTTATCTCTCATAAATTTTCTCTATATTCAGATGTTGTCAACAGGGCTCAATTATTAGAGCGAGATAGTGAGTATGTTCAATCGAGGGACCGTAACTGTGGTCATACTGGGGTGATGTTAATCATCGAGCGATGATAACCAACGAGGAGGAAAATACGAACAAATGTGGTAACCACTCGGGTGGTCATCGTGGCCATGATAATAGGAGAGGTGAATCAGTGGAAATTTTAAAGAGGAGATTCAACAATGACGGAAGACATCAAAGGTAAAGACCAAAGACTAACAAAAATTATAGGGAAGGAGAACGACCGCCAGATTAGATGTTACAAATGCGGAAAGAGGGACATATCATTAAACTATCCACAACAATCCAAGGTATGTTACAACTGTGGAAAGGAAGGTCACATAGCTCGGGATTGTTCTGTTGCAAAACCAAGTTCAACGGGGATGGTGACTCCAAGGGCTGTCCCGGATAAGTCGAAATCAGCGGTTCCTGGAAGAGCGTTTGTCGTGACTAGCCAAAACATGAGGAACCCGAACGAGGTGATCACGAATAAGCTAATCTTGAATTCTTGCGAAGTTTATACCTTACTAGATACCGGTTCTACCCATTCTTTTATCTCTCCTGCTTGTGCTCAACGTTTAAACTTGACTCCGGATAAATTAGACATTGATTTATCAGTTGAGACTCCATTAGGAGAAACTTTCGTTACATCCACTGTTTATAAATCTTGCTTAATCCAAGTTGGCACTATCACATTACCTGTTGATCTTATCTCTTTAAAGATACTTGCTTTTGATGTGATTTTAGGAATTGATTGGTTAACCACTCATCATGCCAAATTTTATTATTTTCGTAAGGTTGTTAGTTTTCATATTCCTAACCAACCTGTCATACGAATTCGAACAACTAAACCACTAAAATTAGTCACTGTCATATCAAGGCATAAAGCTATTCGTTTATTGAAAAACGGATGTCAAGCTTTCTTAGCCCATGTTATGGATTTGAACAAAGACACGTCAGATTTGAATAATATTTTTATTGTTAGAGAATTTCCTGATGTATTTCTTGAAGAACTTCCCGGTCTACCCCCAGAACGTGATGTTGAATTCTTTATTGACCTTGAACTGGGTACAAAGCCCATTTCTAAAACCCCATATCTAATGGCTCCTATTGAACTTCAGGAGTTAAAAGTCCAACTACAGGAGTTATTAGACATCAGTTTCATTCGTCCTAGTACATCTCCTTGGGGTGCTCCTGTTTTATTCATAAAGAAGAAAGACGGGAGTATGCGACTTTGTATTGACTACCGAGAATTGAACCATGTCACCATCAAGAATAGGTATCTGTTACCTCGCATTAATGACATGTTCGACTAGTTGCAAGGAGCACAATTCTTTTCAAAGATCGACCTTCGTTCTGGATATCATTAGCTGAAGATTAAAACTGAGGATATTCCAAAGACTGCCTTCAGAACTTGGTACGTGCATTATGAATTCTTAGTCATGTCTTTTGGATTGCCTAATGCTCCTGCTGCTTTCATGAATATGTTGAACCGTGTATTCATGGAATATTTGGATCAGTTTGTTGTTGTCTTTATTGATGACATCCTCATTTATTCCAAAAGCTATGAAGATCATGAGCACCATTTGAAGCTGATACTTGAAAGGCTTCATGAAAACAAGCTTTATGCCAAGCTGAAGAAATGCAAGTTCTGGCTTAAGGAAGTAGCATTCCTTGGGCACGTGGTGTCAAAACATGGAGTATCTGTTGACCCGGCGAAGATTGAAGCAGTACAAAGTTGGGAGCAACCCAAGTCGGTGACCAAAGTGCGTAGCTTTCTGGGCTTAGCTGGTTATTATCAGAGATTCGTGGAAGAATTTTCTCGAATCGCTACTCCATTAACTCAGTTGACTCGGAAAGATACAAAATTTGTATGGAGCGAGGAATACGAGAAGATTTTCCAAGAGCTCAAGAGGAGACTCATTTTGGCACCTGTTCTGGTAATACCATCTGGTACGGATGGATTTGTTATATACAGAGATGCTTCAGGCAAAGGGTTAGGATGCGTTCTCATGCAACATGGGAAAGTCATAGCCTATGCCTCACGACAACTCAAAGAATATGAGAGGAATTATCCTACTCATGATCTAGAGTTGGCAGTAGTCATTTTCGCGTTGAAAATCTAGAGACACTACATGTATTGGGAGAAAGTGGAGATCTATACAGATCATAAAAGCCTCAAATATTTCTTCACCCAAAAAGAACTCAACATGCGGCAACGACGTTGGCTCGAGCTGTTGAAAGATTACGATCACACCATCCAATATCATCCTGGAAAAGCGAACGTAGTAGCTGACGCATTGAGTAGAAGATAATATGCGAGTACGAGTGCGATATTGTCAACGCAAAGGCCCATTTTGTATGACTTACAAAGGATGGAGATAGGGTTAAAGACTTCAGGGACCCACATGATGATGTCGAATATACGAGTAGAACCGACTTTAATCGATAAAGTTAAAGCTGCTCAAGCTATGGACCTGGAGCTAATGCGTATGAAGAAGAAAGTGCAAGAAGGTGCTATTCCAGAAGCAAGAATCGATGAAGAAGGAATACTTCGATTCAACTCTAGACTTTGTGTTCCTAACGATTCTGACTTGAAGCATAGAATTATGATGGAGGCACACAACACACCGTTTGCAATCCATCCTGGAGTACCAAAATGTATCATGATATTCGACATACATTTTGGTGGAACAATATGAAGAGAGAGATCGCAGAGTTTATCTCGAGGTGCTTAACTTGTCAACGTGTAAAGGCGGAGCATCAAGTGCCAAAAGGTCCATTGCAACCACTTGAGATTTCGGAATGGAAGTGGGAACACATTACTATTGATTTCGTTACAGGTCTTTTAATCCAGTGTTTTTGAACCAGTGTTTTTGAGATATATTGCGTGAATTATAATTTTTAATTCGACTGTTGGATCGTTGTGATTTTTGGATATGTTATACATATATAAGTTGAGTATATGTCCACAAAAATTTTGAACCGTTAAAAATGAACGTATGATTTGTTATGAATTTTAAGAGGTGACTGGTTTAGAAATTGTTGAATTTTTGGAATTTATCATTTTGGTGGAAAATTCTAGAATTGGTGGGCCCCACTTTTGGTTGGTGAGAAATGTGTTAGAATTTTTATTCAAATGTGGTGGGTGGGAATAGTAGCAGGTAAAGACATCAGGTTGCAGGTCAAGTCTGCTTCGGCGTGCTAACATTTTCCTATAAATAGAGGGCTAAGTTAGAATTGAAAATCACACCAGAAACAAAAGCTTTCTCTCTCTATATTATCGAGTGTATTTTGTGAGTATTTAGATACTTTGTGAGTTTTTATTTATCAGTGCAAGTTTCCTTCAGCCTTATACCGATATTCCGATCAGAAGTACTGTTATTTTGAGGTAAGGGATGTTATTTTCTTCTTAAATGATATTATTTTCTTCAATATCATTATGCCAAAATATTGGTGAACGTTTTTATCAAATTTAGAACTTTTTGTGTCGGGGTTACTATTCACGTATACGGCACTATTCACGTATACGACACTATTCATGAATACGAAACTATTCACCGAAAAATGAAATTTTCTTCTTTTTGTCCAAGATGTCTATTATGGTTACTATCTTTGATTGTATCCATGTTTTGGTCTTTATTTTTGAATTCTGCTTCAAAATTGGTTATTATGGAGTATTATTAATCTTGAATAAACTGTTATACGAATCCTTAATATTTGTCCTTCTGTCTCATTGGATTCATTTTATTTAAAATATTTTTCATCATCCTCAGTCCTAAATGATGATATTACTGAATATCTTTGGCCTGTAGTGCAAAGATGAATGATTAACTGATGAATATCTTTGGCCCGTAGTGCAAAGATGAACAGGTGTTGAGATGAACATGACCAACTGGTGATACAAATGAATATCTTTGGCCTGTAGTGCAAAGATGAATATTGATTAAAGATGTATATTGATTGTTGTTACAGGGATAAAATATTGATGATGGACTTTTAAATCTTAGAAGATAGTAGAACTCATTCTCTACTTGACTTTTCTAATGGATTGCTATTTCCGCTGCAGTTGTTGATCTAAAACTTGTTGTCTATTATATTTTATCAGATTTTTCCCTGTTGAAAACTAATGATAATTTGTTGTATATTATCTTAGTCATAATATTCTTTACTGGGCTAGTTGAGCTCACCCTTTTCCTTTTTGTTCCATTTTTCTTCTCAGGAGGTGAGAACATAACAGGATCTAGTCGGGGTATGGAGTGATTGTTCTAGAAAGATGTTTTAGCAGTCCTCACTATTTCTATAAAATAGTGTTTGGATAATTGTAATGAGGACTTATTTGAGTGTGGATATTGTCTAGAAGACAATATTTGTATTTAAACTCACAGTATGTGTTGTCGTATTTTGCATGACAATTGTATTATTGAAGTTGTAGTTTGCTTTATGTACCATGAATTTAGCGACTCAGAATGGGTGTTGTATACCTATTTTGGGGGCGTCACACACACACACACACACACACACACACACACACACACACACATATATATATATATATATAATATTTCATTTTTATATGATTACTTGATTATATATGATTACTTGATTACTTTATCAATAACTTATATATGAATTCTTCATGTGAATCTAATAACTAAAACGATTTAGTTATATTTTATATATATATATATAATATTCTTAATTATTTTATAATTAAAATAAAATATTTATTTTAATCTTAAAATAAAAAGTTTATTTTAATTTTAAAATTGAATTTCATGGTAACTAATTAGAGTTGGAATTGGATTCCATGATAACTAATTTGAGTTAAAATTGGATTTCATATTTCCTTAAATAAATGAGTTTATTTAGATATGAAATAAGATTTCATATTATTCAAAATAAAGGAGTTTATTTGTGAATAAGAAAGAGAATCCACATTTCCTTAAATAAAGGAGTTTATTTAGATATAGAATAAGATTTCATTTTATTTAAAATAAAGGAGTTTATTTGTGAATAGGAAAGAATTCGTATTTCCTTTAATAAATGAGTTTTTTTAATACTTGGAATTGGATTCCATAATTAATTTTAATAAATAAGTTTATTTTAATTAAAATAAAATAGTTTATTTTATTCAAAATTGGATAAATTAAAATAAAATAGGTTTATTTTGATTTAATTTTACATTAAAATAAAGGAGTTTATTTTGATTCAAAATTAGATTTTATTCTAACTAAATTTGCCCATTAAATGATATCAATATATATATATATATATATATATATATATATATATTGAATGTTTATTATTCATGAGATGAATGTTATTTATTAATGCGTATGTAGATGTGTATGATAATTAATGGGATTGATTATGGACTATTGACCAATGTGATTGGATTTTATTTTAGTTGGATACATGAATGTATCCGTTTTATTAAATGGGGTCTGCGTACCTCGTCTTCGCTAATTTTTTCTTAATGTAATCTTATGTCCTTAATACGCCTATCCCTGCAATGGTTGCAGACAATGCCTCTGAGGAAGAGATTGCTACTTTTAGAAAGTGACAAGATGATGTACAGTTGGCTCAAAGTATCATTCTCGCATCCATGAGTAATGTTACTAATAGATATCAGATATCAGATATCAGATATCAGATATCAGATATCAAAGGACTAATAGATATCAGAAATCTAAGGAGCACTTTCGATCTAGAATGACTGATGCCACTATAATACAAACAAAAGTTCCTAACATTATCAATTTGATTGAACAATTAGGACAACGGGTTTTGTCATGGATGGAGAGTTGAGCCAAGATTTGATCTTGTAGTCACTCCAGACTCCATTCACAATTATTGAGAATTTTTCATATAAACAAGCCAGCTATTAGTCTCGCTGATTTGCTTAACATGTTGAAAAATGAAGAGAGTCACTTTCCAATGAAGAAAGACCAAGTCTTACTAGTATGGGCCAAATGATCTTCTGAAAAGAAGAACGATTCTAAGAAGGTAAACAGAAAGGAAAAAAAATAAAGGATAATAAGAACAAAACTGATACGAATAGCAAATGAGTTTGCTTCTACTACAATAAGCCTAGACACTGGAAAGGTAAATGCAAGAAGCATCTTGCAAAGGCTAACCAAAAGAAGCTTAGTGAAGTTTCGGTTACAAATATAGTTTTTGTTCATGATTGAAATAAATTTTTCTTTAAGTCAAGGTTCTACTTGGGTATTGGATATCGGCTTTGGTTATCATAAATATAGATTTATGAAGGAACCAAGCAGAAGTAGAAAACTAAACAAGGGATAAATAATCCTATGTGTGGAAAATGAAGTAAATATTGCTGCATTAGACATATGAACTTATTGTTTAGTATTGCCTACGGGCAAGTCTATTAAGTCAATAAGTTGTATTGTATTCCAGTTCTCATTGGAAACATTATTTCTATTTTATTGTTGGACAATAAAATCTTTGGTATTATAACTAAGAACAATTGTTGTTCTATTTATAATAATAATGTTTTGTATAGAACTAAAATATTACTTAATGGATTTTGTGTACTTGACTTACGTGAAAATGTATTTTGCAAATTGAACAAACTAGTATAAGAAAAGTAGATGATCATTAAAAGAGTTGAATGTGTGTATTTGCTGAAATACAAGTGTTAATTATGTGAAAGGTTCAAAAAATTCAGAAGTGAAACAAATTGGCTAAGTATTATGATTCTTTGATCTGATCAAGGAAGAAATACTTATGCAATGAGTATATAGATAATCTTAAATGGTTTTCTTACAATGGACATCTCCTGATACGTAATAATTAATTGATGTATCTGAAAAGAAAAATTGTACCTTATTGAACATGGTGCGATCCATAATAATTTTACTAACATTCCAGTATCCTTCTGGGGTTATGCCCTAGAAATGGCTGCATATCTATGAAAAAGGTAACCTCAAAATCTGGCCCCAAGACTCTATAAAAGTTATGGACAAGGAGGAATCCTAATCTTAAGTATGTTAAGATAAGGGGTTATCCAACTTATGTGAAAAGGTTTCAAAGGATAAGCTTTGGAAAAGATTTGACAAGTACTGATTTGTGGGACATCCTAAAGTAAGTTTAGGGTATATGTTCTATAATCCTACTTAGCAAAAGGTGTTTCTTGCGAAACACGCTACCTTATAAGATAAAGGTGTTTATAATTGAAGGAGCTAGTGGAAGGATAATAGATCTTAAAGAGTTCGAGAATCACAAATCACTATAAGTCAAATAAGAGGAACCTATAGATAGACCTATTGTAGCACAACCGAATTGTAAATCTGGAATAGTACCGAAGATACCTAGGAGGTATGGATTCATCACAGATGATGATGATGAGGTACGCATCATATAAGATGATGATCCAGTTATATACGATGAGGTAAGAGTTGTAGACACTCAGAGAAATAGATTGAAGCAAACTTCTCAAAAATGGAACATTCGTTTTGATAAGATAATCAAAAGAGTTTGATTTTATCAAAAATAAGAATGAACCTAGTGTGTACAAAAGGGTCAATGGGATCGCCGTGACATTCCTAGTATTATATATTGATATACTACTGATAAGGAATGACATACTAATGCTACAATCAGTAAAGATAAAGTTGTCTAAACATTCCTCCATGAATGCTTTGGGAAGAGTATCGTAATTGGGGATACAAATCTATACAGATAGATTTCAGAGGATGCTCGACTTAACCCAAGGAATGTATATTCATTTGATGTTAGTCGTTTAGCATGGCAAACTCCAAGAGATGTCTCATGTTGATGAGTCATAGAGTGTATCTCTCTGAATAGTCCCCATAGACTTCTGAAAAGAGAGATCTCATTAGTAACAATCATGTATACAATGAAATATACGAGACTTGATGAAGATTAGTCATATTCTAGAGAAGATCACTGTAAGACAATGAAAAACATCTTAAAGTACTTAATCGACACTAAGGATGTGATTAAAATTTATGGTGGGTCTAAATTAAAACTAGAGGGCTTAACAGACTCAAGTTTTTCAAACAGACCAAGACGACATAAAAATCCACTTTAGGGTAAAACGTTATCTTGAACAGTGGTGCAGTGAATTGAAAAGGTTCCAAACAATAAAGAGTTGCTGGTTTAGTGATAAAGACAAAGTATATAGCTATGAATGAAGCTACAAGTTGATTGTTTGGATGAAAAGTTCATTACAGAACTAGGAATAGTTCCTAAGTCTCATCTTGGATCTAAACATGTGTTACGACACTTTAATTTGATTAAAGGAATCATTGAAAGATGGGAAATCACTACAGAGATAGTGGATTCTAAAGAACAATATTTCATATCCATTAACTAAAGCTTATCCAAAAGCAAAATAATCGTCACTTAGAGAAGAAGGGTATGAGATACCATGACAATTGACTTTAGTGCAAGTGGGAGATTGAAAGTAGTATTCACACAAGCCAATCATGTTTGATGATAAAACATATTCTTTGTAACAATCTTATTCATTTATTAATAAAAAATATTAATTTATTAAAGGCTTTTAATTATAGACATTATGCTGCTTTATAATATGTGATAAACCCATAGTTTTAAGCAATGCTTTTAGAATAATGATGATGATCATTCTAATGAGATCTAAATTCTTAGAAACCTTAAAACTAAAATAGTTCCCAATCGTTGGATTACTAAATTGGGGATTAGTGAATCCGGATAGATTGGTACATACGTTGCTTGCTCATTGGATGAGGATGATTGATCTCATGATCATTTGTGTGGAGACACTAAAGCAAGTATGTAGGTGCTTATTGGAGAATAAGTTCACTAAACATGGCTTGCTAAGAAATACCTAATGGAGTTTTACTTGCCTGTCAATTGGAATTCCTATAGTGATAGTAGTACAATTGATCCTTGGACTTGAGATCATCATAGTATCTTGTGTATGATGAGTTATACTTTGACTTAATCCTTAAGACCCTTAAGGTATATCAAAGGGTATGCTTGGGTATAATAAGTTGTACATAGAGATAATGTATGATATGAGACCCCAGATTTTATGAATAAAGATTTAATTTTCTCGAAATAATTTTTTTAAATATTATGGTGTGGATTTGATATAATGTTATAGTTGTGGGTAGTATTTATAAATTTAGAAAAGTATGCAAGTTGTTGTATAATATTCGATTGGTCGGGGAATATTCTTTTTGTCGGGGAATATCTGTATGACGGTACAATCATTGGTGGACCCCGCAACGAAATTATTGTCGGATTGAGAAAATGACAAAAATACTTTATGAAAATAATGGCGGAAGTTTTACAGTTAATCATTGAAACACCCAAAGTGTTAAAAGTAAAAGCGATAATACGCGTGGTTGCATAGTAGCACACTTGTATTGATTATTGATGCTTACGTGATAAGTCACTCGGTTTTGTTTAATTGGTATTATTAATGTAATAAAATGAATACTTTTATAAAGTTATTCTATAAATAGAATATATTATATTTTATTATGCATAGTGTTGCATAGTGTTCGCATAGTGTTTTGCATAGTAAAATCTTTTTTATATAAAATAGAATACTTTTATAAAGTTATTCTATAAATAGAATATATTATATTTTATTATGCATAGTGTTATATAGTACTGCGTAGTATTTTTGCATAGTAAAATCTTTTTATATAAGCAGAATACTTTTATAAAGTTATACATTTTATTAGACAATAATTAGAATATATTATATTTTATTATGCATAGTTTTTTTGCATAAGTGCTCAGATAGTGTTTGCATAGTAAAATCTTTTATAAAGTTATTCGTTTTATTAGATTATAAATAGAATATATTATATTTTATTTAAAAGATTTTGCTTTAAATAAGGACCATCGATTAAAGTAAATCAACGGACCGTTCATGAGTTAGTTACTATGCGTATCTATTTTTTTCTATAAATAGAAGCTCATTCATTCATTATTTCTTACTTAATTCATTGAAACTCTACAGAGAGAAACTATAGAGAGAAAGAGAAGAAAAGTGTTCTGCTACTTCACTACTTCTATATCCATTACTCTTCTTTCTAAGGTAGGGAATATTATTTGTTGTACTCGTAAGGGGTACTCTTTCTTTCTGATTTATGAAGAGAACTTACATTATTCCATTCTTTATTATTACGTTAGAATAACTTTTGTATCTGTGAGCTACCCTATACTTAGTGAAATTCTTACATTATTCCATTCTTTATTATTATGTTGGAATAACTTTGTCTCATGCAAATCTAATCGCATACATGGTGAAATTCTTCTAATATTCCATTCTTTATTATTCGTTGGAATATCCACATACTGTGCATTTCTGTTGGACTGGTTCCGTTATTTATTATTCTCTTGGAATATCCTCATTAGTGCGTTTTGGCTGGGACCTGGTTCCGTTATTTATTATACATTAGAATATCCTCGCCGGTGCAAATTTTGCCCCGACACGTTCCGTTATTATTATTCTCGTTGGAATAACGCTCATGCAAGTACCGCATGCATGGTGATTTCTTTTGTTATTCCATTCTTTATTATACTCAGTTGGTTAAAGTTTTGACTTCTATACTCCATGAAATTAGTGGAATATCCTTGATATTTGCGCTTCATCCAGTACCTTATCATGGAAATATTTTTCTGAGCATTCTTGAATTTTACTCTACAAAGTAGTATCATATTGACAATTTGGACGTTATTAGTTCCTGAATAAATTAATTCTTGAACTTGTTTTATTGAATTCTTATATCATTGTCATCATCCTCATGTTTATATTTTTTTTAAAAGTCATATGTGGCCTGTAGTGCATAGATGGACTTGGTATGATTATGACCGAGAGATTATTGATTGTAATCGCTTAATAGTAATGTTACAAATGATGTGGAAAAAGTTCTCATTGGCCCGTAGTGCATTGATGGACAGTTTTTGGTATGATTATAGCTGTGGATTTTCTTTGGCCGTAGTGCAAAGATGAATTATTTTATGGCATGATCAGGACCGTTGATGAAAATATGATTATCTTAAGCCGTAGTGCATGGATAATTCGTGGTCGTGACACTAAAGAATATCCTTGGCCGTAGTGCAGGGGTGATTCGATGATGTGGATTATTTTTTTAGCTGAGTCTCAGTGATAAAAGTGATGAAAAACATTTTAAATCATAGAAGATAGTAGATTTTATTTCCCTACTTAACTCTTCTAATGGATTGCTTGTTCCGCTGCAGTTAAACTTGATAGCTATTATATTTTATCAGTTTAACACTGTTGAAGGCTAACGATAAATTATTCTGCATTATCGTAGTCATAATATTTCTTACTGAGCTAGTTGAGCTCACCCTTTCTTTCACTGTTCTCTTCAGGAAATGAGAACATAGCTGGGACTAGTCGGGGAACAGAGTGATGATCCTAAATGTTTGCATTAGTAGTCCTCACTATTCTGTGAAATAGTGTGATAATAATTGTAATGAGGACTCCTTTTGAGTTTGTATACTCTCTAGTAGACAATATTTGTATTCAAACTCACAGTTTTTGTTTTGTCATATTGTACACGACAATTGTATTTGAATTCTGTACCATGTATCTGGCGACTCAAGATGGGTGATGTATACCTAATTTTGGGGGCGTCATATATGATCAATAAAGAATCTACCACTTCTAGTAAAAGAAGAGAAATATCCTATGTGATTCGATAAATGACAACTTGAAGAGTCCTGGGCAAGGCGAGAATGTAATTAGAAAGGAGTTTCTAATTTGCATTATTTGGAGTTGTGCATTTAAGGATCGAAATACATATAATTAAATAAAATAAGACTTGACAGTAATTCCATGTCTTATATTTAATTGGGACATTATATGGTGGAAGGATAGAATTGTACGGTAACTATTTACTCAAAGGTACTTTTATGATTAATGTTGAAATCTATATTATCTAGAAAGTCGTTGATCGCTAGGGAGACTTATCCCTATTGTAGAATAAATATTATTTATTTAAATAAATTAATAGTTTAATTTATTTATTTAAATAAGATTAGAATTGTTCTAATTGATTTATTCACAACCAGTTTAATATGGAGAACCTAAAGGGTCACACCATAAAAGGAAGAATAATTATTTAAGAAGTTAATGACATAATCATAATAATAAGTTAAGTATATTAAATTTAATCTATGGTGATAGAATAAATTAAATAGCTTAATATTTATTATTTAATATTTTAGAAATATTAATATAAATTAATAAGAGAGTCTTATTATTATTATTATTACTACTATTATTATTTAATTCCTAAAGGAGTTTGGGAATTAATTAATAAAAGTACTCTCATTTATTCCTAATAAGATTAGGGAGCTTAATTAATTAAAGGAATTTAATTAATTAAATAATACCTTATTTTCTAATTAAAGTAGAAGGGTTAACTGATATCTTTATAAGATGAGTCTTATATCAGATATCAATATACATGATTCCAATTATTGGAGAGTACACTCTTTTTTTATGAGAGATAAAAAAACTATGGTTTTGCCAAACACCCATCTTCTTGAATCTTTCCTTTTCCTTGGTGGATCACCTCTAGAGGCCAAACACTTGAATGGTTAACATTGATCAAAGGAAGGAACCAAACCCGGTGGATTCAAGTTGAACGCGAAAAAGATTTGGAGGTGAACTAGTACCTGAGGAAGCTCGAATCTTCAAGGGTATGATTCTTGTTCTTTATCTTTTCTTTTAATTAATAATTGCACATAAAGGATGATCCGGGTATATGGTTTGTAAAATTTTAAACTCTGATTTTTCACGTTTCCGCTTATTTTGTGCAATTTGATTGCGTTCATGAATATTACAAATCTAACACTTATGTGGTGATAGAAATTGGAAATGGCTTGAAGCTAACACATTTTGGCACTGCCAGGGACCGACGCAGTTGCGCCCTCCCAGCAGTTTAAAATGGCGCAGCTGCGCCAATGACCAGTCTGGAGAAAGTTAGTTTCTACTGTAGAAAATGAAATGGAACCTTAATGTATGGTGTGACATGCATAAAATCATATGATAAGAAAATATTCTAATGATATGGAGTATCAAGTAGTACAAAAAAATCATAAGTGATTGTTAAACACAAATAATTGAATATCGGTGTATTCCAGAAATTGGGAAAGAAATTATGTGTGTACACTGGATAGATAATATTAAATAATGTGGTTATGTGAGTAGTAAAATATAATTATGGAGATACCTGGTTAATAATACCTAACTGTGTTATTTTATTGTGTGTATTTAATGTACATGGATTATATGTATGTGCACTACTTGATACCTTGTAATTAGGAAATATATTGTATGCCCCTTTAAATCATTATAACCTATGTTATATGAAATGAGTTGTGTATACATATTATATAACCAAAGTATATATTATGTGTGTAGTATAAACCAAATGTTATTTTAGTATTATATTTTGTGCAAGTGCTGAGATTTTTCTCTCTTGTCCCAAATTGAGTGTCACCAAGTACATGAATAGTAACATGAAGCTAATTTACGTATTTTCCAAAAAGCTAGCTATTCTACTCTATATTCATCTCAAATTCAACAAACCTAGAGCAAATAGTAGATGGGGAGTGGGATTCATGAGTGAAATCACCAACTCTGTCTTAACCATTATACATTCTTGAAATCCTTTGGTTTGATTTAGGAGGTAATTGTATTATCTATGTAACCATTCTTTTATAAATGAGACCCTCATCTTCCTCATTGAAATTGTTGAGAAATTGAAGGAGTGTAATCTAAAGTGTTGGAGAATTCAATTAAGCTTCAAGAGGTTTCACCCTAAACTTTTGTTCTTAGTTGGGTTTGTCAAATTCTTAAGGATTACTTGAATTCTTTGTTAATCAATGTGAATTAACATTCCCTGATATGTTTATGAAGTAGGCTTGCATATATGAACTCTTAAATGATGATATAAAGCATGTTTAAATCAAGGAGAATTGTTGATGTTTGATGCTCTGTAGAACGAAGCAGGTTACTGCCTCTGGTGCAAGCATGGCGCAGTTGCACCCTATTTGTACTAGGGTGAAGCACAACTGCGCCGTACCCTATGACCATTTAATTTTTTGTTTATGCTATGTGTTGAGAACTTAGTGTTATATCTTAAATACATACCTGAAAAGGTTTTATAGCACGAGATATGAGGTTATCTTATGTAGTATGAAGTGATCATCACGTTTTAGTAAGAGATTTGTAATGAAAAACTTAAAGTTTAGAAAAACAAACTTTGAAGTAATACATGTTCACAAGTTCTGAACTTAGTGGCTCATGTACATGACTGATTTGGAACCTAAATACGCATGATATATGATTCATAGCTGTTGTATCCATGACCAACTTGATAAGCTTTGTGCATGAACTTAGTTTAAAAAGAAAAGCTTAGTACAATAAGGCTAATGAACATGAATGATTACAAGATATAGTTTCTGATCTTGAAAAGAGGTTATCATAACTTAGTTACTTATGATAAAGGTTTTAGGTTTATCTTACATGTGTTGGATTGCATCGTTCATGCTAAAATGATTTTAGAGATAGCCTTGAACATGTTTTCAAACTTAAGTTACATAATATATGAGTACTTAGATGCTATAGGGTTAAGATGTCATGCTATATCTATTATATCCCTAGACATGATACATATGTATTGAGCATGATGTTTACATGATTTTTATGTTTTAATGACATATAAATTGTAATTTAAACTTGTGGTAATGAACTCAAGTATGGTAATGTGTTATGTGTGAAACTCTAGAATGTATGTATGTTGAAATATATGTGTAATTAGTGTGTTAGAGTTGGGATGAAGTAAGGAGAGCAAAGCTTAAACACAGTCCGGCGGGGGACAACGTAGCTATCTTTGTCCCTAAGCTAGACCTGCATCAAAATATTCATGTAATACCTATGATCTTGCCAAGATTCTGTTTTGATTCTGAAATTCAAGGCATGCTTGTATGATTTCTTTACCTTGTAATATATGACCAATATGCCATATAATGTGTTGAGAAGCATGCTATGTGATGATTTGATTCTTGTAATTATAGACTCATATTAGTTTACACATACTAATTGAAAAGACCAACTTGTTAATATTAGGTCATTTCAACGCAAGTTAATTAAAGTTAGAATTATATTGTAGCTGAGCAAACAGGAAAGTTCCCTAACCTTACTCAAATTATTATTGAGCAAGTTCCCTAACCTTACTCAAATTTATATTGAGCAAGTTTCCTTGAACTTCTCTCTTTGGTTGTGCAAGTTCCTTGAACCATACTTTTATTGTGCAAAGTATCCTAACCTTTGCATTTACTTTATGCAATGGACATGAGTAAGAAATTTATTCATTTAAGCTTGAACTTTATTTCCAAGCATGCTATTAAGTTGTTTAAGTACCTTACAATTATTCCACATCGATATTATTGTTATTTGCACTTAGTGCACTTGAGTTCGTACAGTCTTGGACTTGTACATCGTTTAAAGTTCTATAATTCTTGAACTTTGTTAGATAGAGTCTGATCCTTTGTTCGGTCAAACAAGTGTATGAAGTTTTATAAGAGATATCCAAACCAATTGATGGTGAGGATTCTTAGACTGAAAGAATACCCCTTTTATGATAGGGGAGTACCCCAGGTATCCAATATAAGATACAAAGATTAGATTTAAATGTTATGCATATACACGGTGTATGCGAGGCTGATCCCCTCAAGTACTTATTCTCTAGCCAGTAACCAAAGGGTCAATTAGCTATTGATTCCATTGGAGTGTTATAGTTCAAAGTCTACTTGCCTAGCAGTTATTTTAAAAGCAATCATTATCCTTGCTTCTAATATTCATATTGTTGAATCCTTCAGATATTCATATTGTTGAATTCATTGTCAGATATTTTCCATTCATCATGATATATTTTATTGTTGTATTTAAACTTGTTGAGCAAACTTGTTGCTCATCCTTGCTATATCATGAATTATATTACAGCTAAGCCCGACACCTCAGGAAATGACAAGGATAAAGGAAAGATGTAGGATAGTTGTGAGAAATAGAATTTACTTTATGCCTAGTTTAAATTACTGATATGTAATGTGAACCCTAATGAATATTTTAGGGTATGTTTGTAAGATGATATTAAAGTTATCGTATCTTGGGACTAGTAACACCTTTTGAATGAACGACGTACATTTATTATATTCCCCATTTTAGTTATCGTATGTTGTTTAGAGGTGGATGTTTGTATTTTATCGTGATGACCAAACTGGGGTCGGAGGACCCGAATTCGGGGGCGTCACATGTTGGTATCAAAGCTATAGGTTATAAACATTAGGAATGCGAAACCTAGGTTATAACCTTAGCAGAAAACTCAAGTAGAGAATTTAAGTGATGAGGAAATCCATCGAGTTTTATTGTGATACTGAAGTTATTTATTTAAATAAAAAATGATTAATAGACGTCTTAAACTTCTTAATGCTAACATGAATAAAATATCACATAAAGCCTAATTTTTTCTTCCTTTCCTCAGATCATGCCGCCTAGGAGACTACAACGAAATCAGAGGGAGGAAGGATCCGTTAACAATGGTGGAGGGGAAAATGTTGATCCAATGCAGAACTTCGTTAACCTGTTAACTGAGGCAATGCAAAATAGACCCCCGCCAGCAGCAGGGCAGTCAGGACAACACTTTGCTAGCTTTAAGGACTTTAAATTGGTAGGACCATCGGAGTTCCGAGGAACCTTGGACTCAATTGAAGCCCAAACATGGATAGAAGAAATGGAGAAGGTGTTTGAGGTCACACGAGTGGTCGAAGCACAGAAGATGAGTTTTGCCACTTTCATGATGAAGGGCGAAGCTAATTATTGGTTGAAAGCCAATAATGGCAGATCAGACAAAGGAGTTATTCCTTGGGACAGATTTAAGGAGCTATTCCTTGAGAATTACTTGTCAGAGAATACGTAACATGATATGGAAGTTAAGTTTCTAGAACTGAAGCAAGGTAGTATATCTGTCGCAGAGTACGCAACAAAATTTAACGAGTTGGCCTGATTCGCTCCGCATCAAGTTGACACGGAGGCCAGAAAGGCAATGAGGTTCGAATTAGGACTGAAACCATGGGTGCAGAAAGTAGTGGCCGTACTAAAGATTAAGACTAACTCGGATCTATTGTAATGGGCTATCTTTGCCGAAGGAGGCAATGAAGCCATCGCTCGATTCAAACAAGAAAAGAAGACTGGTCAGGATGGATAGAAAGGGGGAAGTAGCGTAGGCATCAACCCCAATAAGCATAAATGGACGGAGAGCCAATCCTATGGAGGTGTTAAGTCCGGAGGGGAAGCCAAGAAAAGTATGAAGTGCAATAAATGTGGGAGGAATCACTCGGGGGAGTGCATGAAGGGAAAGAGTGTTTGTTATCATTACGGACAACCGAGGCACATGACTCCTCAGTGCCCGAATAAGCAGAAGGGAGGATGTTTCTCGTGTGGAGCCACATACCATCAAATTAAGGACTGCCCGAAAAGAAAGGGTGATGCAGCTAGCGGCAACCGCAACAACAACAACAATGGGGTGAACATTGGAAGGCCAACCAGTCAAGCCAACAGACCAACGACACGAACATTCAACATAACCGTACAGGTTGCGGTGGAGTTTAAGGACGTGGTGTTAGGTATCATTCCGATTAATGATATAGATGTATACATGTTATTTGATTCGGGTGCTACCTGCTCTTTTGTTTCTGAAGAATTTGCTAAACAGTTAGTGTAACACCCCCTTTCCAAAATAGAAAGAGAGGTTACTCAAAACATAACAAAACTGATGAATTTAATAGCAAGACTCAAGCCCTAAAATAATAATCTTAATATCTGATAAATACCACAAGTCAACCATAATAAATATCAAACTTCCTCAAACCATAATCTAAAATAATTTATTACAATTCCTAACAAAGTAACGTATCACAACCTAAACATAATATATCTAAACCATTTGGATAAAAGGAAGCTCTCGTCACACTTGCCCTTGATTCCCCTGATTACCTGCCGGGAGAAAAACACTGCATAAGCCAAATGCCCAGTACAGATATATAATACAAATAATGAATCAAAATAACTAACTCAATTAAATGAAATGAAACGAAACGAACTGAAATAAATTGAACAAAACTAACACAACGAAATGATAAGCTGAATCAAATGGTTGGTTGTTATTTCATACCGAGCTCAGAACAAATAGTAATATACCTTGCCACATAGGCAAGTCAAATAACGCCACAAAGGCAATCAAAATAATGCCACACATGCAAGTCACACATCAGACTGCGCAATCCAGATGCATGCAAAATCGGAAGGCGTGTTTGGCACAGACATCACCAATCCGCAGAACAGAACAGAAAACTAGGGTCGACCCATACGCCTCCCACAACAAAACACCAAATGGCCAACTCCCATCGGAGCACAAAACGGAGATGCCGCAAACTGATCACACCACTACAGAAAATGTCATGCCTCGGTGCCAAGAGGACATGCCTGTGGTACCCCCACAGGTGGTTATAGCTTAGGTATACCCTACGATATTCTAACAAAAATATAATGTCACAACACATGAGACAAAATATCAACACAAAGGGGTTCTAACATGTACATGTTAAATCAAACGAATCGTCAACACAAGTTTCCAAAAATATACTAACATGTACATCACTATAAATATCAAAATAAAATTTAGACATGACACACTAGTCTAAAGAGTACAAATATGAGTTCTAATACAATGCCAAAACAAATTTATCACAATAAATTGACAAAGAACAATTATGAGAGGCAATACTAAATTCCGAAACGAATAACGAAATGAACAAATTAAAAACAAAAGAGTCTTGCTAAAAGAGTACGGAATCCGTACCTGAATTAAGCAATGTAATACCAACTGTGTCGCCCCCAAAATAGGTATACAACACCCATTCTGAGTCGCCAAATACATGGTACAGAAAGCAAACTACAACTTCAATAATACAATTGTCGTGCAAAATACGACAACACATACTATGAGTTTAAATACAAATATTGTCTTCTAGATAATATCCACACTCAAATAAGTCCTCATTACAATTATTCAAACACTATTTTATAGAAATAGTAAGGACTTGCTAAAACATCTTTCTAGAACCATCACTCCATACCCTGACTAGATCCTACTATGTTCTCACCTCCTAAGAAAAAAAATGGAACAAAAAGGAAAAGGGTGAGCTCAACTAGCCCAGTAAAGAATATTATGACTAAGATAATATACAACAAATTATCATTGGTCTTCAACAGGGAAAAATCTGATAAAATATAATAGACAACAAGTTTTAGATCAACAACTGCAGCGAAAACAACAATCCATTAGAAGAGTCAAGTAGAGAAAGAATTCCACTATCTTCTAAGATTTAAAAGTCCATCATCAATATTTTATCCCTATAACATCAATCAATATACATCTTGAATCAAATATTCATCTTTGCACTACAGGCCAAAGATATTCATTTGTATCACCAGTTGGTTATGTTCATCTCAACACCTATTCATCTTTGCACTACGGGCCAAAGATATTCATCAGTTAATCATTTATCTTTGCACTATAGGCCAAAGATATTTAGTAATATCATCATTTAGGACTGAGGATGATGAAAAATATTTTAAAGAAAATGAATCCAGTGAGACAGAAGGACAAATAGTAGGGATTCGTATAACAGTTTATCCAAGATCAATAATACTCCATAATAACCAATTTTGAAGCAAAATTAAAGAATAAAGATCAAAACATGGATACAATCAAAGATAGTAACCACAATAGACATCTTGGACAAAAAGAAGAAAATTTCATTTTTTTCGATGAATAGTGTCGTACTCGTGAATAGTGCCGTATACGTGAATAATAACCCCGACACAAAAAGTTCCAAATTTGATTAAAAGTTCAAACCAATATTTCGACATAATGATATTGAAGAAAATAATAGCATTTAAGTAGAAAATAACATCTCTTACCTCAAAATAACCGTACTTCTAACTGAATTTCAGATATAGTGCTGACAGAAACTTGTACTGAAAAATAGAAACTCACAAAGTATCTAAATACTCACAAAATACGCTCGATAATATAGAGAAAGAAAGAGAGAAAGCTTATGTTTTTGGTGTGATTTTCAATTCTTTAGTATCACGACCACGAATTATCCATGCTCTACGTGCCAAAGATAATCGTGTTATAAGCATGTGAAATAATAGCAATTAATTTCTCATTTATTCGATTAATTACCCGATTGGTCAATATAACCTCCAGACATCAATTATTATAGAAATAATTGTCGATTTCCAATAACACTAATAATCCCAACACAATGGAACTATCAATTTCATCTTTAATCAACACAACTTATTCATCATTAATATTATAACTCACAATTTTTTATAACAACTTGCATACTTTGCAAAATTTTCACATAACACACTTAACTTTAAACTTTTATCAACTTAACCATTTACGAAATAAAATAATAATTATAAGAAAATTGAATACTTTTATTTCATAAAATTCGGGGTCTTACAATCTCCCCTCCTTATGAAATTTCGCCCTCGAAATTTACGTACGTACCTGGTATTCGAAGAGATGAGAATACCTTGCTTTCTTTTTGGATTGTACCTTCCCGGTTATTTCCTCTCTATCATGATTTTCCATTTCTCATCTCCTGTATTTCAAATATCATTCTAGAATATAGTTTAAAATAAGGGTTAATTGACATACCACATAATACCCCTATATTTCGTAAGACCAATTAAATACCAAATAAACTTAGGTAGGTCATACTAGCGAAGGAATTCCCCGTCTCTCCCCTCCTAGTTCTATTCTCACATCTTAGCCAGGGATCATATCCCTAAACTTTGATACCAACTGTGACGCCCCCAAAATAGGTATACATCACCCATCTTGGGTCGCCAGATACATGGTACAAAATACAAATATAACTTAATTATACAACAGTCGTGTAAAATACGACAAAATATAATCTAAGAGTTTTTAATAAGAATATTGACATCTAGACAATATACAAAATCAATGGAGTCCTCATTACATTTATTATTACACTATTTCACAGAATAGTGAGGACTACCAATGCACCATCTAGGACCATCACTCTATTCTCCGACTAGTCCCAGCTACGTTCTCATTTCTTGAAGAGAATAATGAAAGTAAAAGGGTGAGCTCAATTAGCCCAGTAAGAAATATTATGACTAAGATAATGCAGAATAAATTATCGTTAGCCTTCAACAGTGTTAAACTGATACAATATAACAAACATCAAGTTTAATTGCAGCGGAATAAGCAATCCATTAGAAGAGTCAAGTAGAGAATAAAATCTACTATCTTCTATGATTTAAAAGGTTTTTCGTCACTTTTATCGCTGAGACTCAGCTTAATAAATAATCCACATCATCAAATCATCCCTGCACTATAGCCAAGGATATTCTTTAGTATCATGACCACGAATTATGTGACGCCCCCAAAATAGGTATACATCACCCATTCTGAGTTGTCAATACATGGTACGTAAACAACTACAACTTTATTATTACAACAAGAAATCGTGTGAGTTTAAATACAAATATTATCTTCTAGACAATATTTATACTCACATAAATCCTCATCACATTTATTGATACATTATTTTACAAAAATGGTGAGGACTACTAAACAATCCTTTCTAAAACCTTCATTCCATACCCCCGACTCGTACTCGCTTATATTCTCGCCTCCCCGAGAAGAATGGAACAAAAAGGAAAAGGGTGAGCTCAACTAGCTCAAGAAAGAATATTATGACTAAGATAATACACAACAAATTATCGTTAGTCTTCAACAGGAAAAATTTAATAGAATACAATAGACAACAAATTTTCAATCAATATTCGCAGTGAAATAATAATTCATTAGAAGAGTTAAGTAGAGAATGCAAACTACTATCTTCTATGTATGAATTTAAAAGTTCATCGCCTATCTTTTATCCTGTAACAACAATCAATATACATCGGAATCAAATATTCATCTTTGCACTCTGAGCCAAAGATATTCATCGATGGGTCAAGTGTTCATTTAAACACTGCTCATCTTTGCACTCTGAGCCAAAGATATTAATCATCAATCATGTTCATCTCAACACTGCTCATCTTTACACTACTGTGCCAAAGATATTCTTCAGAAATCATTCATCTTTGCACTACAGGCCAAAGATATTCAATAATATCATCATTTAAGACTGAGGATGATGAAAAATATTTTTAAAGAACGAATCCGAAGGAAACAAAATGACAAGGATTAAGGATTAAGGATTCGTACTTTGTTTTATCCATGTCCAACAATACCCCAAAAATAATCACAGTGGTGTAAAATTCAAGAATGATCAAAACATGGATACAATCAAAGCTAGTATCCAAAATAGATGTTTTGGACAAAAAGAAGAAATTTTATTTTTTGGTGAATAGTGCCGTATACGTGAATAGTGCCGTATACGTGAATAGTGCCGTATACGTGAATAGTACCGTATACATGAATAGTAAATCCGACACCAAAAGATAGAAATTCCACAAAAACATCTTCACGCTTTCACTTAATAAGACTAGTATAAGAATAGTAACTCGTGAATAGTAACTCATGAATAGTAACTCGTAAATAGTAACTCATGAATAGTAACCCGACATGAAAAGTTCCAAATTTGATAAAACATCGATCAACATTTCAAAGATAATGATATGAAGAAATAATATCATTACGAAAAAAATAATATCCCTTACCTCAAAGAATCAAGATTTAGGAAGGAAAGGTCGGAAGTGATCTTTGAATGAAACTTGTATCTTGAACAACAACTCTCAAAGTATCTAAATACTCACAAAATACGCTCAATAAATATAGAGAGAAAGAGAGAAAACTTTGTTTACGGTGTGATTTTCAATTCTAACTTAGCCCTCTATTTATAGGAAAATGTTAGTCACCAAGGCAGACTTGACTCGCTACACCGATGGCTTTACACTGCTACTATTGCCACCCACCACATTTGAAATAAAATTCAGCACATTTGTTCACCAACCACAAGTGGGGCCCACTCAATTCTAGAATTTTCCACCAAAATCAATTATAACCCTAATTTCCAAATCGACACCTCTTAAAATTCATAACAAATCATTCGTACATTTTAACGGTTCAAAATTTGTGGACATATACTCAACTTATATATGTATAACATATCCAAAAATTACCATTATATCCGGTCTATTTGATTAAAATTATAATCCCCGCAATATATCTCAAAACCCCGATTTAATTTTTAATACCTCCAACTGTAAAAATACCGATAAAACACCTCAACAATAATTTCTTCATTTATAACCACATAAATAAATCCATCATTTATATCCACATAAAATAAATATTTCTTTTTATCATATGAATCAATAATTAATTATTCACAAATAATATTACTGAGAATCATAATTATGACAACCCAGCCGCTCCTGTGAAAGAGGGGGCTTTCCGATAAGGATTTCTCCTTCTTCGGGCGCCGCAATTAGGTGACCAAACCTCTCCTTGATGTAACTTTCTAGACATTGCCAATAATGCTATCTAATAATATTATTCAAATAATATGAATTATTGATCCGATAATGGAGATAATGTAAAAGTGACAATTATTGAGCAAAGAATAATATAAAATATCAACGCAAAGAATTATTGAATCAATAAAATAAAATATTGAAGCGGTAATTCATCGTGAAAATTATTGAGTAGTGCCTTCTACGTAAGGATCAATAATTCAACAATACTGCGCAATACCGCAGTGTCTTCTTAAGCAACCACGCCAGACATCGTATTTTAACCACCGGTATTCCAACGGTCTTATTCAGTAATAACTATTCTAGTTATTTTTAACCAACTTATATTTGTCGTTTTCTTCATCCAATCGCTCGTTATGGGGCCCACACACGGTCATGAGTAAATGCGCATTTAATATTCTCTCGACAGCACGAATATTCCACCACCAAACGAATATTCCCACACAAAATGAATATTTTATAACCACTTGTTTATTTTGAAATATTTATGTATTTAACCCTTAACTATCCACATTAATCAAATCAACCCTTACTATTTCAAAATAATAAATAAAGGAAATTCCTTTTTATTTAAAAAAATTTTTTGGTCTTACAACCTCCCTCCTTATGAAATTTCGTCCTCGAAATTGACGTGACGACGCATACACAGTGTTTCAAAAGGTGAGGATACCTCGCTTTCATTTCCGCTTTCCAATTCCTGTGTCATTTCCTCTATAGCATGATTCCTCCACAAAACTTTAACTTGTGGTATGACCTTTCTTGGCGTAGGGACATGCTCCTTCCTATCCAAGATCTTGGAGTGTACCTCCTCACACGTTAAGTCTTCTTATTATCTCGTCCCGGTTCTAACTCAATAACGTGGTTCGGGTCTTTCACATATTTACTGAAGCATGATATGTGAAACACATTATGAACGTAGACATACTTGAGGTAACGTAAGTCTATAGGCTACATTTCCTACTCGGTCAAGAATTTGAAATGGACCAATAAATCGTGGATTGAGCTTTCCTCTCTTCCCAAATCTTGTAACTCCCTTCCATGGAGCAACTCGCAACAATACACGATCCCTACATTAAATTCCACGTCCTTTCGATGAAGATCCGCATAACTCTTTTGTCGATCTTGTGCCATTTGTATACGTTGTCGAATCATTTGGATCTTTTCGGTAGTCATACGTTTTTAACTCGGGTCCCAACAATGTTGCTTCACCCACCTCATCCCAACATATTCGAGAACGACATTTTCTTCCATATAATGCTTGAATGGAGCCACACCTATACTTGCACGATAGCTGTTGTTGTAGGAGAATTCACCAATGGTAAATACTTATCCCAACTACCCTTGAAGTCTAGGACACGAGTCTTAATAGATCTTCAAGAGTTTGAATAGTCCTCTCGATTGTCCGTCTGGTTTGGGGATGGTATCTTTGAACTAAATCGCAAATCCGTGCCCATAGCTTTTTGCAAGCTAACCCAAAATCTTGAAGTGAATCTTGGGTCACGATCCGAAACTATGGATACAGCATGCCATGCAACCTCACGATCTCATTTACGTATATACTAGCAAGATGTTCAAGGGAATAAGTCTCCGTGTCGGCAAGAAATGAAAGCAGACTTGGTTAATCTATCAACAATAACCCAAATAGCATTGATGCCTTGAGAAACCGTAGGAAGACCCGTGAACTGAAATCCATGGTAATGTGTTCCCACTTCCATTCGAAATCTCAAGTGGTTGCAACGGACCCTTAGGTACTAGATGCTCGCCTTTACACGTTGGTAAGTTAAACACATCGAGATAAACTTTGCAATCTCTCTCTTCATATTATTCCACCAAAATGTATGTCAAGATCACGATACATTTTAGTACTTCCAGGATGGATTGCAAATGGTGTATTGTGTGCCTCCATCATAATCTTGTACTTCAAATCGAGTCGTTAGGAACACAAAGCCTAGAGTGGACTCAAGTATTCCTTCTTCATCAATTCTCGCTTAGGAATAGCTCCTTCTTGTACTTTCTTCTTCATACGCGATCGACTCCGGATTGGTGGCTTGAGCAACCTTAACTTTTTCTATTAAAGTTGGCTCTACGCGTATACTTGACATCATCGCTTTCGTTCTCAAGATATGATCTTCTACTCAACGTCATCACTACCACGTCGCTTTACGGGTGATGGTATTGAATAGTGTGGTCGTAGTCTTTCAATAGCTCGAGCCAACGTCATTTGCCAGATGTTGAGTTCTTTTGAGTGAAGAAATATTTAAGGCTTTTATGATCTGAATATATCTCCACTTTCTCCCATATAGATAGTGCCTCCATATCTTTAAGCTGAAACGATCACGCTAACTCTAGATCATGAGTAGGATAATTCCTCTCATACTCTTTAAGTTGTCGCGAGGCATAGGCTATGACTTTCCCGCGTTGCATGAGAACACATCCTAACCCTTTGCTCAAGCATCATTTGAGATAACAAATCCATCAAGAACCAGATCGTATTATTGTTAGAGCAGCCAAATAAGTCTCCTCTTAAGCTCTTGGAAACTTTTCTCGCATTCTTCATTCCAAACGAATTTTGTATCCTTCCGAAAGTTAGGCGAAGTTAATGGAGTAGCGATTCGAGAAAACCCTTCCACTTAATCTCCGATAATAACCACTAAGCCCAAAAACTACGACTTGATTCCACCGACTTGGTTGCTCCAACTTTGTATTGCTTCAATCTTCACGGATCAACAGATACTCCATGTTTTGACACCATGCCCAAGAAATGCTACTTCCTCAAGCCGTAACTCGCATTTCTTCAATTTGGCATATAGTTGGTTTTCACGAAGCCTTTGGAGTACCAACTTTAAATGGTGCTCATGATCTTCACGACTTTTGGAATATATAAGGATGTCATCAATAAAGACAACAACGAATCGATCCAAATATTCCTTGAATACTTGGTTCATCATATCCATGAAAGCCGCAGGAGCATTAGTTAGTCCGAAAGACATGACTAAGAATTCATAATGCCCATACCGAAGTTCTCAAGCGGGTCTTTGGAATATCCTCGATTCTAATTTTCAAATTGATGATATCCGGAAGCTAAGATCGATTTTTGAAAAGAATTGTGCCCTTGCAATCTGGTCAAACAAGTCATCAATACGAGGTAGAGGATACCTATTCTTGATGGTGACATGGTTCAATTCCCCGATAGTCAATACAAAGTCGCATACTCCCGTCTTTCTTTTTACAAATAAAACAGAGCACCCCAAGGAGATGTACTTGGGGACGAATGAAACCGATGTCCAACAATTCTCGTAGTTGGACCTTTAACTCCCTGAAGTTCAATAAGAGCCATTCGATATGGGGTTTTAGAAATGGGCTTTGTACCAAAGTTCAAGATCAATAAAGAATTCAACTTCACGTTCTAGGGTAGACGGGAAGTTCTTCAGAAATACGTCGGAAAGTCAATAACAACAGAATATTATTCAAATTTGACGTGTCTTTATTCAAATCCATAACATGGGCTAAGAAAGCTTGACATCCGCTTTTTCAATAAACGAATAGCTTTATGATTAGATATGACAATGATTGATTTTAATGGTTTAGTTGCTTGAATTGCATAACAGTTGGTTAGGAATATGAAAACTAACAACCTTACGAAAACAATCAATTTTGGCATAATGAGTAGTTAACCAATCAATCCCCTAAAATCACATCAAAAGCAAGTATCTTTAAAGAGATAAGGTCACGAGGTAAGGTGATGGTGCCAACTTGAATCAAACAAGATTTATAAACAAAGTGGATGTGATGAAAGTTTCTCTAACGGAGTTTCCACAGATAGATCAAAGTCTAATTTCTCCGAGTCAAGTTTAAAGCGTTGAGCACATGCAGGAGAGATAAATGAATGGGTAGCACTTAAGATCAAGTAAGGTATAAAATTCGCAAGAATTTATAAATAGCTTTACCCGTGATCACCTCGTTTGGGTTCCTCGCATTATGACCGATCCACAACAAACGCTTCTTCCGGAATCGTTGACTTTGACTTTTTCGGGACGATCTTTTGAGTCACCGTCCTCATTGAACTAGGTTTCATTCTGCGTATAATCTCGAGCGATATGTCCTTCCTTTCCACAACTATAGCATACCTTGAATCTGTTAGGCGGTTTGACCGATATGTCCCTCTTTTCCGCATTTGTAGCATATGACCGGTGGTCGTTCTCCTCCTTAGAACCGATTCTTCTTAAGACTTGTTGTCTTCACATAGTCGTTGTTAAATCTCCTCTTTTTAAAATCTCCTCGACTCGCTTCTTACATTTTTCATGACCATGATTACCACCAGAGTGGTTACCATTTCTGTCCGTCTCATCTGCTTTTCTCCGCAGGTTATCATTATTCATTGATCGCTATCTCCGTACGATCCTCGGTTATGGTCCTCGGTTGAGTGTATCGTTATCTCATTTCTAATAATTGAGCCTGCTTACAACATCTGAATAAAGAGAAAGTTTATGAGAAATGAGATATCGACGTATCGCGGGTTTCAAACCTCTAAGAAACATCCCGTCATACGTTCCTCATTCTCCACCAAATGAGGTGCAAACCGGATAACTCGCAAACTTTGCCTCGTCATCGAGACACCGCGTATGTTATTTTGCTCTGTCTGATGAACTCCACTTCCTTCATATATTTAACACTTTCGTGAAAGTATTTGTCATTAAATAGTCTCTCAAACGTCTCCCAAGACATGCCGAAAAGGCGGATGGGTACGCTTCACGGACTCCACCGAGAGTCCGCCTCGCCACGGAACATAAAGGTGGCGAATGGAACCTTCGTTCTCCGCATCCCAAGACATCGAATATCTTGGTAATTTGTTTGACCCATGTTTCCGCCATGATCGAATCTCGCTTTCCTTAAATTCGTGGTCCCAACTCTTTGAATCGCTTGGGTTGTGACAACCGTGAATTGCTATCATTTCCTCCTCAGATTTTGAACACGAGTCTCCTCGTCCGATTTTGCATGAACTCGCAAAAAACTTCTAAACATCCCCTCGTTCATCATCTCGCCAAATTGGTGTTGTTCACGCGGGAGGAACATTGCCACTGTTTGACGTTCTCCTCGTTGGTAAGCATGAGCATCTCCACGGTCTCATTTACTCCAATCGTTAATATTCTCAATCGACATTCTCAAATCACCGTCATAAAACAAGGGTTAATTAAGGAAATCAATATATCACATAATATCCCTATATACTCGACCAACTAACAAATAAGCTTAGGTAGGACACACTAGCGAAGGATTTACTCGTCTCTCCTCCTAGTTCTATTCCCCGATCTCCATGGAGATCATATCCTAAGCTCGATACCAACCGTGACGCCCCAAAATAGGTATACATCACCCATTCCGAGTTGTCAATACACGGCATGTAAACAACTACAACTTTATTATTACAACAGTAAAACTGTGAGTTTAAATACAAATATTATCTTCTAGACAATATTTATACTCACATAAATCCTCATCACATTTATTGATACATTATTTTACAAAAATGGTGAGGACTACTAAACAATCCTTTCTAAAACCTTCATTCCATACCCCGACTCGTACTCGCTATATTCTCGCCTCCTGAGAAGAATGGAACAAAAAGGAAAAGGGTGAGCTCAACTAGCTCAGTAAAGAATATTATGACTAAGATAATACACAACAAATTATCGTTAGTCTTCAACAGGGAAAAATTTAATAGAATACAATAGACAACAAATTTTCAATCAATATTCGCAGCGGAAATAATAATTCATTAGAAGAGTTAAGTAGAGAATGCAAACTACTATCTTCTATGTATGAATTTAAAAGTTCATCGTCTATCTTTTATCCCTGTAACAACAATCAATATACATCTGGAATCAAATATTCATCTTTGCACTACAGGCCAAAGATATTCATCAGTTGGTCATGTTCATTTAAACACCTGTTCATCTTTGCACTACAGGCCAAAGATATTAATCAGTCGGTCATGTTCATCTCAACACCTGTTCATCTTTACACTACAAAAGCCAAAGATATTCTTGAAATCATTCATCTTTGCACTACTGTGCCAAAGATATTCAATAATATCATCATTTAAGACCGAGGATGATGATAAATATTTTTAAAGAACGAATCCAGTGAAACAAAATGACAAGGATTAAGGATTAAGGATTCGTACTTTGTTTTATCCATGTCCAACAATACCCCAAAAATAATCACAGTGGTGTAAAATTCAAGAATGATCAAAACATGGATACAATCAAAGCTAGTATCCAAAATAGATGTTTTGGACAAAAAGAAGAAATTTTATTTTTTGGTGAATAGTCCGATATCGTGAATAGTGCCAGTATACGTGAATAGTCTTCAGATACGTGAATAAGACCGAGTATACATGAATAGTAAATCCGACACCAAAAGATAGAAATTCCACAAAAACATCTTCACGCTTCATGAATAGTACGTGAATAGTAACTCGTGAATAGTAACTCATGAATAGTAACTCGTAAATAGTAACTCATGAATAGTAACCCCGACATGAAAAAGTTCCAAATTTGATAAAACATCGGATCAACATTTCAAAGATAATGATATTGAAGAAATAATATCATTACGAAAAAAATAATATCCCTTACCTCAAAGAATCGAATTTCTAAGGAAAGGTCGGAAGTGATCTTTGAATGAAACTCATCTTGAACAACAACTCTCAAAGTATCTAAATACTCACAAAATACGCTCAATAATATAGAGAGAAAGAGAGAAAACTTTGTTTCGGTGTGATTTTCAATTCTAACTTAGCCCTCTATTTATAGGAAATGTTGCCCAAGCAAGGCAGACTTGACTGCTACCGATGGCTTTACTACGCTACTATTGCCACCCACCACATTTGAAATAAAATTCAGCACATTTGTTCACCAACCACAAGTGGGGGCCCACTCAATTCTAGAATTTTCCACCAAAATCAATTATAACCCTAATTTCCGAATCAGACACCTCTTAAAATTCATAACAAATCATTCGTACATTTTTAACGGTTCAAAATTTGTGGACATATACTCAACTTATATATGTATAACATATCCAAAAATTACCACAATCCAACGGTCGGATTAAAAATTATAATCCCCGCAATATATCTCAAAACCCCTGATTTAATTTTTAATACCTCCAATCTGGTAAAATACTGATAAAACACCTCAACAATAATTTCTTCATTTATAACCACATAAATAAATCCATCATTTATATCCACATAAAATAAATATTTCTTTATCATATGAATCAATAATTAATTATTCACAAATAATATTACAGAATCACAATTATGACAACCAGGCCGTTCCCAGGAAAGAGGGGGCTTTCCGATAAGGATTTCTCCTTACTGGCGCGCAATTAGGTGACCAAACCTCTCCTTGACAGAACTTTCTAGACATTGCCAATAATGCTATCTAATAATATTATTCAAATAATATGAATTATTGATCTGATAATGGAGATAATGTGCAGTGACAATTATTGAACAAAGCAATAATATAAAATATCAACGCAGCAATTATTGAATCAATAAAATAAAATATGAACAAGAATTCATCGTGGAAAATTATTGAGTAAAGGCCTTCACGTAAGGATCAATAATTCAACACATCGTGCAATACCGGTGTGCATCTTTGTGCAACCACGCCAGACATCGTATTTTAACCACGGGTATTCCAACATGTTAATTCAGAATAACTACGCTGTGTTATTTTTAACCAACTTATATTTGTGCGTTTTTCTTCATCCAATCGCTTCAAGTTATGGGCCCACACATGGTCGCTTGTGCATTTAATATTCTAACGCATTTAATATTCCACGACCAAACGAATATTCCCACACAAAATGAATATTTTATAACCACTTGTTTATTTTGAAATATTTATGATTTAACCCTTAACTATCCACATTAATCAAATCAACCCTTACTATTTCAAAATAATAAATAAAGGAAATTCCTTTTTATTTAAAAAAAATTTCGGTCTTACAAATTATCCATGCACTATGGGCCAAAGATAATCGTGTTTTCATCAAATGGTCCGATCATGCCATAAAATAATTCATCTTTTGCACCTTGGTCAAGAGAATCCATAGCCATAATCATACCAAAAATCGTCCATCAATGCACTACGCCAATGAGGACTTTTTCATTAAGATCACAACCACAAATTATCCATGCACTACGGGCCAAAGATAATCGTATTTTTATCAACGGTCCGATCATGCTATAAAATAATTCATTTGCACCCTTGGTCAAGAGAATCCATAGCCATAATCATCAAAAATTATCCATCAATGCACTACGCCAACGAGGACTTTTTCCACATCATTTGCAATATTACGGTAATGATTAAACCGAATAATCCTCTAATCATAATCATACCAAGTCCATCTATGCACCATGTGCCACGTGATGACTTTCAACATAATATAAATATGAGGATGATGACAATATTATAAGCATTAATCAAACTAAATCAAGGATAAATATTAAAACTTTAAATTTATCCGCACATTATCAATCACTTAATAAAATCATAATCTAATACTATTAATACTATAACAATATTTTAATCACTTCTTAAACTTATAAACAATTACATTTAATTATTTACACTTTTCCAAATAATTCATTTAATCATTCAAAATGTCATACTCATAAGATTTCATCACCAATAATCAAATTACTTATCAAAAATCAGATATATTTTATATAGGATTTCCAAGCCATAAAATCCTATTTTCCAATTCTTCAACTCCACATAACATATTTAACTCATATGTTCGTAGCTAAACTATTTTCATGAAAAATACCAAATCAGTCCTAATAATTATTCTTTTCTGGGATTTAGTATAATATTGTCCCAGATTGAACATATATTTTTCTTGACATTTTTAAAATTCATTTACTATTTTTCAAAAATCAATTTCTAATTAATTCCTTAAGAAATTAGCTACCTCAAGGTTAACTCCAGAAATTACCAAATCTTGGCAAGATCTTACACATGTTAACATGAGCTTCCAGTTTAAATTTCATGGTCATCGGAGTTATAGAACTCCAGTTATAGCGTTTTTTTGTCGGAAAAACCTAAATATTGAAATGGTCATAACTTGCTCATTTTAAGTTGGAATGAGCTCATTTTTGGACAGGAGGTACTTTATACCATATACTTTCATGTCCCAAAAGGCCAGAATTTTTCTCATAAATTAAGTGGCCAAAACAGCCCTTTTAAAATCATAATAAAGCTTTTTTTTCATATTTTACAGTTTTTCGTACTTTGCTAAAATCAGTCCACACAAAACTCTACAACACCTTTTCTAGTTATTCCACTTGGATAAGTTACAAAACTCATAGACCTAACTCTAGAACTTGACCACACTCAAAAATTTGAAATATAATAGGAGATATGGTCAATTGAATTTCATGTTCCATTTTCACCCAAACCTGATTTTTCAACCCTTTATGATTTCTAATAAACTTTCATGTTTTCACATAATAACCGACATAACTCATCATAACAATTACTAATACTTCATATACCCATGAGTTTCATCAGTCCAAAGTTTTTATTATGACTCTCATCATAATCAACATAAACAGATCATTTCCACAATTTAATAAGGAATGAAATACAAAGGATCATTCACAATGCATGTGGTAATCCACATGTAGAAAAAGTTATTACAATGTAATAATAAAGAATGGAATAATGTAAGGATTCACCATGCATGTGATAGAGACCGCAAAGACAAAGTTATTCCCAACATAATAATAAAGATTGGAACCAGTCCAGCAGAAACGCACATACTGTGATATTCCAACAGATAATAAAGATTTTAACCAGTCCCAGATAAAACGCAAAGATGTGATATTCCAAAGAATAATAAAAGAATGGAATAACAACAAAATCACCATGCAGAAAACGATAGACCGCATGCATAAAAGTTATTCTAATGTAATAATTAATGGAATCGTGTCAAAGCGTAATACGAATACGATGATATTCCAAATGTAATAATAAAGAAACGGAATAATAGAAGAATTTCACCATGTATAGGGTACCTCACAGATACAAAAGTTATTCCAATGTAATAATAAAGAATGGAATAATGTAAGTTCTCTTCATGGATAAGAAAAAAATAATACTCCCTACGAGTAAATATATAATATTCCCTACCTTAGAAAGAAACTGAATATCGGAGTAGAGAGGTAGCAGAACTTCTTCTTCATCTTTCTCTCTATAATTTTCTCTATAATAATGGCTCTAAAGCTTTAGTGAATTGGTGAGAAATGAAGGAAGAATGAGCTTCTATTTATAGAAAATATAGTTTCGATAATTGCACGTTTTGGGGCTCAAATATTACAAAGATAACACCTTCCTCTTTTTCTACATTTTAATTTAGTCCTACAAGTATTATCAAACTTGCACCACCTCCCCTAATAGTAAATAATGTGAATCAATTGTAAATTATGTGACTCAATAGTTCTAATCATGTGATAAAAATAATTATAGTATAGTACCTCCATCTATACCTCCATTTTTAACTTAGTCATACAAGTATTATCAATCTTGCACCACCACCCCTAATAGTATAAGAATGTGAATCAATAGTACACAAATGTGAACAAATAGTTATAAGCATGTGAAATAATAGCAATTAATTTCTCATTTATTCGATTAATTACCCGATTGGTCAATATAACCTCCAGACATCAATTATTATCAAAATAATTGTCGATTTCCAATAACACTAATAATCCCAACACAATGGAACTATCAATTTCATCTTTAATCGACACAACTTATTCATCATTAATATTATAACTCATAATTTTTTATAACAACTTGCATACTTTGCAAAATTTTCACATAACACACTTAACTTTAAACTTTTATCAACTTAACCATTTACGAAATAAAATAATAATTATAAGAAAATTGAATACTTTTATTTCATAAAATTCGGGGTCTTACAATCTCCCCTCCTTATGAAATTTCGCCCTCGAAATTTACGTACGTACCTAGTATTCGAAGAGATGAGAATACCTTGCTTTCTTTTTGGATTGTACCTTCCCTGTTATTTCCTCTCTATCATGATTTTCCATTTCTCATCTCCTGTATTTCAAATATCATTCTAGAATATAGTTTAAAAATAAGGGTTAATTGACATACCACATAATACCCCTATATTCTGACCGACCAATTAAATACCAAATAAACTTAGGTAGGTCATACTAGCGAAGGAATTCCCCGTCTCTCCCCTCCTAGTTCTATTCTCACATCTTAGCCAGGGATCATATCCCTAAACTTTGATACCAACTGTGACGCCCCCAAAATAGGTATACATCACCCATCTTGGGTCGCCAGATACATGGTACAAAATACAAATATAACTTAATTATACAATGTCATCGTGTAAAATACGACAAAATATAATCTAAGAGTTTTAATAAGAATATTATCATCTAGACAATATACAAACTCAATGGAGTCCTCATTACATTTATTATTACACTATTTCACGTAATAGTGAGGACTACTAATGCACCATCTAGGACCATCACTGCTTCCCGACTAGTCCCAAACCACGCTCTCATTTTCAAGAGAACAATGAAAGTAAAAGGGTGAGCTCAACTAGCCCAAGAAGAAATATTATGACTAAGATAATGCGTAATAAATTATCGTTAGCCTTCAACAAGTTGTTAAACCGATACAATATAACAAACATCAAGTTTAACTGCAGCGGAATAAGCAATCCATTAGAAGAGTCAAGTAGAGAATAAAATCTACTATCTTCTATGATTTAAAAGGTTTTTCGTCACTTTTATCGCTGAGACTCAGCTTAATAAATAATCCACATCATCAAATCATCCCTGCACTATAGCCAAGGATATTCTTTAGTATCATGACCACGAATTATCCATGCACTATGGGCCAAAGATAATTGTGTTTTCATAAACGGTCCTGATCATGCCATAAAACAATTCATCTTTGTACCCTTGGGTCAAGAGAATCCATAGCCATAATCATACCAAAAATCATCCATCAATGCACTACGGGCCAATGAGGACTTTTTCATTAGTATCACAACCACAAATTATCCATGCACTACGGGCCAAAGATAATCGTATTTTTATCAACTATTCCGATCATGCTATAAAATAATTCATCTTTGCACCCTTGGTCAAGAGAATCCATAGCCATAATCATACCAAAAATTGTCCATCAATGCACTACTACAGCCAATGAGGACTTTTTCCACATCATTTGCAATATTACGGTCATGATTATACCGAATAATCCTTGATCATAATCATACCAAGTCCATCTATGCACTATAGGCCACATATGACTTTCAACATAATATAAATATGAGGATGATGACAATATTATAAGCATTAATCAAACTAAAGCAAGGATAAATATTAAAAACTTTAAATTTATCCGCACATTATCAATCACTTAATAAAATCATAATCTAATATTGTTAATACTATAACAATATTTTAATCACTTCTTAAACTTATAAACAATTACATTTAATTGTTTACACTTTTCCAAATAATGCATTTAATCATTCAAAAATGTCATACTCATAAGATTTCATCACCAATAATCAAATTACTCATCAAAAATCTGCATATACCTTATATAGGATTTCCAAGCCATAAAATCCTATTTACCAATTCTTCAACTCCACATAACATATTTAACTCATATGTTCGTAGCTAAACTATTTTCATGAAAAATACCAAATCAGTCCCAAAAATTATTCTTTTCTGGGATTTAGCATAATATAGTCCCATATTAAACATATATTTTTCTTGACATTTTTAAAATTCATTTACTATTTTTCAAAAATCAATTTCTAATTAATTCCTTAAGAAATTAGCTACCTCAAGGTTAACTCCAGAAATTCCCAAATCTTGGCAGGATCTTACACATGTTAACGTGAGCTTCCAGTTTAAATTTCATGGTCATCGGAGTTATAGAACTCCGGTTATATAGCGATTTTCGTTGAAAAAACCTAAATATTGAAATGGTCATAACTTGCTCATTTTAAGTCAGAATGAGCTCATTTTTGGACAGGAGGTACTTTATACCATATACTTTCATGTCCCAAAAGGCCAGAATTTTTCTCACTACTTAAGTGGCCGAAACAGCCCTTTTAAAATCGTGGCAGCAGTCTTTTTTATATTTTGCAGTTTTTCGTACTTTGCTAAAATCAGTCCACACAAAACTCTACAACACCTTTTCTAGTGATTCCACTTGGATAAGTTACAAAACTCATAGACCTAACTCTAGAACTTGACCACACTCAAAAATTCAAAATATAATAAGAGATATGGTCAATTGAATTTAATGTTCCATTTTTACCAAAATCTGATTTTTCTACCCTTTATGATTTCTAATAAACTTTCATGTTTTCACATAATAACCAAAATAACTCATCATAACACTTACTAATACTTCATATACCCATGATTTTCATCAGTCCAAAGTTTTTATTATGACTCTCATCATAATCAACATAAACAGATCATTTCCACAATTTAATAAGGAATGAAATACAAAGGATCATTCACCATGCATGTGGTAATCCACATAAACAGGTTATTCTAACAGAATAATAAAGAATGGAATAATAGAAGGATTCACCATGCATGCGATAGAGACCGCAAAGACAGGTTATTCCCAACATAATAATAAAGACGGAACCAGTCGGTCAACAGAAACGCATACATAATAGATGATATTCCAGCAGTAATAATAAAGATGGAATCCAGTCCGCCAGAAACGCATGCATGTGAGGATATTCCAAATGTAATAATAAAGAATGGAATAACAACAAAAATCACCATGCAGGCGATAGACCGCACAGACAGGTTATTCTAACAGAATAATTAATGGAATCAGGTCAGGCGTAATACGCACCGATAGGATATTCCGACAGAATAATAAAGAACAGAATAATAGAAGAATTTCACCATGTATAGGGTAGCTCAGATATATAGGTTATTCCAATGTAATAATAAAGAATGGAATAATGTAAGTTCTCTTCATGGATAAGAAAAAAATAATACTCCTACTGAGTACAACATATAATATTCCTACCTTAGAAAGAAACTGAATCTTTGGAGTAGAGAGGTAGCCGACTTTTCTTCTTCTTTCTCTCTATAATTTCTCTCTATAATAATGGCTCTAAAGCTTTAGTGAATTGGTGAGAAATGAAGGAAGAATGAGCTTCTATTTATAGGAAAATATAGTTTCGATAATTGCACGTTTTGGGGCTCAAATATTATAAGATAATACCTTCCTCTTTTCTACATTTTTAATTTAGTCCTGCAAGTATTATCAAACTTGCACCACCTCCCTAATAGTAAATAATGTGAATCAATAGTAAATCATGTGACTCAATAGTTCTAATCATGTGATAAAAATAATTATAAAGATAAGTACCTCCATCTATACCTCCATTTTAACTTAGTCATACAAGTATTATCAATCTTGCACCACCACCACCCCTAATAGTATAAGAATGTGAATCAATAGTACACATGTGAACAAATAGTTATAAGCATGTGAAATAATAGCAATTAATTGCTCATTTATCCGATTAATTACCCGATGGTCAATATAACCTCAGGACATCAATTATTATCGAAATAATTGTCGATTCCAATAACACTAATAATCCCAAACAATGGAACTATCAATTTCATAATCACAACAATTCATAATTAATATTATAACTCACAATATTTTATAACAACTTGCATCTTTGCAAAATCAACACAACTACACTTAACTTTAAACTTTTATCAACTTAATATTATAACTCAAATAAATAATAATTATAAGAAAAATGAATACTTTTATTTCATAAAATTTGGGGTCACATATACTCAACTTATATATGTATAACATATCCAAAAACTTTTAAAAATTATAACTCACGCATATATATCTCAAAAAACAACGGTTTAATTTTTTAATACCTCCATTCCGACAAAAATATTGATAAAACACCTCAACATTAACTCCTTCATTTTTAACCACAATAAATATATCCAACATTTATATCCACATAAAATAAATATTTCCTTATCATATGAATCAATAATTAATTATTCACAAATAATATTACGAATCACATTTATGACAACTGAATAGTTCCCCGTGAAAGAGGGGCTTTCAATAAGAATTTCTCCTAGCAATTAGGTGACCAAACCTCTCGATGTGACAGTAACTTTCTAGACATTGCCAATAATGCTATCTAATAATATTATTCAAATAATATGAATTATTGATCTGATAATGGGAAATATTGTGCAGTGACAATTATTGAAACAACAATAATATAAAATATCAACGCAGCAATTATTGAATCAATAAAATAAAATATTGAGCAAGAACTCTGTAATAATTATTGAGTAGTGCCTTTCACGTAAGGATCAATAATTCATCAATACATTTCATCAATGCGCCAGACATCAGTATTTTAACCCTTTGGGTATTCCAACAGTGTTAACGGTAACAACTACGCCGTTATTTATAAAAACTCAAACTTGTCGTTTTCTTCATCCGACAGTTATTCTATTATGGGGCCCATAAATGACTGCGCTGTTGGTCGTACGAATATTCCCCAACAACAAGAATATTCCACGACCAAACGAATATTCCCCGACAACAATGATTATTTTATAACCACTTGCTTATTTTGCAAAATTTGCACATTTCACCCATAACCAGAGAATTATATCAAATTAATACCTTATTATTCACAATAATAATTAGAGGAAATTCAATTTTATTTATAATAAGTTGGGGTCTTACAACCTCCCCTCCTCATGAAATTTCATCCTCGAAATTGACATACGTACCTGATGTTTCGAAAAGGTGAGGATACCTTGTTTTTATTTCTGATTCCAACTCCCAGGTCATTTCTTCAATAGCATGGTTTCTCTACAAAACCTTAACTTGTGGTATAACCTTCGTGCATAGGATATGTTCTTTCCTATCCAAGATCATAACAGGTACTTCTTTGTACGTTAAATCTTCGGCTATCTCGTCTGGTTCTAAAGCAATAATATGGTTCGGGTCTTTCACATATTTACGAAGAATAGATATGTGAAAAACATTATAAACACAAGACATACTTGGAGGTAATGCGAGTCTATAGGCCACATTTCCTATTCGGTCAAGAATCTCAAATGGACCAACAAATCTTGGATTGAGCTTTCCTCTCTTTCCAAATCTTGTAACTCTCTTCCATGGAGCAACACGTAACAGTACATGATCTCCAATATTAAACTCCACGTCCTTTCTATGAAGATCAGCATAACTCTTTTATCGATCTTGTGAGGTTTGAATACGTTGTCGAATCATTTGGATCTTTTCTGTAGTTATGCATACTAATTCTGGTCCCAACAACGTTGCTTCTCCCACCTCGTCCCAGCATACTGGAGAACGACACTTTCTTCCATACAACGCCTCAAATAGAGCCATGCCTATACTTGCTTGATAACTGTTGTTGTAGGAGAATTCCACCAGTGGCAAGTACTTATCCCAACTTCCTCTAAAATCTAGGACACAAAGTCTTAATAGATCTTCAAGGGTTTGAATAGTCCTTTCTGATTGTCCGTTCGTTTGAGGATGGTATGCCGAACTGAATCGTAAATCCGTGCCCATAGCTTTCTGCAAGCTAACCCAAAATCGTGAAGTGAATCGGTCACGATCCGAAACTATGGATACTGGTATGCCATACAATCGCACAATCTCATTCACGTACATACGAGCAAGACGTTCAAGGGAATAAGTCTCACGTATCGGTAAGAAATGGGCAGACTTGGTTAATCTATCAACAATAACCCAAATCGCATCTATGCCTTGAGAAACTTTGGGAAGACCTGTAACGAAATCCATAGTAATGTGTTCCCACTTCCATTTCAGAATCTCAAGTGGTTGCAATGGACCCTTTGGCACTTGATGTTCCGCCTTTACACGTTGACAGGTTAAACACCTCGAGATAAACTCCGCGATCTCTCTCTTCATATTGTTCCACCAAAATGTGTGTCGAATATCATGATACATTTTGGTACTCCCATGATGGATTGCAAATGGTGTGTTGTGTGCCTCCATCATGATTCTATGCTTCAAATCAGAGTCGTTAGAAACACAAAGTCTGGAGTTGAATCTAAGTATTCATTCTTCATCGATTCTCGCTTCTGGAATAGCTCCTTCTTGCACTTTCTTCTTCATATATATATCGCCCCTGTGTCCGTTGTTGCTGAGCGACTTTAACTTTATCGATTAAAAGTCGGTTCTACTCAGATATTCGAAATCATCATGTGGGTCCTCAGAGTCTTTTAATTCTACCTCCATCCTTTGCAAGTCATACGAATAGACCTTTGCATTGACAATATCGCTTTTCGCATCAAGATATGATCTTCTACTCAACGCGCCACCGCTACATTCGCTTTTCCAGGATGATATTGAATAGTGTGATCGTAATCTTTCAATAGTTCAAGCCAACGTCGTTGCCGCATTTTGAGTTCTTTTTGGGTGAAGAAATATTTGAGGCTTTTATGGTCTGTATAGATCTCCACTTTCTCCCCATACAGGTAGTGTCTCCAGATTTTCAACGCGAAAACAACTGCTGCCAACTCTAGATCATGAGTAGGATAATTCCTCTCATATTCTTTGAGTTGTCATGAGGCATAGGCTATGACTTTCTCATGTTGCATGAGAACACATCCTAACCCTTTGCCTGAAGCATCGCTGTATATAACAAATCCATCTGAATTAGATGGTATTGCCAGAACAGATGCCGAAATGAGTCTCCTCTTGAGCTCTTGGAAACTCTTCTCGCATTTCTTTCTCTATACGAATTTTGTATCTTTCCGAGTCAGCTAAGTTAACGGAGTAGGATTCAAGAAAATCCTTTCACGAATCTTCGATAATAACCAGCTAAGCCCGTAAAGTCGTGTACTTGATCACCAAACTTGGTTGTTCTAACTTCAGATCGCTTCAATCTTGCCGGGTCAACAGATACTCCACGTTTTGACACCGCGTGCCCAAGGAATGCTATTTCCTCAAGCCAGAACTCGCATTTCTTCAGCTTGGCATAAAGTTTGTTTTCACAAAGCCTTTCAAGTATCAGCTTCAAATGGTGCTCATGATCTTCACGGCTTTTGGAATAGATGAGGATGTCATCAATAAAGACAACAACGAACTGATCCAAATATTCCTTGAATACTTGGTTCATTATATCCATGAAAGCTGCAGGAGAATTAGTCAATCCAAAATACATGACTAAGAATTCATAATGCCCGTACCGAGTTCTGAAGGCAGTCTTTGGAATATCCTCAGTTTTAATCTTCAGCTGATGATATCCAGAACGAAGATCGATCTTTGAAAAGAATTTTGCTCCTTGTAACTGGTCAAATAGGTCATCAATGCGAGGTAGCGGATACCTATTCTTGATGGTGACATGGTTAAATTCTCGGTAGTCAATACAAAGTCGCATACTCCCGTCTTTCTTCTTTACGAATAAACAGGAGCACCCCAAGGAGAAGTACTAGGACGAATGAAACCGATGTCTAATAACTCCTGTAGTTGGACTTTTAACTCCTGAAGTTCAATTGGAGCCATTCGATATGGGGTTTTAGAAATGGGTTTTGTACCCGGCTCAAGGTCAATAAAGAATTCAACATCATGTTCTGGGGGTAGACCGGGAAGTTCTTCAGGAAATACATCAGGAAATTCTCTAACAGAAATATTATTCAAATATGACTTGTCTTTGTTCAAATCCATAACATGGGCTAAGAAAGCTTGACATCCGTTTTTCAATAAACGAATAGCTTTATGGCTTGATATGACAATGACTGATTTTAGTTGTTTAGTTGTTCGAATTCGTATGACAGGTTGGTTAGGAATATGAAAACTAACAACCTTACAAAAATAATCAATTTTGGCATGATGAGTAGTTAACCAATCAATTCCTAAAATCACATCAAAAGCAAGTATCTTTAAAGAGATGAGATTAACAGGTAATGTGATAGTGCCAACTTGGATTAAGCAAGATTTATAAACAGTGGATGTAACGAAAGTTTCACCCAATGGAGTCTCCACTGATAAATCAAAGTCTAATTTCTCCGGAGTCAAGTTTAAACGTTGAGCACAAGCAGGAGAGATAAATTAATGGGTAGAACCGGTATTTAGTAAGGTATAAACATCGCTAGAATTCAAGATTATCTTACCCGTGATCACCTCGTTCGGGTTCTTCATGTTTTGGTCAGTCACGACAAACGCTCTTCCAGGAACCGCTGATTTCGACTTATCCGGGACAGCCCTTGGAGTCACCATCCCCGTTGAACTTGGTTTTTCTATAGAACAATCCTAACCTATGTGGCCTTCCTTTCCACAGTTGTAACATACCTTGGATTGTTGTGGACAGTTTGGGCTGATATGTCCCTCTTTCCCGCATTTGTAAAATCTAACTGGCGGTCGTTCTCCTCCCCTAGAATTTGTTGTTGGTACTGGTGCTGCTGCTGCTGATGTCTTCCCGTTATTATTGAATCTCCTCTTTCTAAAATTTCCACTTGACTCACCTCTCCTATTATCATGGCCACGATGACCACCCGAGTGGTTACCGCCTTTGTTCGTATTTTTCCCTCCTCGTTGGTTATCATCGCTCCGATGACTGCTGTCACCGGTATGACCTTGGTTGTGGTCCCTCGGTTGAACTGAAAGTAGTATGCACACAAGCCAATCATGTTTGATGATAAAGCATATACTTTGTAACAATCTTATTCATTTATTAATAAAAAATATTAATTTATTAAAGGCTTTTAATTATCTACATGATGCTGTTTTTTAATATGTGATAAACCCATAGTTTTAAGCAATGCTTTTAGAATAATGATGATGATCATTCTAATGAGATCTAAATTCTTAGAAAGCTTAAAACTAAAATAGTTCCCAATCATTGGATTACTAAATTGGGGATTAGTGAATCCGAATAGATTGGTACATACATTGCTTGCTCATTAGATGAGGATGATTGATCTCATGATCATTTGTGTGGAGACACTAAAGCAAGTATGTAGGTGCTTATTAGAGAATAAGTTCATTGAAGCGTGGCTCGCTAAGGAATACCTAATGGAGTTTTACTTGCTCGTCAATAGGAATTCTGTAGTGATAGTAGTCTACAAGTAATCCTTGGACTTGAGATCATCATAGTATCTTATGTATGATGAGTTATACTTTGACTTATTCCTTAAGACCCTTAGGGTATATCAAAGGGTATGCTTGGGTATAATAAGTTGTACATGGAGATAATGTATGATCAATAAAGAATCTACCACTTCTAATAAAAGAAGAGAAATGTCCTATGTGATTCGATAAATGACAACCCAGTAGTCCTTGGCCAAGGCAGAATGAAATTAGAAAGGAATTTCTAATTTGCATTATTTGGAGTTGTGCATTTAAGGATCGAAATACATATAATTAAATAAAATAAGACTTGACAGTAATTTCATGTCTTATATTTAATTGGGACATTGTATGGTGGAAGGATTGAATTGTACGGTAACTATTTACTCAAAGGTTCTTTAATGATTAATGTTGAAATCTATATTATCTGGAAAGTCGTTGATCGCTAGGGAGGCTTATCCTATTGTAGAATAAATATTATTTATTTAAATAAATTAATTATTTAATTTATTTATTTAAATAAGATTAGAATTGTTCTAATTGATTTATTCACAACCGATTTAATATAGAGAACCTAAAGGGTCACACCATAAAAGGAAGAATAATTATTTAAGAAGTTAATGGCATAATCGTAATAATATGTTATGTATATTTAATTTAATCTATGGTGATAGAATAAATTAAATAGCTTAATATTTATTATTTAATATTTTAGAAATATTAAATATAAATTAATAAGAGGAGTCTTATTAATATTATTACAATTATTATTATTATTTTAATTTCTAAAAGAGTTTAGGAATTAATTTAATATAAGTACTCTCATTTATTCCTAATTGGATTAGGAAGGAAAATTAGTTAAAGGAGTTTAATTAATTATCCCTAATAAGATTAGGAGCTTAATTAATTAAAAGAATTTATTTAATTAAATAAAAATCCAATTCCTTAATTGTTAAGGTGGGTTGCCCACATCTATAAATAAGAGGAGTCTTATTATGGGTGATGGGGGTGGTTGACTTTTACAACTACGTAATAATTCCAATAGTTGGAGAGTACGCCCTTTTTCTATCAAGATAGGAAAAACTAGGGTTTGAGCAATACCCTTCTTCTTGAAAATTCTTTTTCCTTGGTGGATCACCTCAGAGGCCAAACATTTGGGTGGCTAACGTTGATCAAAGGAAGGAACCAAACCCGGTGGATTCAAGTTGAACGTGAAAAGGATTGGAGGTGAACTTGTACCTGAGGAAGCTCGATCTTCAAGGGTATGATTCCTATTCGTTATCTTTTTCGTTTAATTAATAATTGTGCATAAAGGGTGATCCGGGTATATGGTTTGTAAAATTTTTAAACTCTGATTTTTTCACGTTTCCACACTTTTATGCAATTTGATTGCGTTCTTAAATATTACAAACCTAACAGTGGCATCAGAGCCAAACCTTTATGCAAATTATTAATTGTTCAGATTTGATATGTATATTGATATGTGTTTAGAACAATTTAATTGGGCATAATTTTATTGTATAAAATTTAAAAAAAAAATGTGATAATTATTTTGTGAAATCTGTTTTCGGTAAACATTTTTTTTATATGTTACCGAGTCTGTGGCTGACTTTATTTGAAAAGTAGTTCAATGAATCATGTTTGATTTCCAAAAAAAAAAAAAAAAAAAAAGGAAAACGAATTCGGTCTGGTTAATTCCTTGAATTCCGTGAAAGTGAAAGTGAGTAAAGTGTTTGGTTTAGATATGAAATAACAGTGGTAACACTCTTCAATGAACCTCAAGTAACGTATGGCACATTCCGCTTTATTGATTAATAAAATATATATGGTTTTATTATAAATATAATAAAATAATGGTTTTGTTTTATTATTATATATATATATATATAATATTCTTAATAATTTTATTATTAAAATAAAAATTTTATTTTAATATTAAAATAAAAAGTTTATTTTTATATTAAAATATAAAGTTTATTTTAATTTTAAAATTAAATTTCATGCTAACTAATTAGAGTTGGAATTGGATTCCATGATAACTAATTAGAGTTGAAATTGGATTCTATTTTTCCTTAAATAAAGGAGTTTATTTAGATATGAAATAAGATTTCATATTATTCAAAATAAAGGAGTTTATTTGTGAATAGGAAAGAAAATCCATGTTTTCTTAAATAAAGGAGTTTATTTAAATATGAAATAAGATTTCATATTATTCAAAATAAAGGAGTTTATTTGTGAATAGGAAAGAAAATCAGTGTTTCCTTAAATAAAGGAGTTTATTTTTTTTATATATATGGAATTGGAATCCATAATTAATTAAAATAAAGGAGTTTATTTTGATTAAAAAGTTTTGATTAAAATAAAATAGTTTATTTTATTCAAAATTGGATAAATTAAAATAAAATAGTTTTATTTTTATTTAAATTTGGATTAAAATTAAGGAGTTTATTTTGATTCAAAAATAGATTTTATACTAACTAAATTTGCCCATTAAATGATATCAATATATATTAAATGTTTATTATTCATAAGATGAATATTATTTATTGATACATATGGTGATGTGTATGATAATAAATGGGATTGATTATGGACTATTGACCAATTTGATTGGATTTTATTTTAGTTGGATGCATGAATGTATGAGTTTTATTAAATGGGGTCTCATGTACCTCGTCTTCTCTAATTTTTTTAATGTAATTTATATCTCTCTCTATGTACTTCCTCTTCATTTGTTGATCAAGGTTTCTATTTATTTTAAATAGTTTTGTAATAGGAATAGTTAGAATTAATTTTGAAGAATTGGAGATCAAGAAACAAGGAGCGCTTGAAGACCAGTTTGTAAATGGAGCCCGAGTTTAAATGTAATAGTTATATTTAAATATTATTTTTTGCACCCCTAGGGTTTGACCTTTTTGGTTCACTTGGTGGCTCTAGTGAACCAAACTAGAATAAAAGTCCATAATCAATCCGAGTAGAATATAGTATTCTATATGTGCATGCTTATACTATATATATTATATATTATTGAACATGCTTCGCATGTTCATTAATATATACGCATTATTTTTATATATATATGTGCATGCATGCATCTAAACAAAATGAGACAAATTAATAACAAACCCCTCAAATTTTTTTTATTAAGTCCTAAGCGTTCAAAGATATTTGGAATATCGAACGTTAAGCCTTTCTAGCATGATAAAATTAATAGAGTATTAAATATTTAATATGAGTTTGTTGTGTCACCACAAGGCAAGTATTAAGTATTTAAGATGTTAATTTATCACATTTGATGCTTATAAAAAAAAATTGAACAATATTGTTTTGTTGTGTCACCACAAGGAAGATATTTTTCTTTTTTTGAATATATGGAGTGCTAGGTCGGACTTAACTTGGATAATTTTGATTCGGATGTGCCACCACTTGATCAAAATAATCTAAGAGGCAAAAGAAAAGGAGTTGCATAGTTGATGTAATTGACAAAAGTTGTCTACCTATTTATTTATATATAGTTTGTTGTGTCACCACAAGGCTATATACATTTGAAATGGGATCCTTATTCTCACTAGCAAATCTTTAATTAGATTTTGCCGAACTATATAAGTGAGGGTAATATAGTTTGAAGAAAATAGTGGGAGATACCAATTTAAAATAAGACCTAAATTATTTTGGTAATTAATAAAAGAATGTATGTTAAAATGTTGTTAAATACAAATTCATTTATGTAATTTTACAATGTCCAAAATTACTATCATCTGCGAAGCATATTAGATGCTAAATTAACTAATCAATTAAGCGGATTGGTTAAGGAATTTGAGAATAGTTCTCATAGTGAAAAGCTATCTTATGTCCTTAATCGCCTATCCTCGCAATGGTTGCGCATAATGCCTCGAGGAAGAGATTGCTACTTTTAGAAAGTGGCAAGATGATGCATGATTGGCTCAATGCATCATGCTCGCATCTACGAAAGTAACGAGCTTCAAACACAAGATGAAACTATGGATGCTTCTACTATATTCCCGCATCATCAAGTAGTTGATGGTGAGGAAAGTAGGGGTGATAGATATCAAATATCTAAGGAGCTCTTCCGATCTAGAATGACCGATGACACTACAAAGACAGATAAAAGTTCTTAACATAATCAATTTGATTGATCAATTAGACAATGAGGTTTTGTCATGGATGGAGAGTTGAGCCAAGATTTGATCTTGCACTCACTCCCGGACTCCTTTCACAATTGTTGTGAATTTTTCATATGAACAAGCTAGATATCGGCCTCATTACCGATTTGCTTAACATATTGAAAAATGTTGAGAGTCACTTTCAACCAAGAAAGATCAAGTCTTTCTTGGTAGGGGCCAAAGGATCTTCCAAAAGAAGAACGATTCAAAGAAGGTAAATAGAAAGGCATAAACAAAGGATAATAAAAAAAAAAGCGTCTGAATAGCAAAGGAGTTTGCTTCCACCGCAATAAGCCCTGGACACCGGAAAGAAAGCTGCGAGAAACATCTTGCAGAGGCTAACCAAAGAAGCTTAGTGAAGTTTGACATAATACGATTTTTGTTCATGATTGAAATAAATTTTTTCTTTAAGTCAAGGTTCTACTTGGGTATTGGATACCGACTTTGGTTATCATAAATATAGATTTATGATGGGACCAAGCAGAAGTAGAAAGCTAAACAAATATAAGTAATCCTATGTGTGGAAAATGAAGCAAAGGTTGCTGCATTAGCCATAGAAACTTATAGTTTAGCAATCCCTACGGGCAAATCTATTAAGTCAATAAGTTGTTATTGTATTCCAGTACTTGTTAGAAATATTATTTCCATTTTATTGTTGAACAATGAAATCTTTGGTATTATATTTAAGAACAATTGTTGTTCTATTTATAATAATAATAATGTTTTGTATAGAACTGGAATATTACTTAATAGATTTTATATACTTGACTTATGTGAAAAATTATTTTGTAAATTGAACAAACTAGTATAAGAAAAGGAGATGATCATTCAAAGAGTTGAATGTATGTATTTGTTGAAATACAAGTGTGAATTATTTGAAAGGTTCAAAGAATTTAGAAGTGAAACAAATTGACTAAGTATTAAGATTCTTTGATTAGATCAAGGAATAAATACTTATACAATAAGTTTCTTGATCATCTCAAATGGTTTTCTCATAATGGACGCCTCCTGATATGTAATAAATGATTTATGTATCTGAAAGGAAAAATCGTACCTTGTTGGACATGGTGCGGTCCATAATGATTTTACCGACATTCCAGTATCCCTCTAGGGTCAATGTCCTAAAAATGGTTGCATATCTACGAAAAGGTAACCTCAAAATCCAGCCCCAAGACTCCATAAAGGTTATGGACAGGGAGGATTCCTAATCTTAAGTATGTTAAGATAAGGGGTTGTCCAACTTATGTGAAAAGGTTTCAAAGGATAAGCTTGGGACAAGATTTGACATGTACTGATTTGTGGGACATCCTAAAGTAAGTTTAGGGTATATGTTCTATAATTCTACTTAGCAAAAGGTGTTTGTTACGAAACACGCTGCCTTCTAAGATAAAGGTGTTTATCATTGAAGGGGCTAGTGGGAGGATAATAGATCTTGAAGAGTTCAAGAACCACAAAACACTATAAGTCAAATAAGAGGAACCTATAGATATACCTATTGTACCACAACCGAATCGTAAATCTGAAATAGTACCGAAGAATACCTAGGAGGTATGGATTCATCATGGATGATGATGATGAGGTATGCATCATAGAAGATGATGATCCAGTTACATACGATGAGGTAAGTGTTGTAGACAATCAGAGAAAAGGATTGAAGCAAGTTTCTCAAATATGGAACATTCGTTTTGATGAGGCAATCAAAAGAATTTGATTTTATCAAAAATAAGAATGAACATAGTGTGTACAAAAGGGTCAGTGGGAGCATCGTGACATTCCTAGTACTATATGTTGATATACTACGGATAAGGAATGACATACCAATGCTACAATCAGTAAAGATAAAGTTGTCTAAACATTCCTCCATGAATGATTTGGAAGAGTATCTTAATTGGGGATATAAATCTATATAGATAGATTTAAGAGGATGCTCGACTTAACCCAAGGAACATATATTCATTTGATGCTAAAGTCGTTTAGCATGGCAAACTCCAAGAGATGTCTCATGTTGATGAGCTATGGAGTGTATCTCTCTTTATAGTCCCCACAGACTCCTGAAAAGAGAGATCGCATGAGTGACTATCATGTATGCAATGAAATATACGAGACCTGATGTTGATCAGTCATATTCTGGAGAAGTTCACTGTGAGTCAGTGAAAAACATCTTAAAGTTCTTAACCAGCACTAAGGATGTGATCATACATGGTGGGTCTGAATTAAAACTAGAGGGCTTAACAGACTCAAGTTTTTCGAGATGCACCAAGAGCGACAAAAAAATCCACTTTAAGGTAAAGTGTTACCTTGAACGGTGGTGTAGTGAATTTGAAAGGTTCCAAACAACAAAGAGTTGTTAGTTTAGTGATAAAGACAATGTATATACCTATAAATGAAGCTACAAGTTGATTGTTTGGATGAAAAGTTCATTATAGAACTAGGAATAGTTCCTAAGTCTCATCTTGGATCTAAACATGTGTTGTGGCACTTTCATTTGATTATTAGAATCATTGAAAGATGGGAAATCACTATAGAGATAGTGGACTCTCATGAACAACATTACATATCCATTAACTAAAGCTTATCCAACAGCAGGATAATCGTCACTTAGAGAAGAAGAGTATAAGATACCATGACGATTGGCTTTAGTGCAAGTGGGAGATTGAAAGTAGTATGCACACAAGCCAATCATCTTTGATGATAAAGCATATACTTTGTAACAATCTTATTCATTTATTAATAAAAAGTATTAATTTATTAAAGGCTTTTAATTATCTACATGATGTTGTTTTTTAATATGTGATAAACCCATAGTTTTAAGCAATGCTTTTAGAATAATGATGATGATCATTCTAATGAGATCTAAATTCTTAGAAAGCTTAAAACTAAAATAGTTCCCAATCATTGGATTACTAAATTGGGGATTAGTGAATCCGGATAGATTGGTACATACGTTGCTTGCTTTCATTAGATGAGGATGATTGATCTCATGATCATTTGTGTGGAGACACTAAAGCAAGTATGTAGGTGCTTATTAGAGAATAAGTTCACTGAACGTGGCTCGCTAAGGAATACCTAATGGAGTTTTACTTGCCTATCAATAGGAATTTCTGTAGTGATAGTAAGACAAGTAATCCTTGGACTTGAGATCATCATAGTATCTTGTGTATGATGAGTTATACTTTGACTTATTCCTTAAGACCCTTAGGGTATATCAAAGGGTATGCTTGGGTATAATAAGTTGTACATGGAGATAATGTATGATTAATAAAGAATCTACCACTTCTAATAAAAGAAGAGAAATGTCTATGTGATTCGATAAATGACAACCCAAAGTAGTCCTTGGTCAAGGCGAATGAAATTAGAAAGGAGTTTCTAATTTGCATTATTTGGAATTGTGCATTTAAGGATCGAAATACATATAATTAAATAAAATAAGACTTAACAGTAATTTCATGTCTTATATTTAATTGGGACATTGTATGGTGGAAGGATTAAATTGTATGGTAACTATTTACTCAAAGGTTCTTTAATGATTAATGTTGAAATCTATATTATCTGGAAAGTCGTTGATCGCTAGGGAGGCTTATCCCTATTGTAGAATAAATATTATTTATTTAAATAAATTATTTATTTAATTTATTTATTTAAATAAGATTAGAATTGTTCTAATTGATTTATTCACAACCGGTTTAATATGGAGAACCTAAAGGGTCACACCATAAAAGGAAGAATAATTATTTAAGAAGTTAATGGCATAATCGTAATAATATATGTTATGTATATTTAATTTAATCTATGGTGATAGAATAAATTAAATAGCTTAATATTTATTATTTAATATTTTAGAAATATTAAATATAAATTAATAAGTGGAGTCTTATTAATATTATTACAATTATTATTATTATTTTAATTTCTAAAAGAGTTTAGGAATTAATTTAATATAAGTACTCTCATTTATTCCTAATTGGATTAGGAAGGAAAATTAGTTAAAGGAGTTTAATTAATTATCCCTAATAAGATTAGGGAGCTTAATTAATTAAAAGAATTTAATTAATTAAATAAAAACCCAATTCCTTAATTGTTAAGGTGGGTTGCCCACATCTATAAATAAGAGGAGTCTTATTATGGGTGATGGGGGGTGGTTGGCTTTTACAACTACGTAATAATTCCAATAGTTGGAGAGTACGCCCTTTTTCTATACAGATAGGAAAAACTAGGGTTTGAGCCAATACCCCTTCTTCTTGAAAATTCTTTTTCCTTGGTGGATCACCTCTAGAGGCCAAACATTTGGGTGGCTAACGTTGATCAAAGAAAGGAACCAAACCCGGTGGATTCAAGTTGAACGCGAAAAGGATTGGAGGTGAACTTGTACCTGAGGAAGCTCGATCTTCAAGGGTATGATTCATATTCGTTATCTTTTTCGTTTAATTAATAAGTGTGCATAAAGGGTGATCCGGGTATATGGATTGTAAAATTTTTAAACTCTGATTTTTCCACGTTTCTGCACTTTTATGTAATTTGATTGCGTTCTTAAATATTACAAACCTAACATGAACATACTCATTATCTCGCTCTAATAATTGAGCCCTGTTGGCAACATCTGAATACAGAAAAAATTTATGAGAGATAAGGTGTTGACGAATCTTGGGTTTTAGACCTCTCAGAAACATCCTTGTCATTCGTTCCTCATTCTCTACCAAATGAGGTGCAACACGAAAACTCAATGAACTTCGCTACCGTCTTTGGGACACAATCATATTGTTTTATTCCAGTCTGATAAACTCTACCTCTTTCATATGACGAATACTTTCAGGAAAATACTTGTCATTGAACAGTTTCCAAAACATTTCCCAAGACATGTTGAGTGCAGCAGGCTGGGTACGCTTCACAGACTCCCACCAGTAGTCTGCCTCACCGCGGAACATAAAGGTGGCGAATGTAACCTTCTGTTCCTCCGCGCATCCCAAGACATCTAATATCTTGGTAATTTGTTTGACCCATGTTTCCGCCTTGATTGGATCAGGCTTTCCGATAAATTCTGGTGGTCCCAACTCCTTGAACTACTTGGCTGTGACAGACCGCACGTTGGTATCACTTCCACCCGTATTTTGTACATGAGTCTCCCTCGTCTGATTTTGCATGAACTGCAAAAAGCTCCTAAACATTCCATCATTCATCGTTTGCTCGGTAGTGTTGTTTATAGGAGGAATATTACCTTCCTGTTGCACGTTCACCTGGTTTGTAACTAGAGGTTGTTCCACAGTCTCATACACTCCATTGTTAATGTTCTTAGCAGCCATTCTTAAATACTGCCATAAAACAAGGGTGAATTAAACAAATTAACATATCACATAATATCCCTATATTATGACTGACCAACAAATAAGCTTAGATAGGACACACTAACGAAGGATTTACTCATCTCTCCCCTCCTAGTTCTATTCCCCGATCTCCGCCAGAGACCATATCCCTAAGCTTTGATACCAACTGTGACGCCCGCAAAATAGGTATACAACACTCATTCTGAGTCGCCAAATACATGGTACATAAAGCAAACTACAACTTCAATAATACAATTATCGTGCAAAATACCACAACACATACTGTGAGTTTAAATACAAATATTGTCTTCTGGACAATATCCACACTCAAATAAGTCCTCATTATAATTATTCAAACACTATTTTATAGAAATAGTGAGGACTGCTAAAACATCTTTCTAGAACCATCACTCCATACCCCAACTAGATCCTGCTATGTTCTCACCTCTTGAGAAGAAAAATGGAACAAAAAGAAAAAGGGTGAGCTCAACTAGCTCAGTAAAGAATATTATAACTAAGATAATATACAACAAATTATCATTAGTCTTCAACAGGGAAAAATCTGATAAAATATAATAGACAACAAGTTTTAGATCAACAACTGCAGCGGAAACAACAATCCATTAGAAGAGTCAGGTAGAGAAAGAATTCCACTATCTTCTAAGATATAAAAGTCCATCATCAATATTTTATCCCTGTAACATCAATCAATATACATATTGAATCAAATATTCATCTTTGCACTATGTGCCAAAGATATTCATTTTGTATCACCAGTTGGTCATGTTCATCTCAACACCTGTTCATCTTTGCACTACGGGCCAAAGATATTCATCAGTTAATCATTTATCTTTGCACTATAGGCCAAAGATATTTAGTAATATCATCATTTAGGACTGAGGATGATGAAAAATATTTTAAAGAAAACGAATCCAGTGAGACAGAAGGACAAATAGTAGGGATTCGTATAACAGTTTATCCAAGATCAATAATACTCCATAATAACCAATTTTGAAGCAAAATTAAAGAATAAAGATCAAAACATGGATACAATCAAAGATAGTAACCATAATAGACATCTTGGACAAAAAGAAGTAAATTTTATTTTTCGGTGAATAGTGCTGTATTCGTGAATAGTGCCGTATACGTGAATAGTAACTCCTACACAAAAAGTTCCAAATTTGATAAAAAGTTCAAACCAATATTTCGACATAATGATATTGAAGAAAATAATATCATTTAAGAAGAAAATAACATTCTTTACCTCAAAATAACCGTACTAATGACTGAATTTCGGATATAGTGCTGACAGAAACTTGTACTGAAAAATAGAAACTCACAAAGTATCTAAATACTCACAAAATACGCTCGATAATATAAAGAGAGAAAGAGAGAAAGCATATGTTTCTGGTGTGATTTTTAATTCTAACTTAGCCCTCTATTTATAGGAAAATGTTAGCACACCGAAGCAGACTTGACCTGCAACCTAATGGCTTTACCTGCTACTATTCCCACCTACCACATTTGAATAGAAATTCCAGCACATTTTTCACCAACCAAAAGTGGGGCCCACTCAATTCTAGAATTTTCCACCAAAATCATTTATAAACCTAATTTCCGAATTAGTCACCTCTTAAAATTCAAAACAAATCATACGTTCATTTTTAACGGTTCAAAATTTGTGGACATATACTCAACTTATATATGTATAACATATCCACAAATCACAACGATCCAACGGTCGGATTAAAAATTATAACTCACGCAATATATCTCAAAAACACTGGTTTAATTTTTAATACCTCCATTTAAAACAAAAATATCTCGATAAAACACCTCAACATTAACTCCTTCATTTTTAACCACAATAAATATATCCAACATTTATATCCACATAAAATAAATATTTCCTTATCATATGAATCAATAATTAATTATTCACAAATAATATTACAGTAATCACATTTATGATAACTCGTCTAGTTCGAGAAAGAGAGGGGGCTTTCAATAAGAATTTCTCCTCGCAATTAGGTGACCAAACCTCTCCTGATGTGAACTTTCTAGACATTGCCAATAATGATATCTAATAATATTATTCAAATAATATGAATTATTGATCCGATAATGGGAAATATGTGTGCGATGACAATTATGAAAACAACAATAATATAAAATATCAACGCAAAGAATTATTAAATCAATAAAATAAAATATTGAACAAAGAACTACTATAATAATTATTGAGTAGTGTATTCTTGCGTAAGGATCAATAATTCATCAATCTTTGTGCAACCACGCGTATTCGTATTTTAACCCAAGTGTATTCCAACGTTGTTAATTCAGTAATAACTTCACGCCGTTATTTATAAAAACTCAAACTTGTCGTTTTCTTCATCCAACGCTTATTACATTATGGGGCCCACAAATGATGCGCCGTGCATACGAATATTCCCCGACAACAAGAATATTCCACGACCAAACGAATATTCTAAACAACAATGATTATTTTATAACCACTTGCTTATTTTGCAAAATTTGCATATTTCACCCATAACCAGAGAATTATATCAAATTAATACCTTATTATTCACAATAATAATTAGAGGAAATTCGATTTTATTTATAATAAGTTGGTGTCTTACATATATATATATATATATATATATATATATATATATAATCAATTTCCTTTCTGATCTTACATAATAATCTAATAACTTAGTAACATATAAACTATATATATATATAATAATGGAAGTTTTGTCGCACGCCTTCAACCAACTTTTCAAATATTTATATATATAATCAATCAACTATTGATCAGGTATAAAGACAAACCTGATTCAAATTCTTTCTTTCTTCAACTCACAATACATTGCCTAAGCCTCCGTCTCTCAAATCTTTCTAACTGGTGCGGCGCTGCTTCTTTTTTTTTTTTCCAATGCGTATAAGTAATAAGAAAGTTTAGGTTTCAATTATTATTTATTCAGTTAAAACATAATTTATTAATTAATATAATATATTTATTAACTCTCCAAATTTTAATAGAATTTTAAAATTACACAATTATAAATTAGACCAACTTGGTTTAAAGCCCAATTTTACCAATTTAATTTATCCATCATTTATTAATATTTATTAGCCCATATAAATTAAATAACTAGTTTGACCCAAAATAAATAACAAAGTCCAATTAATATATTTTAAAACAAAGAAATTTTTTATTATTCAATATTTATTTATTTATTAATTTTTACCGGGTATTACATCACCTACCCCTTAAAAGAATTTCGTCCCCGGAATCAAAAGAATGGAACACACCTAATTTTCAAAGAGATGCGGATACTTCGCTTGAATAGACTCCTCCATCTTCCATGTAGCTTTCCGCTCTGAATGATTCCTCCACAAAACTTAAACAAACGGAATAGTCTTCCTCCTCATAATCCTTTCTTGACGACCCAAAATTGCCTCGACTTGCTCCACAAAAGTAAGATCCTTCTGAATCTTATCGAACGGATATTGCACCACGTGCAACGGATGATAATGATAACTCCTCAACGCTGACACATGGAATACATTGTGCACATGAGCTAGCTGTGGAGGCAAAGCTAACCGATATGCAACCTCACCAACCCTATCCAGAATCTCAAATGGTCCAATATAACGCGGACTAAGTTTCCCTTTCAACCCAAATCGCCGAATTCCCTTCCAAGGAGAAACTTTTAGAAACACGTGCTCACCAGGTTCAAACTCTAAAGTTCTCCTATGCTTATCAGCATAACACTTCTGCCGTGATCGAGCCGACTTCAATTTCTCCTTAGCCACCGCTACCTTCTCCGTAGTGATTTGAACTAACTCAGGCCCTTCTATGGCCCTTTCGCCAACCTCATCCCAACAAGTTGGTGCCCGACACTTTCTACCATACAGTGCCTCAAACGGAGCCATTCCAATACTTGTATGCCAGCTGTTGTTATAAGCAAACTCAACTAGGCTCAAGTAATCATCCCAATTACCCGACCACTCAAGTGCACAAGACCTCAACATGTCCTCTAATGTTTGAATATTCCGTTCGGATTGCCCATCAGTTTGCGGATGAAAAGAAGTACTAAAGTTGAGCCGAGTACCCCAAGTTCGTTGAAACCCTTTCCAGAACCGTGTAGTAAACTGTGGGTCCCGATCTGAAACAATAGACATCGGAGTACCATGAAGTCTAACAATCTCCTGCTGAAAGATATGTGCCAACCTATCCACCGAGTAACTCTCATGGATAGCCAAAAAGTGTGCCGATTTGGTCAGTCGGTCCACCACTACCAAAATGGCATCATTCTTCCTGAAAGTCTTCGACAAACCAGTCATAAAATCCATCGTGATATCTTCCCACTTCCACACTGGAATGTCTAATTGTTGCAACAAACCACTAGCTCGTTGATGTTCTATCTTCACTTGTTGACAAGTAAGACACTTCCCAACATGTTCAGCCACGTCTTGTTTCATCCCATTCCACCAAAAATTCTTCTTCAAATCTTTATACATCTTCGTAGAACATGGATGAATAGAAAATGGCGAACTATGAGCCTCAGCCAGCACAGCCTCCCGAATGATTGAATCAGACGGTACATACAACCACTCACCCAACCAAATCACACCATGGTCATCAATACGAAACTCGGTCTTCTTTCCCTCCTCTAGATTGTGCGTCATACTCCACAACTCCCTATCTTCTTTTTGAGCTTCTTTGACCCGCGAGAAAAGAGAAGGCTCAACTCTCATACCCGCCAAATGCCCATATGAACCTCGTACATACAACTCCAACTCTAGCCGATCCATATCCGAAATAAGCTGAGGTTGTGTAATAAGGGTTGCTACACTCCCTGAACTCTTCCGGCTAAGAGCATCTGCAACCACGTTTATTTTCCCGGGTGATACTGAATTCTAGCATCACAATCTTTTAGAAGCTCCAACCAACGCCTCTGCCTCATGTTAAGCTCTTTCTGAGTGAAAATGTATTTAAGACTTTTATGATCGGTGAAGATAACACAAGTCTCTCCATACAAATAGTGCCTCCAAATCTTTAAGGCAAAGATCACCGCTGCCAACTCCAAATCATGTGTGGGGTAGTTCACCTCATAAGGTTTAAGCTGCCTAGAAGCATAAACAATCACCTTACCGTGTTGCATTAAGACACACCCCAAACCTTTCTTAGAAGCATCGCTATAAATTTGATAACCTCGTATGTAAGACCCCAACTTATTATTAATGAAATTTAATTTTCTCTATTTATTATTTTGAAATAGTAAGGGTTGATTTGATTAATGTGGATAGTTAGGGGTAAATCATAAATATTTCAAAATAAGCAAGTGGTTATAAAATATTCATTGTTGTGGGGAATATTTGTTTGGTCGTGGAATATTAAATCTTTGTCGGGGAATATTAAATGCGACAAGCCAGTGATAATATGTGCCCCCATGTGAAAGCGATTGGATGAAGAAAGCGACAAATATAAGTGGTTTAAAAATAATTGTAGTAGTTATTCAGATTTATCTTGTTAAAATACCCGGTGGTTAAAAAACACGGTAGCACACGGTATTGCACTAATTATTGATTCTTACGTAAAGAAGGCACTACTCAATAATGGTTACAGTAATTCTTTATTGATATTTTATTGAGTTAATAATTCTTTGCGTTGATATTTTATATTCTTTGTTGTTTGATAATTGTCATTTACACGATATTTTCATTATCGAAGCAATAATTCATATTATCGAATAATATTATTAGATAACATTATTGGCAATGTCTAGAAAGTTACATCTAAGGAGAGGTTTGGTCACCTAATTGCGGCGATAGAAGAAGAAATTCTTATTGGAAAGCCCCCTCTTTCACAGGAAGCGCTGGTTGTCGATATTGTGATTACGTAATATTATTTGTGAATAATTAATTATTGATTCATATGATGAAGAAAATATTGATTTTATGTGGATATAGATGGAGAAAAATTTTAATGTGACAATTGTTGAAAATTGAAATTTTATCTTTTACGATAAAATAATTCTTTTAAATATATTATTATATTTTAATAATATAATAATGGTGATATTTTTACAACGAATGTGGGATATATTAGTATACGAGGAGGAAGAGTATTTTTGTTGCAATAAATGTTTAAAACATGTTAAACATGTCGGTGGACCCCATTTATGAGTGAAATTTGATTATAGCTTTGTAAAATCGTCTAGTTTGTGGATTTTGGTCAATTTCTATTTGGAATTTGAAAAACTTTCTTCTGCAAAGTTGTAGAGAATTGAATTTCCTATAAAAACTCGCGAGATTCAAATTTTCTGATGAAAGGGCTATTTATTATGAATTATTGAAGTTTTGAAATTCCGGAATAATTGATTTTTGGAGTTTAAAATACTTTTTTGTAAGAAAAACGTTTTTTTGTTGTAATTGAGTGGTTCACATGTGTTATAAATGATCTGAAATCCGATTTCTAAGGTGGGCTTGAATATTTTAAGAAATATTATTATTTTATTAAATTTTACGCTTTGGTGTTCTAAGCATTTTCCTATAAATAGGGTGCTTAGGTTAGAATTGAAAATCACACGTAAAGCTGAAGTTTTCTCTCTATATTATCGGCGTATTCTTGTGAGTATTTTGAGTATACTTTGAGTATTGTTAGGCGGTGCAAGTTCCTTGAAGACTATATACGGTTATTCATTTAGAAGTACTAATCTTTCGAGGTAAGGGATGTTATTTTCTTCTCAAATGATATTATTTCTTCAATATCATTATCTTTGAAATATTGGTTGGAACTTTTTATCAAATTTGAAACTTTTTCATGTCGGGGTTACTATTCATGAGTTCTTATTCACGAGTTATTATTCATGAGTTACTATTCACGAGTTCTTATTCACGAGTACTATTTCATAAAGCGTGAAGATGTTTTTGTGGAATTTCTATCTTTTGGTGTCGGAGTTACTATTCACGAATACGGCACTTTATTCGCATTATCTGGCACTATTCATAGAAAAATAAAATTTCTTCTTTTTGTCCAAAATATCTATTACGGATACTAGCTTTGATTGTGTCCATGTTTTGATCATTCTTGAATTTTACACCACTGATCATTTTTGAGGTATTTTTGAACATGGATAAAACAAAGTACGAATCCTTAATCCTTAATCCTTGTCATTTTGTTTCTTTGGATTCGTTTCTTTAAAAATATTTTCATCATCCTCGATCTTAAATGATGATATTATTGAATATCTTTGGCACTGTAGTGCAAAGATGAATGATTTCTAAAGAATATCTTTGGCTAGTAGTGCAAAGATGAGCAGTGTTTAGAGATGAACATGACCATGGCGATTAATATCTTTGGCCCGTAGTGAAAAGATGGCAGTGTTTAAATGAACATGTAATCGATGTGTGTAGTGCAAAGATGAATATTTGATTCGGATGTATATTGATTGATGTTACGAGAATAAAAGATAGGCGATGAACTTTTAAATTCATACATAGAAGATAGTAGTTTGCATTCTCTACTTAACTCTTCTAATGAATTATTATTTCATTGCGAATATTGATTTAAAATTTGTTGTCTATTGTATTCTATTAGATTTTTCCTGTTGAAGACTAACGATAATTTGTTGTATATTATCTTAGTCATAATATTCTTTCTTGAGCTAGTTGAGCTCACCCTTTTCCTTTTGTTCCATTTTTCTTCGGGAGGCGAGAATATAGCGAGTGCAAGTAGGGGTATGGAATGAAGGTTTTAGAAAGGATTGTTTAGTAGTCCTCACCATTTTTGTAAAATAATGTATCAATAAATGTGATGAGGATTTATTTGAGTATAGATATTGTGCAGAAGATAATATTTGTATTTAAACTCACAGTTTCTTGTTGTAATAATAAAGTTGTAGTTGTTTACGTACCATGTATTGACAACTTTCGGAATGGGTGATGTATACCTATTTTGGGGGCGTCACGGTTGGTATCGAGCTTAGGGATATGATCTCTGGCGGAGATCGGGGAATAGAACTAGGAGGGAGGCGAGTAAATCCTTCGCTAGTGTGTCCTACCTAAGCTTATTTGTTAGTTGGTGAGTATATAAGGATATTATGTGATATATTGATTTCCTTAATTAACCCTTGTTTTATGGCGGTATTTGAGAATGTCGTGAGAATATTAACAATGGAAATGAGAGGTAGTGGAAGCGCATGTACTCACCAACGAGGAGAGCGTGCAACAGTGGCAATGTTCCTCCTGTGAACAACACCACTGAGCAGATGATGAACGAGGGGATGTTTAGAAGCTTTTTGCAGTTCATGCAAAATCAGACGAGGGAGACTCGTGTTCAAAATCTGAGGAGGAAATGATAGCAATTCACGGGTTGTCATAGCCAAGCAGTTCAAAGAGTTGGGACCACGAATTTAAGGGAAAGCGGATCCGATCATGGCGGAAACATGGGTCAAACAAATTACCAAGATATTCGATGTCTTGGGATGCACGGAGAACGAAGGTTCCATTCGCCACCTTTATGTTAAAGTGGCGAGGCGGACTCTTTGGTGAGATCGTGAAGCGTACCATCATCCGCCTTTTCGGCATGTCTTGGGAGACATTTGAAACTATTTAATGACAAATACTTTCACGAAAGTGTTCGTCATATATGAAGGAAGTGGAGTTTATTAGATTTGAGTAAAACAACATGGCGGTGTCTCGATGACGAGGCAAAGTTTGCGAGTTATCGAGGTTTGCACCTCATTTGGTGGAGAATGAGGAGCGTATGACGCGGATGTTTCTTAGAGGTTTGAAACCCGGCATACGTCGATATCTCATTTCTCATAAATTTTCTCTCTATTAGGATGTTATAATGAGGCTCAATTATTAGGCGAGATAACGAGTATATTCAACCAAGGACCATAACCGAGGATCGTACGAGAGATAGCGTCAATCAGAATAATGATAACCGGCGGAGAAAAGCAGACGGACAAAAATGGTAACCACTCTGGTGGTAATCATGGCCATGAAAATAGAAGAAGCGAGTCGGGGAGGAGATTTTAAAAGAGGAGATTTAACAATGACCATGTGAAAGGCAGCGGTCTTGAAGCAAGCCGGTTCTAAGGGAGGAGAAACGACCACCGGTCATATGCTATAAATGCGGGAAAGAGGACATATCGGTCCAAAAGCGCCCACAACAGTTCAAGGTATGCTATAATTGTGGAAAGGAAGGACATATCGCTCGAGATTATGCGATAGCGAAACCTAGTTCGGTGGGACGGTGACTCAAAAATATCCCGAGAAAAGTCAAAGTCAGCGATTTAGGAAGAAGCGTTTGTTGTATTTGGTCATAATCGAGGAACCCAAACGAGGTGATCACGGGTAAGCTATTTATAAATTCTTGCGAAGTTTATACCTTACGATCTGGGGTGCTACCCATTCATTTATCTCTCTGCTTGTGCTCAGCGTTTAAACTTGACTCAGGAGAAATTAGACTTTGACCTATCTGTGGAAACTCCGTTAGGAGAAACTTTCATCACATCCTTTGTTTATAAATCTTGTTTGATTCAAGTTGGCACCATTACCTTACTGTTGACCCTATCTCTTTAAAGATACTTGCTTTTAATGTGATTTTAGGGATTGATTGGTTAACTACTCATCATGCCAAAATTGATTGTTTTTCGTAAGGTTGTTAGTTTTCATATTCCTAACCAACCTATTATGCAATTCAAGCAACTAAACCATTAAAATCAATCAACATCATATCTAATCATAAAGCTATTCGTTTATTGAAAAACGGATGTCAAGCTTTCTTAGCCCATGTTATGGATTTGAATAAAGACACGTCAAATTTGAATAATATTCTGTTGTTATTGACTTTCCTGACGTATTTCCCGAAGAACTTCCCGGTCTACCCCCAGAACGTGAAGTTGAATTCTTTATTGATCTTGAACCTGGTACAAAGCCCATTTCTAAAACCCCATATCGAATGGATCCTATTGAACTTCAGGAGTTAAAGGTCCAACTACAGGAATTGTTGGACATCGGTTTCATTCGTCCTAGTACATCTCCTTGGGGTGCTCCTGTTTTATTTGTAAAGAAGAAAGACGGGAGTATGCGACTTTGTATTGACTATCGGGAATTGAACCATGTCACCATCAAGAATAGGTATCCTCTACCTCGTATTGATGACTTGTTTGACCAGTTGCAAGGGGCACAATTCTTTTCAAAAATCGATCTTCGTTCTGGATATCATCGGTGAAGATTAGGCGAGGATATTCAAAGCGCCTTTAGAACTCGATGCGGGCATTATGAATTCTTAGTCATGTCTTTCGGATTGACTAATGCTCCTATGACTTTCATGGATATGATGAACCAAGTATTTAAGGATTATTTGGATCGGTTTGTTGTTGTCTTTATTGATGACATCCTTATATATTCCAAAAGTCGTGAAGATCATGAGCACCATTTGAATTTGGTACTCAAAGGCTTCGTGAAAACAAACTATATGCCAAATTGAAGAAATCACGAGTTACGGCATGAGGAAGTAGCATTCCTTGGGCGCGTGGTGTCGAAACATGGAGTATCTGTTGATCCGAGCGAAGATTGAAGCAATACAAAGTTGGAGAGCAAGAAAGTCGGTGATGAAGAAATACGTAGCTTTTTGGGCTTATTTGGTGGTTATTATCGGAGATTCGTGGAAGGGTTTTCTCGAATCGCTACTCCATTCTTCGGCTAACTCGGAAGGATACAAAATTCGTTTGGAGCGAAGAATGCGAGAAGAGTTTCCAAGAGCTTAAGATGAGACTTATTTAGACTGTTCTAACAATACCATCCGGTTCGGATGGATTTGTTATATCTGACGATGCTTGGTGCAAAGGGTTAGGATGTGTTCTCATGCAGCGTGGGAAATTCATAGCCTATGCCTCATGACAACTTAAAGAGTATGAGAGGAATTATCCTACTCATGATCTAGAGTTAGCGGCGTGATCGTTTTCAGCGCTAAAGATATGGAGGCACTATCTATATGGGGAGAAAGTGGAGATATATTCAAACCATAAAAGCCTTAAATATTTCTTCACTCAAAAAGAACTCAACATCGCATGGCGTGACGTTGGCTCGAACTATTGAAAGACTACGACCACACTATTCAATACCATCTGGTAAAGCGAGCGTGGTAGGTGGCGGCGTTGCGTTGAGTAGAAGATCATATGCGAGGAGCGAGTGCGATGATGTCAAGTATCGCATAGAGCCAACTTTAATAGAAAAAGTTAAGGTTGCTCAAGCCACAGGCAGGGAGATGATGCGTATGAAGAAGAAAGTACAAGAAGGAGCTATTAGGAAGCGAGAATTGATGAAGAAGGAATACTTGAGTCCACTCTAGACTTTGTGTTTCTAACGACTACGATTTGAAGTACAAGATTATGATGGAGGCACACAATACACCATTTGCAATCCATCACGGAAGTACTAAAATGTATCGTGATCTTGACATACATTTTGGTGGAACAATATGAAGAGAGAGATTGCAAAGTTTATCTCGATGTGTTTAACTTGTCAGCGTGTAAAGGCGGAGCATCTAGTACCTAAGGGTCCGTTGCAACCACTTGAGATTCCGAAATGGAAGTGGGAACACATTACCATGGATTTAGATTCACGGGTCTTCCTACGGTTTCTCGGGGCATCAATGCTATTTGGGTTATTGTTGATAGATTAACCAAGTCGCTCATTTCTTGCCGTCGGAGACTTATTCACTTGAGCGTCTTGCTAGTATATACGTGAATGAGATTGTGAGGTTGCATGGCATGCACTGTATCCATAGTTTGGATCGTGACCCAAGATTCACTTCAAGATTTTGGGTTAGCTTGCAAAAAGCTATGGGCGCGGATTTACGATTGATTCGGCATACCATCCTCAAAGCAGACGGACAATCGAGAAAGGACTATTCAAACTCTTGAAGATTTATTAAGACTACGTGTCCTAGACTTCAAGAGGCGGTTAGGATAAGTATTTACCATTGGTGGAATTCTCCTACAACAACAGTTATCAGGCAAGTATAGGTGTAGCTCCATTTGAAGCATTATATGGACGAAAGTGTCGCTCTCCAATATGTTGGGATGAGGTGGGTGAAGCAACATTGTTGGGACCCGAGTTAGTACGTATGACTACTGAAAAGATCCAAATGATTCGACAACGTATACAAACGGCACAAGATCGACAAAAGAGTTATGCGGATCTTCATCGAAAGGACGTGGAATTTAGTGTAGGGGATCATGTATTATTGCGAGTTGCTCCATGGAAGGGAGTTACAAGATTTGGGAAGAGAGGAAAGCTCAATCCACGATTTATTGGTCCATTTCAAATTCTTGACCGAGTAGGAAATGTAGCCTATAGACTCGCGTTACCTCCGAGTATGTCTCGTGTTCATAATGTGTTTCACATATCGCATGCCGTAAATATGTGAAAGACCCGAACCACGTTATAGAATTAGAACCGGACGAAATAGTAGAAGACTTAACGTATGAGGAGATACTGTCAAGATCTTGGATAGGAAGGAGCATGTCCCTCTGCATGCAAAGGTCATACCACAAGTTAAAGTTTTGTGGAGGAATCATGCTATAGAGGAAATGACCTAGGAATTGGAAAGCGGAAATGAAAGCGAGGTATCCTCACCTTTTGAAACACACAGTCGTCGTACGTCAATTTCGAGGACGAAATTTCATAAGGAGGGGAGGTTGTAAGACCCCAACTTATTATTAATGAAATTTAATTTTCTCTATTTATTATTTTGAAATAGTAAGGGTTGATTTGATTAATGTGGATAGTTAGGGGTAAGATATGCAAATATTTCAAAATAAGCAAGTGGTTATAAAATATTCATTGTTGTTGGGGAATATTTGTTTGGTCGTGGAATATTAAGTCTTTGTCGGGGAATATTAAATGCATGCAGTAGCAGTGACCATGTGTGGGCCCCCATGTGAAAGCGATTGGATGAAGAAAAGCGACAAATATAAGTGGTTTAAAAATAGCGGCGTAGTTATTACAATTATCTTTGTTAAAATACCCGGTGGTTAAAAAACGAAGTAGTACGGTATTGCACTAATTATTGATTCTTACGTGAAGGCACTACTCAATAATGGTTCTGATAATTCTTATTCGATTATTTTATTGAGTTAATAATTTTTGCGTTGATATTTTATATTCTTTGTTGTTTCAATAATTGTCATTTACAAGTATTTTTCATTATCGAAGCAATAATTCATATTATCTCGAATAATATTATTAGATAACATTATTGGCAATGTCTAGAAAGTTACATCTAAGGAGAGGTTTGGTCACCTAATTGCGGCGCCATGAAGAAGAAATTCTTATTGGAAAGCCCCTCTTCTCTGAGGAGCGCACGGTTGTCAATATTGTGATTGTAATATTATTTGTGAATAATTAATTATTGATTCATATGATGAAGAAAATATTGATTTTATGTGGATATAGATGGAGAAAAATTTTAATGTGACAATTGTTGAAAATTGAAATTTTATCTTTTACGATAAAATAATTCTTTTAAATATATTATTATATTTTAATAATATAATAATGGTGATATTTTACAACGAATGTGGGATATATGAGTATCTGAGGAGGAAGAGTATTTTGTTGCAATAAATTTTTAAAACATGTTAAACATATCAAATTGGACCCCATTTATTGGTGAAATTTGATTATAGCTTTATAAAATCGCTTGGTTTGTAGATTTGGTCAATTTCTATTTGGAATTTGGAAAAACTTTCTTACGTAAAGTTGTAGAGAATTGAATTTTCTATAAAAACTCGTGTGATTCAAATTTTTCGATGAAAGGGCTATTTATTATGAATTATTGAAGTTCGAAATTAGAAATAATTGATTTTTGGAGTTTAAAATATTTTTTTGTAAGAAAAACGTTTTTTGTTGTAATTGAGTGGTTCACATGTGTTATAAATGATCTGAAATCCGATTTCTAAGGTGGGCTTGAATATTTTTAAGAAATATTATTATTTTATTAAATTTTACGCTTTGGTGTTCTAAGCATTTTCCTATAAATAGGGTGCTTAGGTTAGAATTGAAAAAATCACACGAAACTGAAGTTTTCTCTCTCTATATTATCGAGTATTCTTGTGAGTATTTTGAGTATACTTTGAGTATTGTTAGGCGGTGCAAGTTCCTTGAAGACTATATACGGTATTCAAATTTAGAAGTACTAATCTTTCGAGGTAAGGGATGTTATTTTCTTCTCAAATGATATTATTTCTTCAATATCATTATCTTTGAAATATTGGTTGGAACTTTTTATCAAATTTGAAACTTTTTTCATATCGGGGTTACTATTCATGAGTTACTATTCACGAGTTACTATTCATGAGTTACTATTCACGAAGTTACTATTCACGAGTACTATTCATGAAGCGTGAAGATGTTTTTGTGGAATTTCTATCTTTTGGTGTCGGAGTTACTTATTCACGAATACAATGACTATTCACGATATCTGACACTATTCATAGAAAAATAAAATTTCTTCTTTTGTCCAAAATATCTATTCTGGATACTAGCTTTGATTGTGTCCATGTTTTGATCATTCTTGAATTTTACACCACTATGATCATTTTTGAGGTATTTTTGAACATGGATAAAACAAAGTACGAATCCTTAATCCTTAATCCTTGTCATTTTGTTTCACTGGATTCGTTTCTTTAAAAATATTTTTCATCATCCTCAGTCTTAAATGATGATATTATTGAATATCTTTGGCCTGTAGTGCAAAGATGAATGATTTCTGAAGAATATCTTTGGCCTGTAGTGCAAAGATGAACAGGTGTTGAGATGAACATGACCGACTGATTAATATCTTTGGCCCGTAGTGCAAAGATGAACAGGTGTTTAAATGAACATGACCAACTGATGAATATCTTTGGCCTGTAGTGCAAAGATGAATATTTGATTCCAGATGTATATTGATTGATGTTCTGAGAGGATAAAAGATGAGCGATGAACTTTTAAATTCATACATAGAAGATAGTAGTTTCCATTCTCTACTTAACTCTTCTAATGAATTATTATTTCATTGCGAATATTGATTTAAAATTTGTTGTCTATTGTATTCTATTAGATTTTTCCTGTTGAAGACTAACGATAATTTGTTGTATATTATCTTAGTCATAATATTCTTTCTTGAGCTAGTTGAGCTCACCCTTTCCTTTTGTTCCATTTTTCTCGGGGAGGCGAGAATATAGCGAAAGTATGAGTCGGGGTATGGAATGAAGGTTTTAGAAAGGATTGTTTAGTAGTCCTCACCATTTTGTAAAATAATGTATCAATAAATGTGATGAGGATTTATTTGAGTATAGATATTATACAGAAGATAATATTTGTATTTAAACTCACAGTTTTCTTGTTGTAATAATAAAGTTGTAGTTGTTTCTGTACCATGTATTGACAACTCAGAATGGGTGATGTATACCTATTTTGGGGGCGTCACATCGTATCCCCGACGGCAATGCAAGTATAGGAGTGGTCACAAGTCATTTCTTCAATTCCTCGAAACTCCTCTCACGCTTCTCATTCCACACAAACTTGATGCCCTTTCTCATCAACTGAGTCAATGGCAAGGCAAGCAAGGAAAACCCTTCCATAAACCACCTATAATACCCTGCCAAACCCAAGAAACTCCTAATCTCTATCACCGTAGTAGGTCTCGGCCATTTAGTGATAGCCTCAACCTTTGCAGGATCCACCTTAATGCCTTCAGCAGAAACAACATGACCCAAAAATGCCACCTGCTCCAACCAAAACTCGCATTTAGAGAATGTAGCATACAACTTCTCTTTCTACAAAATCCCCAACACTGTGCGAAGATGCTCCTCATGCTCTTCCTTAGACTTGGAGTAAACCAAAATGTCATCAATAAAGATAATGACAAATTGGTCTAAGTACTCTTTGAACACTCGATTCATCAAATCCATAAACACGGCTGGAGCGTTAGTCAACCCGAATGGCATCACTAAGAACTCGTAATGCCCATAGCGAGTGCGAAAGGCCGCCTTAGCAATATCCTTATCCCTTACCCTCAACTGATGATAACCCGACCTCAAGTCTATTTTTGAAAAAAAAATTCCAATGAAGTTGGTCAAACAAGTCATCAATCCTCGGCAATGGATACCGATTCCTGATGGTAATCTTGTTCAACTCCCTGTAGTCTATACACAGTCTCATAGACCCATCCTTCTTCTTCACAAACAAGACTGGAGCACCCCACGACGAAACACTCGGGCGAATCACACCACGATCTAACAGTTCCTGTAACTGCTCTTTCAACTCCTACAACTCCAATGGTGCCATCCGATACGGTGCCTTGGAGATAGGCTCCGCACCAGGAATAAGTTTAATAGCAAACTCCACTTCCCACTGCGGTGGCAACCCTGACAACTCCTCAGGAAACACATCAGAAAAATCACGAACAATTAGAACATCTTCAATATGGGACTCACCCTTACAGGTATCCTTCACAAACGCCAAATACCCCTCACAACCCTTTGCTACCAACTTCCTAGCCTTCAAAGCTGAAATCACCTTCAACACCCTACTCGGTTGTGAACCCTGAAACACGAACTCTGGAGACTTCACATCTCCAAATATAACCTTCTTCGCCTGACAATCGATGGTGGCCTGGTGCTTAACCAACCAGTCCATCCCAAGAATGACATCGAAATAGTGCATACTCATCAGATGAAGATTAGCCCTACGAATCCTATCCCCAAAACTGATCGGACACCCTCAATACAAATTAGAAATAACAACAGAAGTCCCCATCGGGGTAGCAATAGACATAACAGAATCTAAAAAATGAGATGGCACACCCAGGTGCCAAACAAAAGACTGAGCAACAACAGAGTGAGTAGAACCCGTATCAAACAAAATAGAAGCCTCACGATTACCAACTAAAAGAGTGCCCGAAACAATACCTGGTGCACCTGCCGCCTGGTTATATGTCAAGGCAAACACTCGACCACCCTGACGCTGACCTCCATTGCCACCATTATCACCACCTCCACCATTTCCACGTGGACCGGTACAATCCCTAGCAATATTACCTATTTGTCCACACAAGAAGTATGCACCTGTGAGTCTGTGGCATTGCCTCCCCAGATGAATAGCCCCACAAGTAGCACAAGGAGCTATCAGAATAAGATTTGGGTTACCCCACCACCGGTGGTCCCGGATAACGACGACCGATTACGCCCTGGCGATGATTCTCCCAGTCTTGACGATTTACGACCATTCCAAGGTAGTTGCGGTGATGATTACTCCGCTTTGCCGAGGCATCCGCCGATAACCCCTGCTCGATTCTCGCCACGCCATCGCCTTCGTTGGCCACCACGAATCCTATTCAACTGACCACCCTGACTTCTCCCATGTTGAACTGAAGTTTGACCCTGCTGGTCATCTCTGTCCCTCTTTCGACTCCCCTCCGGTTTAGAAGACCGAACGTCCTGTCGCTCCATCTCAATATTCTTGGCCGCATTGGCCACTGCTGACATGTCTGTAAACTTGTTGTTAATGAGATGTTGTTGATACCTATAATGAATCCTCCACTTAAACTTCTCTCGCTGTTACATTGCGGTCCCTCGCCGAGGTTTCCCAAAGCTCGCCAACCTAGTAAACCTCGTCATGAAGTCCATGATGGACTCATCATCTTTCTGCTGAATCGATAGATACTCTCTAGCACAGGCCTCTTTATCAGCAGCTGGGAAGTACTACTGATAAAAGACCTCACAAAACTCTGCCCAGCTAAGTGCCTCAACATAACCATCACCCTTTGTTGTTTTCAACGCTTTCCACCACCTCTGTGCATCCCCTTCCAGCTTGTAAGTAGCTAGCAACACTTTCTGATTATTTAAGCACCCCAGCACATCAAAGATCTTCTCTAGGTGAGCAATCCAATTCTTTGCATCAATTGGAGTCGGAGCTGAACTGAATGCATGTGGTTTTTGCTTTTGAAACCTCTCCAACCATACATATATCGGAACCACCTGCTGATCAAGACCATCTGTATTCCCTTCTTCAACATTTGCGTCACTTGACCATTATTTCCGGATTCCTTGCTCAGAATTTTCGGTATATACCTTTGCATCGCTGTACAACCTGTGCCACCAACTGAGGTAAAGCCTAATTCACCGCCTGATTCACCAAGATAGCCAATTGAGCATTCATCTGATCATTAGGTTGCTCATTGGGCTGACTCTCACCTCTTCCCCTATTGTTACCTCGCCTCCCAACAACTCTGGCGGATCTACGAGCCATCTAAAAAAGAGATAACGATTATAAATAAAGCAGATTATGGATAAATTCAAATATAACTGATATAATAGCTGAACAGAAAATCAACGAAATAGAAACCTAACCCAGAAGTCTACCCATAACTCACAGGTCAAACCTAAATAGGTTTTCTACAAGAAAGAACCTGGCTCTGCTACCAACTCTGTAACACCCCCTTTCCGAAATAGAAAGAGAGGTTACTCAAAACATAACAAAACTGATGAATTTAATAGCAAGGCTTAAGCCCTAAAATAATAATCTTAATATCTGATAAATACCACAAGTCAACCATAATAAATATCAAGCTTCCTCAAACCATAATCTAAAATAATTTATTACAATTCCGAACAAAGTAACGTATCACAACCTAAACATAATATATCTAAACCATTTGGATAAAAGGAAGCTCTCGTCACACTTGCCCTTGATTCCCCTGATTACCTGTCGGGAGAAAAACACAGCATGAGCCAACTGTGATGCCCCCAAAATAGGTATACATCACCTATTCTGATTCGCCAAATACATGGTATAGAACATAAATACAATCTTAATGATACAACAAGAGAGCTGTGAGTTTAAATACAAATACTATCTTCTAGACAATATCCAGCCTGAAAATGAGTCATTACAATTATTGTCACACTATTTAACAGAATAGTGAGGACTACTAGCTAATACTATCATCCGGACCATCACTTCGTTCCCCGACTCGTCCCAGCTACGTTCTCATTTCCTGAAGAGAATAGTGAAAGAAATGGTGAGCTCAACTAGCCCAGTAAGAAATATTATGACTAAGATAATGCAGAATAAATTATCATTAGCCTTCAATAGTGTTAAACCGATAAAATATAACAAACATCAAGTTTAATCAAGATGGAACAAGCAATCCATTAGAAGAGTCAAGTAGAGAATAAAATCTACTATCTTCTATGATTTAAAAGGTTTTTCATGACTTTTATCGTTGAGACTCGATTTTAATAAATAATCTACATCATCGAATCACCCCTGCACTACGGCCAAGGATATTCTTTAGTATCACGACCACAATTATCCATGCACTACGGGCCAAGAATATTTGTGTATTCATTAATGGTCATGATCATGCCAACAACGGTCCCATCAATGTACTACGGCCAATGAGGACTTTTACCACATCATTTATAACATTACAATCATGATTACAATTGAATAATCCTCGGTCATAATAATCATACCAAGTCCATCTATGCACTACAGGCCACAGATGACTTTCAAAAAAATATAAACATGAGGATGATGACAATGATATAAGAATTAAATAAAACAAGTTCAAGAATTAATTTATTCAGGAACTAATAACGTCCAAATTGTCAACATGATAATGCTTTGTAGAGTAAAATTCAAGAATGCTCAGAAGAATATTTCCATGAAAAGATACTGGATGAAGCGCAAATATTAAGTATATTCCACTAATTTCATGGAGTATAGAAGTCAAAACTTTAACCAACTAAGTATAATAAAGAATGGAATAACAAAAGAAATCACCATGCATGCGGTACTTGCAACATAGACAAAGTTATTCCAATGAATAATAAGTAACGGAACTGGTCAAAGAAATTTTCATCGACAGGATGTTCCAACAGAATAATAAAGATGAAACCAGGTCCGGCGTAAAATGCACAGACAGGATATTCCAACAGAATAATAAAGAAGGCGGAATCAGTCCCACAAAAGCGTATGTATGAGGATATTCCAATGTAATAATAAAGATGAAATCAAGTTCGACGAAAACGCATGCATGACGAGGATATTCCAATGTAATAATAAAGAGGCGGAATCAGTCCCATTAAAAAACGCATGATACATGATATTCTAACAGAATAATAACGAATGGAATAACAGAAGAATTTCACCAAGTATAGGGTAACCCGCGTATACAAATTATTTAAATAGAATAATAAATAATGGAATAACAGAAGTTCTCTTCATGGCTACCAAAAGAAATAATACCCCTTATAATAAAAGAAACTGGGTATAGGAAAAAAAGTTAATAGACTTCTCTTCTTCTTTCTCTCTATAATTTTCTCTTTTTAGAGTTTTAGTGAATTCGTAAGAAAATAATAAAGGAATGAGCTTCTATTTATAGAAGAATGGATTGCATAGTAACAAATTCATGAACTGTCCAGATTGATTTACTTTAATCTGACGATCCATAGTTAAAGAAAAATCTTTTAAATAAAATATAATATATTCTATTTATAATCTAATAAAACGAATAACTTTATAAAAGATTTTACTATGCAAAAACTACGCAGTGCATTATGCAAACACTATGCATAATAAAATAAAATATATTCTAATTATTGTCTAATAAAATAGATAACTTTATAAAAGTATTCTATTTTATATAAAAAGATTTTACTATGCAAAAACACTACGCAGACACTACACGCATAATAGAATATAATATATTCTATTTATAGAATAACTTTATAAAAGTATCTTGTTTTTATATAAAAGATTTTCACGTATTATTACATTAATAATACCAACAAAAGCTGAGTGACTTATCACGTAAGCATCAATAATTAATACCGTGTACTACTATGCAACCACGCAGACATCGCATATTTTTTAACAACGGTGTTTCAACAGTTAACGGTAAAACTTCCGCCATTATTTTCATAAAATATTTTTATCATTTTCTCAATCCAACAATAATTCCGTTGTGGGGTCCACCAATGATTGTGTCGTTGTACGAATATTTCCTGTTAAAACGAATATTCCCCGACCAATCGAATATTATATAACAACTTGCGTACTTTGAAAAATTTATAAATATTACCCACAACTATAACATTATATCAATTTCACTCCATAATATTCAAAAATAATATTTATAGAAAATTAATCTTTATTCAAAAAGTTGGGGTTTTACAACCTCCCCTTCTTATGAAATTTCGCCCTTGAAATTAGGGTACGTACCTGGTATATCGAAGAGGTAAGGATACCTTGATTTCATTTCAGATTCTAACTCCCAAGTCATTTCCTCAACATCGTGGTTTGTCCACAAAACTTTGACTTGAGGTATAACCTTGGAGCGTAGAATATGTTCCTTCTTATCCAAGATTTGAATAGGAACCTCTTCATACGTCAAATCTTCCGCTATTTCGTCTGGTTCTAACTCAATAATGTGGTTCGGATCTTCCACATATTTACATAACATGGATATTTGAAAAATGTTATGAACAAGAGACATACTTGGCCGTAAAGCGAGTCTATAGGCCACAGTTCCTATTCGACCGAGGATTAAAAATGGGCCAATGAATCGAGAATTGAGCTTTCCTCTCTTTCCAAATCTTGTAACTCCTTTCCATGGAGCAACACGTAACAACACATGATCTCCTATATCGAATTCCACGTCCTTTCGATGAAGATCAGCATAACTCTTTTGTCGATCTTGTGAGGTCTTTATATGTAGTCAGATTGTTTGAATCTTTTCCGTAGTCATACTGTAAGACCCCAATTTTTTTTAATGAATAAAATCGAATTTTCTCTAATTATTATTGTGAATAATATGGTGTTAATTTGATATAATACTTTGGTTATGGGTGAAATGTGCAAATTTCGCAAAATAAACAAGTGGTTATAAAATATTCATTGTTGTCGGAGAATATTCGTTTGGTTGTGGAATATTCTTTCTGTCGGGGAATATTCGTACGACGGCGTAACCATTTGTGGGCCCCATAGCGGATAACTGTCGGATGAAGAAAACAACAAGTTTGGGTTGTTATAAATAACGCACGTAATTATTACTGAATTAAGATCATTTGGAATACCTTGGTTAAAATACGAGAATCTGGCGTGGTTGCAATAACAATAGCACTGCGGTATTGCAAAGATTGTTGAATTATTGATCCTTACGTAAGAAGGCACTACTCAATAATTGTTACGATAATTCTTATTCAATATTTTATTTTATTGGTTCAATAATTGCTGCGTAGATATTTTATATAATTGTTGTTTCAATAATTGTCACTGCACAGTATTTCCCATTATCAGATCAATAATTCATATTATTTGAATAATATTATTAGATAACATTATTGGCAATATCTAGAAAGTTCTGTCAAGGAGAGGTTTGGTCACCTAATTGCGCGCCAGTAAGGAGAAATTCTTATTGGAAAGCCCCCTCTTTCTTGGGAACAGCTTGGTTGTCATAAATGTGATTTTGTAATATTATTTGTGAATAATTAATTATTGATTCATATGATAAGGAAATATTTATTTGATATGGATATAAATGATGGATTTATTTATGTGGTTATAAATGAAGGAGTTAATGTTGAGGTGTTTTATCCGTATTTTGTCGGATTGGAGGTATTAAAAGATCAAATCAGTGTTCTTACAGTCTTATTGTGTGAGTTATAATTTTTAATCCGACCGTTGGATCGTTGTGATTTTTGGATATGTTATACATATATAAGTTGAGTATATGTCCACAAATTTTGAACTGTTAAAAATGAGTGTATGATTTGTTATGAATTTTAAGAGGTGACTGATTCGGAAATTAGGTTTATAAATGATTTTGGTGGAAAATTCTAGAATTGGTGGGCCCCACTTTTGGTTGGTGAGAAATGTGCTGGAATTTTTATTCAAATGTGGTGGGTGGGAATAGTAGCAGGTAAAGCCATCAGGTTGCAGGTCAAGTCTGCTTCAACGTGCTAACATTTTCCTATAAATAGAGGGCTAAGTTAGAATTGAAAATCACACCAGAAACATAATCTTTCTCTCTCTCTCTCTCTCTCTCTCTTTATATTATCGAGCGTATTTTGTGAGTATTTAGATACTTTGTGAGTTTCTATTTTTCAGTACAAGTTTCTATCAGCACTATATCCGAAATTCAGTCAGAAGTACGGTTATTTTGAGGTAAGGGATGTTATTTCTTCTTAAATGATATTATTTTCTTCAATATCATTATGCCAAAATATTGGTTTAAACTTTTTATCAAATTTGGAACTTTTTGTGTCGGGGTTACTATTCACGTATACGGCACTATTCATGTATACGGAACTATTCACGAATACGACACTATTCACGGAAAAATGAAATTTTCTCCTTTTTGTCCAAGATGACTATTATGGTTACTATCTTTGATTGTATCCTTGTTTTGATCTTTATTCTTGAATTTTGCTTCGAAATTGGTTATTATGGAGTATTATTGATCTTGGATAAACTGTAATACGAATCTCTAATATTTGTTATTTTATTTCACTGGATTCGTTTTCTTTAAAATATATTTCATCACCCTTAGTCCTAAATGATGATATTACTGAATATCTTTGTCCTGTAGTGCAAAGATGAATGATTAACTGATGAATATCTTTGGAGTGTAGTGCAAAGATGAATGATTACCTAATGAATATCTTTGACCCGTAGTGCAAAGATGAACAGGTATTGAGATGAACATGACCAACTGGTGATACAAATGAATATCTTTGGCCTGTAGTGCAAAGATGAATATTTGATTCAAGATGTATATTGATTGATGTTACAGGGATAAAATATTGATGATGGACTTTTAAATCTTAGAAGATAGTGGAATCTTTTTCTACTTGACTCTTCTAATGGATTCTTTGTTCCATTGCAGATTGTTGATCTAAAACTTGTCATCTATTATATTTTATCGATTTTTTTTCCCCGTTGAAGACTAATGATAATTTGTTGTATATTATCTTAGTCATAATATTCTTTACTGGGCTAGTTGAGCTCACCCTTTTCCTTTTTGTTCCATTTTTCTTCTCAGGAGGTGAGAACATAGCAGGAACTAGACGGGGTTTGGAGTGATGGTTCAGGATAGTTGTTTTAGTAGTCCTCGCTATTTTGTAAAATAGTGTATCAATAATTATAACGAAGACTCCTTTTGAGTTTTTATACTCTCTATTAGACAATAGTTGTATTCAAACTCACAGTATATGTGTTGTCGTATTTTGCACAACAATTGTATTACTGAAGTTGTATTTGTTTTTGTACCATGTATTTGGTGACTTAGAATGGGTTGGGTTGAATGGACCTATTTTGGGGTCGTCACAGTTGGTATAAGAGCTTAGGGATATGATCTCCTGGTGAGATGTGAGATAAGAACTAGGAGGGGAGAGTCGGGGAATTCCTTCGCTAGTATGACTTTATTTGTTATTTGGTTGGTCAGTCAGAGCATATGGTTAATATGTGATATGTTAATTTGTTAATTAACCCTTTTGTTGGTTTTTGATTTTATGATGTTTTGAATGATGACTAATTTAAGTATATTAAACATGTGCATGGTTCATGGTTTGTTATAATATTATAATTAATATGCATGGGTTATGGTTATTACATGAACACTTTTAAGGAAGATTTGATTTGGAGTCTATTAAGGAAGATTTGATTTGGAGTGTATTAAGGATGATTTGAATTTGAGTTTATTAAGGAATGTTGGTATTTATAATTTTTAATGCTATCAAATATTATTAAATGGGTTTATGTTATTAAATGTTATTCCAGCTAGCCCAAATTGGTACTTCTAATTCATCACAGAGTATTCCGTGGGTGATATTTTATTTAAGGATTTTATCTTGCTTAGTGGAGCCCACATGAGTTAGTAGTCTATTTTGAAAAGGAGTCTTAAAGAAGCTATTGGGTCTTATCCTTAATTATCTCTTTTGTTCCTATTTAACACAGTTGATTGTGGGTAGAATTTCTCTCCTTTATTTCAGCTCGTCAAAATCAAATAGTAGGTGTATAATTGCTTTCTGGTAATACAAAGTTGCTGAAATTATGGATGATTGCTAACGGGACTGAGATTTCTTTGCTAACATATTTTATAGTCGTTGGGTCTCTCTTTATATATAGTCTTATCTCACAGCTAAGCAGGATAGGGATACAAGAAGCTAATTCACGTTGCTATACAGAGAAGAATCCTATTGAGAGCTTTCATTGTTTATTTCCAACTATTCATTGTACTGTCTATATTTCTTTGTGGCTGGAAAATAAGAAATCTATTGTAATTTCTTCTATTATATTCAAAGTTAAAAGCTTATCTGGCTTGATCGATCCAGTAGTTGACAGGTCTGTTCAAAGAGAGCTTTCAAGGTTGCAGAGGTGCAAAGGTCTCAGTGGTGAGAAAGGTTGCAGAGGTGCAAAGGGGGCAGAGGTGTCCATCAGTGGAAAGCTTCTTTGTAACAGGGAGTTCTTTTTATTGTATTTAATTGAATATTAAGTTTAATAAAAAGAGTCTCCAATCCTAGTTGGGAGTGGACGTGGATTACGCCACTAGGTAGAGGATAGGGGCTGAACCACGTAAAAAATCTTGGTGTAATTTTTATTTCTGTTTATCTCTTTAACTGCCATTTTTGTTCTGCATATTTTTATTCATCACGCCTATCCAGACACTAAAACAGACAGGTCTAGCTATCTGATAATCATAAACGAAGAACAGACACACTAAAGCGCACGGTGTAGTGTATCAATTAAACTCATAGAGAAAATTTTAAAAAAAATTCAGCGTTTATCACTTTTAGCTTAACCACCTATTCACCCCCCCCTCTAGGTGTGTACATACATAGAATTACACCTTGTTTTATGGAAGTATTTAAGAATAGCAGTGGGAAATAATAATGATAGAGTGAATGAGACAGCGGAGACACCTTTAATCACCACCCAGGGGAACGTGCAACAAGAAGGCAATATTCCTCCTATAAACAACACTACTGAACAAATGATGAATGATGGGATGTTTAGAAGTTTTTTACAAATCATGCAAAATCAGATGAGGGAGACTCGTGCACAAAATACGGGTGGAAATGATAGCAACGCGCGGCTTGTTACCGCTAAGCAGTTCAAGGAGCTGGGACCACCGGAGTTTTTGGGAAAGCCAGAACCACTTATGGCAGAGACGTGGATAAAGCAGATCGCCAAGATATTTGATATATTGGGATGTTCCGAGGAGAAAAAGGTTCCCTTCGCCACCTTCATGTTGCGAGGAGAGGCAGATTACTGGTGGGAATCTGTAAAGCGTACTCAATCTGCCGCACTGAAGATGTCTTGGGAGAAGTTCCAAGAATTGTTCAACGACAAGTACTTTCCCGAAAGTATTCGTCACATGAAGGAGGTTGAGTTCATCAAACTGGAGCAAAACAATATGAACGTGTTGCAATACGAAGCTAGGTTTGCTGAGTTGTCCCGATTTGCATCCCATTTGGTTGATAATGACGAGAGAATGACGCGAATATTTCTGCGAGGTTTGAAACCCGAAATACGTCAATACCTCATTTCTCACAAACTTTGTTTATATTCAGATGTAGTGAATAGGGCTCAGTTATTGGAAGCGCGATAATGAGCCACCTAACCCAAGGATAACGAGCAACAACACGATAATAAATCATACCGGTGGCAGCGGGCCATCGGAACAATGATAACCATCGTGGAGGAAATTATCATGCTAGAAATGGTAACCACTTCAGTGGTAATCATGGCCAAGATAATAGAAGAAATGATTCAAGTGAAAATTTCAAGAAGAGAAGATTTAACGATGACGGGAAGACGTCGGCAACAGCACCAGCAACAACAACAAATTCTAGGGGAGGAGAACGACCGCTAGTTAGGTGCTACAGATGCGGAGAGGAGGGACATATAAGTCCAAACTGTTCACAGCTTTCCAAGATATGTTTTAGTTGTGGAAAAGATGGTCACATAGCTCGATTTTGTCCTCAGAATAAATCAAGTCCAGTTGGGACGGTGGCACCAAAGGTGGATACGGACAAAACAAAGTCGGTGGTTTCAGGAAGAGCGTTTTTCGTGACTTCTCAAAGAGCGAGTAACCCGAACGAGGTTAGCACGGGTTAGTTAATTATAAATTCTTTCGAAGTCTATACCTTATTAGATACCGGTTCTACCCATTCTTTTATCTCTCCTGCTTACGCTCAACGTTTAAATCTGACTCCGAAGAAGTTAGATTTTGACTTATTGGTTGAAACTCCGTTAGGAGAAACCTTCATTACATGTGCTATCCAAGTCTTGGATGAGAGTCACAGTTTTGAATGATATTTCTATTGTTAATAAATTTCCTGACGTATTCTTAAAGACTTCTTAGCCTACCCTAGAGCGTGAAATCGAATTTTGTATTGACCCCAGTACAAAACCCATTTCTTAAACCCTAAAATATTTTCTTCACCCAAAACAAACGTAACATGTGCCAAAGACGTTGGCTCGAGCTGTTGAAGATTACGATTATACCATTCAATACCATCGTGGGAAAAGCGAACGTGGTAGCTGATGGGTTGAGCAAGAGATGGTATGCATTTACAAGTGCGAATATACGAACCTACGTGAAGATAGTAAATATACGATTAGAACCGACGATAAAGTTAAAGTTGCTCAAGTTATAGACCCGAAGCTGATGAATACAAAGAAGAAGGTGCAAGAATGCGTTATTCTAGAAGTAAGAGTCGATGAAGAGAAGAAAACTCAAGCCTTCGATTTAGTTGAAATCCTCGATCGAGTAGGAACTGTGGCCTATAGACTTGCCTTAACGCTAAGTATGTCGCGTGTTCATTACGTTTTTCACGTATCGATGTTACATAAATATGTGGATGACCCGAATCATATTATTACGTTAGAACCAGACGAGATAGCCGAAGATTTAACGTACGAGGAGGTACCTGTTAAGATCTTGGATAGGAAAGAGCATGTCATACGCACAAAGGTTATACCACAAGTTAAGATTTTGTGGAGGAACCATGCGATTGAAGAAATGACCTGGGTGTTGGAATCTGAAATGAAAGCGAGGTATCCTCACCTTTTCGAAATACCAGGTACGTACGTCAATTTCGAGGACGAAATTTCATAAGGAGGGGAGGTTGTAAGACCCCAATTTTTTTTAATGAATAAAATCGAATTTTCTCTAATTATTATTGTGAATAATAAGGTTTTAATTTGATATAATACTTTGGTTATGGGTGAAATGTACAAATTTCATAAAATAAGCAAGTGGTTATAAAATATTCATTGTTGTCGGGGAATATTCGTTTAGTCGTGGAATATTCTTTCTGTCGGGGAATATTCGTACGACGGTGCAACCATTTGTGGGCCCCATAGCGGATAACTGTCGGATGAAGAAAACAACAAGTTTGGGTTATTATAAATTACGGCGTAATTGTTACCATTAAGATCATTGGAATACCCGTTGGTTAAAATACGATGAATCTGGCGTGGTTGCACAAAGAGCACACACAAGATTGCACAATATCAATTGAATTATTGATCCTTACGTAAGAAGGCACTACTCAATAATTGTTACAAAGTAATTCTTGCTCAATATTTTATTTTATTGGTTCAATAATTCTGCGTAGATATTTTATATTATTGTTGTTTCAATAATAAATCCATCGCACAAGATATTTCCATTATCGGATCAATAATTCATATTATTTGAATAATATTATTAGATAGCATTATTGGCAATGTCTAGAAAGTTCTGTCAAGGAGAGGTTTGGTCGCCTAATTGCACGCCAGTAAGGAGAAATTCTTATTGGAAAGCCCCCTCTTTCTTGAGAACAGCCTGGTTGTCATAAATGTGATTTTGTAATATTATTTGTGAATAATTAATTATTGATTCATATGATAAGGAAATATTTATTTGCTGTGGATATAAATGATGGATTTATTTATGTGGTTATAAATAAAGGAGTTAATGTTGAGGTGTTTTATTAGTATTTTTCGGATTGGAGGTATTAAAAGATCAAATCAGTGTTCTTACACCTTTATTGTGTGAGTTATAATTTTTAATCCGACCGTTAGACCATTGTAATTTTTGGATATGTTATACATATATAAGTTGAGTATATGTCCACAAATTTTGAACCGTTAAATATGTGCGTATGATTTGTTATGAATTTTAAGAGGTGACTGATTCGGAAATTAGGTTTATAAATGATTTTGGTGGAAAATTCTAGAATTGGTGGGCCCCACATTTAGTTGGTGAGAAATGTGCTAGAATTTTTATTCAAATGTGGTGGGTGGGGATAGTAGCAGGTAAAGCCATCAGGTTGCAGGTCAAGTCTGCTTCGGCGTGCTAACATTTTCCTATAAATAGAGGGCTAAGTTAGAATTGAAAATCACACTAGAAACAAAAGCTTTCTCTTTTTCTCTCTCTATATTATCGAGCGTATTTTGTGAATATTTAGATACTTTGTGAGTTTCTATTTTTTAGTACAAGTTTCTGTCAGCATTATATCTGAAATTCAGTCAGAAGTACGGTTATTTTGAGGTAAGGGATGTTATTTCTTCTTAAATGATATAATTTTCTTCAATATCATTATGCCGAAATATTGGTTTGAACTTTTTATCAAATTTAGAACTTTTTGTGTCGGGGTTACTATTCACGTATACGGTACTATTCACGAATACGGCACTATTCATCGAAAAATAAAATTTTCTCATTTTTGTCGAAGATGTCTATTATGGTTACTATCTTTGATTGTATCCATGTTTTGATCTTTATTCTTGAATTTTGCTTCTAAATTGGTTATTATGGAGTATTATTGATCTTGGATAAACTGTAATACGAATATCTAATATTTGTTATTTTTCATCATCCTCAGTCCTAAACGATGATATTACTGAATATCTTTGGCCTGTAGTGCAAAGATAAATGATTAACTGATTAATATCTTTGGCCTGTAGTGCAAAGATGAATGATTACCTAATGAATATCTTTGGCCCGTAGTGCAAAGATGAGCAGTATTGAGATGAACATGATTAAATGGTGATATAAATGAATATCTTTGGCTCTGTAGTGCAAAGATGAATATTTGATTCAAGATGTATATTGATTGATGTTACAAGGATAAAATATTGATGATGGACTTTTAAATCTTAGAAGATAGTGGAATTCTTTCTCTACTTGACTCTTCTAATGGATTGATGTTTCCGCAGCAGTTGTTGATCTAAAACTTGTTGTCTATTATATTTTATAAGATTTTTTTCCCTGTTGAAGACTAATGATAATTGGTTGTATATTATGTTAGTCATAATATTCTTTACTGGGCTAGTTGAGCTCACCCTTTTCCTTTTTGTTCCATTTTTCTTCTCAGGAGGTGAGAACATAGCAGGAACTAACTGGGGTTTGGAGTGATGGTTCAGGATAGTTGTTTTAGTAGTCCTCACTATTTTATAAAATAGTGTATCAATAATTGTAACGAGGACTCCTTTTGAGTTTTTATACTCTCTATTAGACAATAGTTGTATTCAAACTCATAGTATATGTGTTGTCGTATTTTGCACGATAATTATATTACTGAAGTTGTATTTGTTTTTGTACCATGTATTTGGCGACTCAGAATGGGTTGGGTTGAATGAACCTATTTTGGGGTCGTCACACATATGTACCAACTCCGGTCCCAACAACGTTGCTTCACCCACCTCATCCCAGCATACTAGAGAACGACATTTTCTTCCATATAACGCCTCGAATGGAGCCATGCTAATACTTGCTTGATAACTGTTGTTGTAAGAAAACTCCACCAATGGTAAGAACTTGTCCCAACTTCCCTTAAATTCAAGGACACATAGTCTTAATAAATTTTCAAGAGTTTGAATAGTCCTCTCTGATTGTTCGTCCGTCTGAGGATATGCCGAATAAATCATAAATCCGTGCCCATAGCTTTTTGTAAACTAACCCAAAATCATGAAGTGAATCTTGGGTCTCGATCAGAAACTATGGATACTGGCATACCATGCAGTCTTACAATCTCGTTTATGTATATAGGAGCAAGACGTTCAAGTGTATAAGTTTCTCGTATTGGTAAGAAATGAGCAGATTTGGTCAATCTATCAACAATGACCCAAATTACATCAATGCCTTGAGAAACCTTGGGAAGACCAGTAATGAAATCCATAGTAATGTGCTCCCACTTCTATTTTGGAATTTCAAGTGGTTGCAATGGACCTTTTGGTACTTGATGCTCCGCCTTGACTCGTTGACAAGTTAGACACCTTGAGATAAACAACACTATCTCTGTCTTCATATTGCTCCACCAAAATGTATGACGAAGATCACGATACATTTTAGTACTCCCAAGATGGATTGTAAACGGTGTGTTGTGCGCCTCCATCATGATTTTATACTTTAACTCAGGATCATTAGGAACACAAAGTCTGGAGTTGACTCGAAGTATTCTTTCATCATCAATTCTTGCTTTCGGCATCGCACCTTCTTGCACTTTCTTCCTCATACGCATCAGCTTCAGATCTGTAACTTGAGCAGTTTTAATTTTATCAATTAAAGTCGGTTCTACTTGTATATTCGCCATCATCACGTGGGTCCCTGGAGTCTTTATCTCTATCTCCATCCTTTGCAAGTCATACAAAATGGGCCTTTGCGTTGACAATATTTCACTCGTACCCGCATATGATCTTCTACTCAATGCGTCAGCTACCACGTTCTTTTTTCCAGGATGGTATTGGATGGTATGATCATAATCTTTCAACAGTTCAAGCCAACGTCGTTGTCCTATGTTGAATTCCTTTTGAGTGAAGAAATATTTGAGGCTTTTATGATCCGTAAAGATCTCCACTTTCTCCCCATACAAGTAATGCCTCCAAATCTTTAGTGCGAAGACAACAGCTGCCAACTCTAGATCATGAGTAGGATAATTCCTCTCATATTCTTTGAGTTGTCGTGAGGCATAGGCTATGACTTTCCCATATTGCATGAGAACACATCCTAACCCTTTGCCCGAAGCATCACTGTAGATGACAAATCCCTCCGAACCAGATGGTATTATCAGAACAGGTGCTGAAATGAGTCTCCTCTTGAGTTCTTGAAAACTCTTCTCACATTCCTCACTCCAACCGAACTTTGTATCTTTCCGAGTCAGCTGAGTTAGTGGAGTAGCGATTCGAGAAAATCCTTCTATGAATCTCTGATAATAACCAGCTAAGCCGAGAAAGCTACGTACTTGAGTCACTGATTTAGGTTGCTCCCAGCTTTGAATAGCTTCAATCTTTGCTGGGTCAACAGATATTCCATAACTTGATACCACGTGCCCAAGGAATGCTACTTCCTTAAGCCAGAACTCGCATTTCTTCAACTTGGCATAAAGCTTTTATTCACGAATCTTTTGGAGTATCAGCCTCAAGTGTTGCTCATGATCTTCACATCTTTTGGAATAAATAAGGATGTCATCAATAAAGACGACCACAAAGTTATCCAAATATTCCTTGAATACTCGGTTGAACGCAGCAGGAGCATTAGTCAATCCAAAGGACATGACTAGGAATTCATAATGCCCGTACCGAGTTCTGAAAGCCGTCTTTGGAATGTCATCGGTTCTAATCTTCAAATGGTGATATCCTAACGAAGATCAATCTTTGAAAAAATTTGGCTCCTTGCAATCGGGTCAAACAGTCATCAATACGCGGGCAATGGGTACCTATTTTTATGGTGACATAATTCAACTCCCGATAATCAATACAAAGTCGATACTCCCATCTTTCTTTTCATGAATAGAATAGGAGCACCCCAAGGAGAAGTACTGGGATTTAATGAAACCGATGTCTAACAATTCCTCGTAGTTGGGTCTTTAACTCTCGAAGTTCAATAGAGCCATTCGACATGGGGCTTTGGAAATAGGTTTTGTACCAGGTTCAAGGTCGATACAAAATTCAATTTCATGCTCTGGGGGTAGGCCAGGAAGTTCTTTAGGGAATATGTAAAGAAATTCATTAACAATAGAAATATCATTCAAAACTGACGTATTTTTGTTTAGATCCGTGACATGAGCTAAGAAAGCTTGACATCCGTTTTTCAATAAACGAATAGCTTTATGGCTTGAGATGACAGTGATTGATTTTAATGGTTTGGTGGCTTGAATTCGCATAACAGATTGGTTAGAAATATGAAAGCTAACAAGCTTACGAAAATAATCAATTTTTGCATGATGAGTAGTTAACCAATCAATCCCTAAAATTACGTAAAATGCAAGTATTTTTAATGAAATAAGATCGACAGGTAATGTGAGGGTACCGATTTGAACTAAACAAGACTTATAAACAGTGGATGTAATGAAGGTTTCTCCCAACGGAGTTTCTACAGATAAGTCAAAGTCTAATTTCTCCGGAATCAAATTTAATCGTTGAGCGCAAGTAGGAGAAATAAAAGAATGGGTAGAACCGGTATCAAATAAGGTATAGACTTCACTAGAGTTTATGATAAGCTTACCCATGATGACCTCATTCGGGTTCCTTGCTTTCTGGGAGGTCACAACAAACGCCTCCTTGCACTCACACGGGCTTTGACTTTTTCGGGATGACTTTTGGTGCCTCCATCCTGGCTGAACTTGTCTTCGGTGAACGACAAAATCGGGCTAAGTGACCTTCTCTTCTACAATTATAACATGCTTTGGACAGCATCGTGCATTTTGGACTGATGTGACCCTCCCCTCCACATTTGAAGCATATGATAGGTGGTCGTTCTCCTTCCTTAACAACGGGTGCTGGTGCTGACGTCCTTCCATCATTGTTGAATCTCGTTTTCTTGAAATGTTCATTTTTACTGTCTTGGCCATGATTACCACCGAAGTGGTTACCATTTCTGGCATGTTGATTCCGTCCACGTTTGTTGTCACCGTTTCGATGACTGATACCACTCGTATTTTCATGCTGCCGGCTGCTTTCTCTTGGTTGCGTTGACTCTATCTTTGCGCTCCAATAATCGAGCCCTATTTACAACATCCGAGTACAAACATAGTTTATGAGAAATAAGATATTGACGTATCTCCGGCTTCAAACCTCTTAAAACATTCATTCGCCATTCGCTCCTCATTATCGACCAAATGGGATGCATACCAGATAACTCGCAAATTTAGCCTCAGACACGACTACGGTTATATTGTTTTGTTCCAACTTGATAAACTCCACCTCTTTCATGTGACGAATACTCTCGGAAAAGTACTTGTCGTTGAATAGCTCTTGGAACTTCTTCCAAGACATCTTGAAAGGCCAGTCGGGTAATGCTTTTATAGATTCCCACCAAGAATCGCCTCTTCACGCAACATGAAGGTGGCGAAGGGAACCTTTTGCTCCTCGAAGCATCCCAAGACATCAAATATCTTGGTGATCTGCTTTATCCATGCTTCCGCCTTAAGTGGTTTTGGCTCTCCAATAAACTCCGGTGGTCCCAGCTCCTTGAAGTGTTTAGCGGTGATCGTCCAAGAGTTTCCAGTGTTTCCACCTACATTTTGGACAGGAGCCGCTCTCGCCTGATGTTGCATAAATTGTATAAAGCCTCTGAATAATCCATCATTCATCATTTGGTCAGTGTTGTTGTTTGCATGAGGATTGTCACCTTCCTGATACACATTCTCCTTATTATTGATAGTGGAGACTCAACGGTCTCCTGTGCTCCATTGCTATTCTCAACATTATCGGATGTCATTTTCAGATACTGCCACAAAACAAGGGTTAGTTGACATGTAACATATTATCTCTAAACTTTGACCAACCAATTAAATACAAAATAAATTTAAGTAGGTCATACTAGCGAAGGAATTCCCCGTCTCTCCCCTCCTAGTTCTAGTCTCACATCTTAGCCAGGGATCATATCCCTAAACTTTGATACCAACTGTGACGCCCCCAAAATAGGTATAAATCACCTATTCTGAGTCGCCAAATACATGGTACAAAACATAAATACAATCTTAATGATATAACTAGAGAGCTATGAGTTTAAATACAAATACTGTCTTATAGAAAATATCCACTCTCAGAATGAGTCCTCATTACATTTATTGTCACACTATTTAACAGAATAGTGAGGACTACTAGCTAATACTATCATCCGGACCATCACTCTGTTCCCCGACTCGTCCCAGTACGTTCTCATTTCCTGAAGAGAACAATGAAAGAAAGGGTGAGCTCAACTAGCCCAGTAAGAAATATTATGACTAAGATAATGCATAATAAATTATCATTAGCCTTCAACAAAGTGTTAAACCGATAAAATATAACAAACATCAAGTTTAAGCTGCAATGAACAAGCAATCCATTAAAAGAGTCAAGTAGAGAATAAAATCTACTATCTTCTATGATTTAAAAGTTTTTCATGACTTTTATCACTGAGACTCAGCTTAATAAATAATCCACATCATCGAATCACCCCTGCACTACGGCCAAGGATATTCTTTAGTATCACGACCACAATTATCCATGCACTACGGGCCAAGAATATTTGTGTATTCATTAATGGTCATGATTATACCAAAAACGGTCCATCAATGCACTACGGGCCAATGAGGACGTTTACCACATCATTTATAACATTACGGTCATGATTACACCGAATAATCCCTGGTCATAATAATACCAAGTCCATCTATGCACTACAGGCCACAGATGACTTTCAAAAAAATATAAACATGAGGATGATGACAATGATATAAGAATTCAATAAAACAAGTTCAAGAATTAATTTATTCATGAACTAGTAACGTCCAAATTATCAACATGATACTGCTTTGTAGAGTAAAATTCAAGAATGCTCAAAAGAATATTTCCATGAAAAGATACTAGATGAAGCGCAAATATTAAGGATATTCCACTAATTTCATGGAATATAGAAGTTAAAACTTTAACCAACTTAGTATAATAAAGAATGGAATAACAAAAGAAATCACCATGCATGCGGTACTTCGCATAGACAGATTATTCCAATAGAATAATAAGTAACGGAACTAGGTCAGTCGAAATTTTACCGGCTGCGGGATGTTCAAATGTAATAATAAAGAATGAATCAGTCCCACAGAAACGCATACAAACAAGATATTCCAAATGAATAATAAAAGGCGGAATCAGTCCCAACAGTAAAACGCATGCATGAGGATATTCCAATGTAATAATAAAAAGACGGAATCGAAGTTAAAGCAGAACGCGCATGCATGTGGATATTCCAATGTAATAATAACGAATGGAATAATGAAGAATTTCACCAAGTATAGGGTAGCTGGCAGATACAAAAGTTATTCCAATGAATAATAAATAATGGAATAATGAAGTTCTCTTCATGAATACCAAAAGAAATAATATCCCTTACCGTAAAAGAAACTGGGTATAGGAAAAGAAAGTTAACAGACTTCTCTTCTTCTTTCTCTCTATAATTTTCTCTCTCTAGAGTTTCAGTGAATTCGTAAGAAAATAATGAAGGAATGAGCTTCTATTTATAGAAGAATGGATTGCATAGTAACTAATTCATGAACGGTCCAGATTGATTTACTTTAATCTGACAATCCATATTTAAAGCAAAATCTTTTAAATAAAATATAATATATTCTATTTATAATCTAATAAAACGGATAACTTTATAAAAGATTTTACTATGCAAACACTATGCAGGCACTATGCATAATAAAATATAATATATTCTAATTATTGTCTAATAAAACAGATAACTTTATAAAAGTATTCATTTTTATATAAAAAGATTTTACTATGCAAAAAACACTATACGGACACTATGCAACACTATGCATACTAGAATATAATATATTCTATTTATAGAATAACTTTATAAAAGTATTCATTTTATATAAAAAGATTTTTCAGATTATTACATTAATAATACCAACAAAACTCGAGTGACTTATCATGTAAGCATCAATAATTAATACTGCAGTGCTACTATGCAACCACGCCAGACATCGCATTTCTTTAACACCGTGTGTTAAAACAGCTTAATGATAAAACTTTCGCCATTATTTTCATAAAGTATTTTTGTCGTTTTTCAATCCGACAATAATTCCGCCAGGTTCCACCAATGATTGTGCCGTTGTATTTAATATTCCTCGTTAAAACGAATATTCCCCTAACCAATCGAATATTATATAACAACTTACGTACTTTTGCAAAATTTATAAATATTACCCACAACTATAACATTATATCAATTTCACTCCATAATATTCAAAAATAATATTTATAGAAAATTCATCTTTATTCAAAAAGTTAGGGTTTTACACCAAATGCCCAGTACGGATATAGAATACAAATAATGAATCAAAATAAATAACTCAATTAAATGAAATGAAACGAAACAAACTGAAAAGAAACGAACAAAACTAACACAACGAAATGATAGGCTGAATCAAATGGTTGGTTGTTATTTTATACCGAGCTCAAAATAAATAGTAATATACCTTGCCACATAGGCAAGTCAAATAACGCCACACAGGCAATCAAAATAATGCCACACAGACAAGTCACACATCGGACTGCGGAATCCAGATGCATGCAAAATCAGAAGGCGTGTTTGGCACAAACATCACCAATCCGCAGAACAGAACAGAAAACTAAGGTCGACCCATATGCCTCCCACAACAAAACACCAAATGGCCAACTACCACCGGAGCACAAAACAGAGACGCTGCGGACTGATCAAACCGCCACGAAAAGTGTCATACCTCGGTGCCAAGAGGACATGCATGTGGTACCCCCACAGGTGGTTATAGCTTAGGTATACCCTACGCTATTCTAACAAAAATATAATGTCACAACACATGCGACAAAATATCAACACAAAGGGGTTCTAACATGTACATGTTAAATCGAACGAATCGTCAACACAAGTCTCCAAAAATATACTAACATGAACATCATTATAAATATCAAAATAAAATTTAGACATGACACACTAGTCTAAAGAGTACAAATATGAGTTCTAATACAACACCAAAACAAATTTATCACAATAAATTGACAAAGAACAATTATGAGAGGCAATACTAAATTCCGAAACGAATAACGAAACGAACAAATTAAAAACAAAAGAGTCTCGCTAAAAGAGTACGGAATCCGTACCTGGATTAAGCAATGTAATACCCAAAGTATATTCCAAAACTCGTTTAGACTCTCTCCGTTCAATCTAAATAATTTAATAAAATTTTTATTACAATCCAATCACTAAGAAACATAATACTATTAAATTTATTATTAAAAAATTTTATAACTATGTCAATAAAATTAATTAATTCAAATTAATAAATATAACTCCAATTGATTTACTAATTTCAGTATACAAATTTAATGGCCAAATGATTATTAAAATATATATTATATATATATATATATATATATATATATATATATATAAATAACGAAACTAACAAGCAGATCATTTGCAGCCACCAAAGATGCCTCATTATATATATAACATGATATATTAATAATTCTTATTACTTTACAGCAGGTTCAAGATATATATATATATATATATATATATATATATATATATAATCAATTTCCATTTTGTTCTTACAGAATAATCTAATAACTTAGTAACATATAAACTATATATATATAATAAAGTCAGAAGTCTGCCGCACGCCTTCAACCAACTTTTCAAATATTTATATATATAATCAATCAACTATTGATTAGGTATAAAGACAAACCTGATGCAAATTCTTTCTTTCTTCAACTCACAATAAATTGCCTAAGCCTCCTTCTCTCAGATCTTTCTAACTGGTGCGGCGCCGCTTCTTCTTTTTTTTTTTCCAGTGTGTATAAGTAATAAGAAAGTTTAGGTTTCAATTGTTATTTATTCAGTTAAAACATAATTTATTTATTAATATAATATATTTATTAACTCTCCAAATTTTAATAGAATTTTAAAATTACACAATTATAAATTAGACCCACTTGGTTTAAAGCCCAATTTTACCAATTTAATTTATCCATCATTTATTAATATTTATTAGCCCGTATAAATTGAATAACTAGTTTGACCCAAAATAAATAACAAAGTCCAATTAATATGTTTTAAAACAAAGAAATTTTTTATTATTCAATATTTATTTATTTATTAATTTTTACCGGGTATTACAGTTAGACTCTTACCCTGTGAGAGATTAGAGCACCCTATGAATGTAGAAGTAGCAAACAAGGAAATTATTCAAGTAGAATACATTCATAGGAATTATTATGCCGAATTGCGAGGATTTAAGCTCAAAGTGGATTTGATACCGATTCATTTGGGGGAGTTAGATGTAATCCTTAAGATGGATTGGTTATCGGTTCACAGAGCAGTTATAGACTATAAGAAGAAGTGTGTACACCTTAAGACTCCGAATAAGTCAAAAGTGGTATTTTATGGCAGTAAATCACCGAGACAATCTCATTGTCTGACGATGGTGCAAGCGCGGAGATTTCTTAAGAAGGGTTGTATAGGTTATTTGGCTCACGTGGTTGATACTCGACGAGTCGAGGGTGAACTGAGTCAGATACCTATTGTAAGGGATTTCATTGATGTCTTCCTAGACTAGATTCCGAGATTACCACCAGATAGAGAGATTGAGTTTGTTATTGATTTGGCACCGGGGACAGCATTGGTATACAAAGCGTCGTATCGTATGGAACTGGTAGAGATTAAAGAACTGATGGCTCAATTACAAGAGTTGTTAGATAAGGGATACATTCGACCGAGCATATCATCGTGAGGAGCAACAGTCTTATTCGTAAAGAAGAAATATGGGTCGCTAAGACTTTGTGTCGACTACCGAGAGTTGAACAAGGTCACCTTTAAAAACAAGTACCCGTGACGATTTATTTGATCAGTTAAAGGGGGCAAAGTACTTTTCAAAGATTGACTTGAGGACCAGTTATCACCAACTGAAAGTGAGGCCGAAAGACATTCCAAAGACGACATTCAGAACTCGGTATGGGCATTTTATGTTTCTGGTAATGTCATTCAGATTGACAAACACACCAGCAACATTTATGGATTTGATGAACAAAGTGTTCAAACAGTATTTGGATAAGTTTGTTGTCGTATTCATCGATACATTCAAGTGTATTTAGAGATGGAGGAAAAACACGTCGAGCATCTTCAGATAGTGTTGGAGACATTAAGGAGGGAGAAGTTGTATGTAAAAATTCTCCAAGTGTGAGTTTTGGTTACAAAGAGTGCAGTTTTTGGGGCACGTTATCGACAAAAATGGTGTTTCAGATGATCTAGCGAAGGTAGAAGTGGTTATCAATTGGGAGCAGCCGAAGACACTGACAGAAATTAAGAGTTTCTTAGGATTGGCGGGATACTATCAAAGATTTATTCAGGATTTTTTAAAATTAGCATCACCGTTGACCAATCTTACTAGAAAGACAATTAAGTCCGTTTGGACGGAGAAGTGTGAAGAAACTTTCCTAGAATTGAAGAAGAGGCTTAGTCAAGCACCTGTGTTGGCTTTACCGGATAACACGGAAGGATTTGTAGTGTATAGTGATGTGTCACATAAGGGTCTTGGCTGTGTACTGATGCAACACGGCAGGGTCATTGCGTACGCTTCACGTCAGTTGAAAGATTATGAGAAGGGATATCCGACTCATGACCTAGAGTTAGCAGCAGTAGTTTTCGCCTTGAAGATTTGGAGGCATAATTTGTATGGCGAGAAGTGTGAGATATATACGAATCATAAGAGTCTGAAGTATATCTTCACGCAGAGAGAGTTAAATATGAGGTAGCGCCGATGGTTAGAATTGATCAAAGATTATGATTGTGAAATTTTGTACCATCCATGCAAAGCAAATGTAGTGGCAGATGCCTTGAGCGAAAAAGGTAGAGAGAAGTTATTGAAGTTGACCATTCAAGAAGAATTGGTGAAAGATTTTGAACGAAGAGAGTTGGAAATTAGGTATCTGAGGGAGACTGACAAGCAATTATTTACAGTGACAACAAACCCGACTTTATTGGATAAGGTTAAAGAGGCACAAGAAAAGGACGAAGATTGCAATAACATTAAGAAGCGATTGACTAAAGGTGAGGAATTGAAATTTAAGATTGATAGCACTGGACTGCTAAGATTTGAAGGACGAATTTGGGTACCGTTAGTACCAGAACTAAGAGAATAGATTTTCCAAGAAGCGTATAGTACGAGATATTCGATACACCTAGGAAGCACGAAGATGTACCAAGATTTTGCCTCACCACTTCTGGTGGCCAAACATGAAGAGAGAGGTTGCAGAATGGATAAGTAGATGTCTAACTTGTTAGAGAGTCAAGGCAGAGCACCAACGACCAAGCGGGTTATTACAACCATTAGAGATTCTAGAATGGAAATGGGAGCACATCATAATGGACTTCGTGGTGGGACTTCCGGCAACGCAAAAAGGGCACTATAATATCCGAGATTTTCTATGTAATTTAATAATTATCAATAAACGAACTTATGTGAAACTCTTATGTGATTTCATTTATTAGATGTATAAGTGTTATGTTAAGATATGTGATGAGATGTATTTAAATGGTTGGTTTAGTTTTATTTAACTATTTAAATTGATTAAGTGGGGAATTAATTCTTTTTATTACGTGGGTTGGTATTAAATCATGAGTTAGATTTCGGAGCTGAATTTAGAGACGCGGACTGCGTATTCGAGTCCGGAACGTCAAAATTAGTCAGGTTAGACTGTAACCACGAAAACGTGCCACGGTTGACTTTTTGGTCAAAGTTAACCAGATGACTTTTTTAGAGAAAAAGTCAACCACGAATTTCGGTGATGATTTTGATGAAACGGATAGTTCCATGACATCCGAAATATTGACTTTTGTAGGAATCAATATAAGTATATGTTAGGTTTGTAATATTCTTAGACGCAATCAAATTGCACAAAATAAGCGGAAACGTGAAAAAATCAGAGTTTTAAGATTTTACAAACCATATACCCGGTTCATCCTTTATGCACAATTATTAATTAAATGAAAAGATAAATAATAAGAATCATACCCTTGAAGATTCGAGCTTCCTCAGGTACAAGTTCACCTCCAATCTATTCTAGTTCAACTTGAATTTGTCGGGTTTGGTTCCTTCCTTTGATCAACGTTAGCCACCCAAGTGTTTGGCCTCTAGAGGTGATCCACCAAGGAAGAAGAAGGATTCAAGAAGATTGGTATTTGGTAAAACCATAGTTTTTCTATCTCTCATAGAAAAGGGTGTACTCTCCCAACTATTGAAATTACATATTCTATGAAAACGTTAACTACACCCACCCATAATAAGACTCCTCTTATTTATAGATGTGGGCAACCCTCCTTAACAATTAAGGAATTAAGTTTTATTTTAATTAATTAAATTTCTTTAATTAATTAGGCTCCCAATCTTATTAGGAATTATTAATTAAACTCTTTTAATTAATTAGCCTCCTAATCTTATTAGGATATTTGAGAGTACTTTTATTAATTAATTCCTAAACTCCTTTAGAAATTAAAAATAATAATAATAATAATAATAATAATAAGACTTCTCTTATTAATTTATATTTAATATTTCTAAAATATTAAATAATAAATATTAAGCTATTTAATTTATTCTATCACCATAGATTAAATTAAATATACTTAACTTATTATTACGATTATGCCATTAACTTCTTAAATAATTATTCTTCTTTTTATGGTGTGACCCTTTAGGTTCTCCATATTAAACCGGTTGTGAATAAATCAATTAGAACAATTCTAATCTTATTTAAATAAATAAATTAAACTATTAATTTATTTAAATAAATAATATTTATTCTACAATAGGGACAAGCCTACCTAGCGATTAACGACTTTCCAGATAATATAGATTTCAACATTAATCACAAAAGAATATTTGATTAAATAGTTATCGTACAATTCAATCCTTCCACCATACAATGTCTCAATTAAATATAAGACATGGAATTACTGTCAAGTCTTATTTTATTTAACTATATGTATTTTGATCCTTAAATGCACAACTCCAAATAATGCAAATTAGAAACTCCTTTCTAATTTCATTCTGCCTTGGCCAAGGACTACTGGGTTGTCATTTATCGAATCACATAGGATATTTCTCTTCTTTTACTAGAAGCGGTAGATTCTTTATTGATCATACATTATATCCATGTACAACTTATTATACCCAAGCATACCCTTTGATATACCCTAAGGGTCTTAAGGAATAAGTCACAGTATAACTCATTATACACAAGATACTATGATGATCTCAAATCCAAGGATCACTTGTACTACTATCACTACAGGAATTCCTATTGACAGGTAAGTAAAACTCAATTAAGTATTCCTTAGCGAGCCACGTTCAGTGAACTTATTCTCTAATAAGCACCTACATACTTGCTTTAGCGTCTCCACACAAATGATCATGAGATCAATCATCCTCATCCAATGAGCAAGCAACGTATGTACCAATCTATCTGGATTCACTAATCCCCAATTTAGTAATCCAACGATTCAGAACTATTTTAGTTTTAAGCTTTCTAAGAATTTAGATCTCATTAGAATGATCATCATCATTATTCTAAAAGCATTGCTTAAAACTATGTGTTTATCACATATTATAAAATAGCATCATGTAGATAATTTAAAAGCCTTTAATAAATTAATACTTTTTATTAATAAATGAATAAGATTGTTACAAAGTATATGCTTTATCATCAAACATGATTGGCTTGTGTGCATACTACTTTCAATCTCCCACTTGCACTAAAGCCAATCTTCATGGTATCTCATACCCTTCTTCTCTAAGTGACAATTATTCTGCTGTTGGATAAGCTTTAGTAAATGGATATGAAATGTTTTTCTTGCGAGTTCACTATCTCTATAGTGATTTCCCATCTTTCAATGATTCTTATAATTAAATGAAAGTGCCACAACACATGTTTAGATCTAAGATGAGACTTAGGAACTATTCCTAGTTCAGTAACGAACTTTTCATCGAAACAATCAACTTACAGCTTTATTTATAGCTATACACTTTGTCTTTATCACTAAACTAGCAACTCTTTGCTTTTTGGAACCTTTCCAATTCACTGCACCACTGTTCAAGGTAACCCTTTACCTTAAAATGGAATTTCTGTCGTCTTGGTCTGTATGAAAAACTTGAGTCTGTTATGCCCTCTAGTTTTAATTCCGACCCACCATGAATATGATCACATCCTTAGTGCTGGTTAAGTACTTTAAGATGTTTTCACTGACTCACAGTGAACTTCTCCAGAATATGACTGATCATCATCACGTCTCGTATATTTCATTGTATACATGATTGTCACTCATGTGATCTCTCTTTTCAGGAGTCTATGGGGACTATTAAGAGAGATTCACTCCATGGCTCATCAACATAAGACATCTCTTGGAGTTTATCATGCTAAACGACTTTAGCATCAAATGAATATACCTTCCATTGGTTAAGTCGAGCATCCTCTTAAATCTATCTATATAGATTTGTATCCCCAATTACGATAGTCTTCCCAAATCATTCATAGAGGAATGTTTAGACAACTTTATCTTTACTGATTATAGCATTTGTATGTCATTCCTTATCCGCAGTATATCAACATATAATACTAGGAATGTCACGACGCTCCCACTGACCCTTTTGTACGCACTAGGTTTATTCTTGTTTTTGATAAAATCAAACATCTTTTGATTGTCTCATCAAAATGAATGTTCCATATTTGAGAAGCTTGCTTCAATCCATTTCTCTGAGTGTCTACAACTCTTACCTCATCGTATGTAATTGGATAATCATCTTCTATGATATGTACCTCATCATCATCATCCATGATGAATCCATTCCTCCCAGGTATCTTCGGTACTATTCCAGATTTACGATTCGGTTGTGGTATAATAGGTCTATCTACAAGTTCCTCTTATTTTACTTATAGTGTTTTGTGGTTCTTGAACTCTTCAAGATTCTATTATCCTAACACTAGCCCCTTCAATGATAAATACATTTATCTTAGAAGGCAATGTGTTTCGCAACAAACACCTTTTGCTATGTAGGATTATAGAACATATACCCTAAACTTACTTTAGGATGTCCCACAAATCTACACTTGTCAAATCTTCTCTCAAGCTTATCCTTTGAAACCTTTTCACATAAGTTGGACAACCCCTTATCTTAATATACTTAAGAGTAGGACTCTTCCCTTTCCATAACTCTTATAGAGTCTTGGGGCCGGATTTTGAGGTTACCTTTTCATAGATATGAAACCATTTCTAGGACATGATCCTAGAGGGATACTAGAATGTCGGTAAAATCATTATAGACCGCACCATGTCTAACAACATACGAATTTTCCTTTCAGATGCATCAATCAATTATTGCGTTTCAGGAGGCGTCCATTATGAGAAAACCATTTGAGATGATCTAGAAACTCATTGCACAAGTATTTATTCCTTGATCTAATCAAAGAATCTTAATACTTTGCCAATTTGTTTCACTTCTGAATTCTTTGACCCTTTCAAATAATTCACACTTTTATTTCAACAAATACACACATTCAACTTTTTGAATGATCATCTCCTTTTTCTTATACTAGTTTGTTCAATTTGCAAAATAATTTTTCACGTAAGTTAAGTATACAAAATCCATTAAGTAATATTCTAGTTCTATACAAAACATTATTATTATAAATAGAACAACAATTGTTCTTAAATATAATACCAAAGTTTTTATTGTCCAACAACAAAATGAAAATAATGTTTCTAACAAGAACTGGAATATAATAACAACTTATTGACTTAATGGATTTGCCCATAGGCATTGCTAAATTATAAGTTTCTATGGCTAATGTAGCAACCTTTGCTTCATTTCCCACACATAGGATTACTTATCTTTGTTTAGCTTTCTACTTCTTCTTGGTTCCTTCATAAATCTATATTTATGATAACCAAAGTCGGTATCCAATACCCAAGTAGAACCTTGACTTAAAGAAAAGATTTATTTTAAATCATGAACAAAATTGTAATTGTAACCAAAACTTCACTAAACTTCTTTTGGTTAGCCTCTGCAAAATGCTTCTTGCAGTTTCTTTCCAGTGTCCAGGCTTATTGCAGTGGAAGCAAACTCATTTGCTATCCGTATTAGTTTTATTCTTATTATCCTTTGTTTTTGCCTTTTCTATTTACCTTCTTAGAATCATTCTTCTTTTCAGAAGATCCTTTGGCCCTTACCAGTAAGACATGGTCTATCTTGGTTGGAAAGTGACTCAACATTTTTCAACATGTTAAGCAAATCAACGAAGCTGATATCTAGCTTGTTCATATGAAAAATTCTCAACAATTGTGAGAGGAGTCCGGGAGTGAGTGCAAGATCAAATCTTGGCTCAACTCTCCATCCATGAAAAAACCTGTTGTCCTAATTGATCAATCAAATTGATTATGTTAAGGACTTTTATCTGTACTGTAGTGTCATCGGTCATTCTAAATCGGAAGATCTCCTTAGATATCTGATATCTATAAGTCCTACTTTCCTCACCATCAACTATTTGATGTGCAGGAATATAGTAAGAGCATCCATAGTTTCATGTCGTACCAAGCTCGTTACTCATGGATGCGAGCATGATGCATTGAGCCAACTGTAAATCATCTTGTCACTTTCTAAAAGTAGAAATCTCTTCCTTAGAGGCATTATCTGCAACCATTGCAGGGATAGGCGTATTAAGGACATAAGATAGCTTTTCAGCCATGAGAACTATTCTCAAGTTCCTTAACCAATCCGTTTAATTCGGTTCGGTTAAATAGCTTCTAATATTCTTCGTAGTGATAGTAATTTAGACATTGTAAAATTCTATAAATAAATTTGTAATTAACAACATTTTAGCATACATTCTTCCATTAATTACCAAAATAAATTAGGTCTTGTTTTAAATTGATATCTCCCACTATTTTCTTCAAACTATATTACCCTCAATATATATAGTTCGGTAATATCTAATTAAAGATATGCTAATGAGAATAAGGATCCCATTTCAAATGTATATAGCCTTGTTGTGACACAACAAACTATATATAAATAAATAGGTAGACAACTCTTGTCAATTACATCAACTATGTAACTCCTTGTATTTTGCCTATTAGATCATAATGGTCAAGTGTGTGCACATCCGAACTAAAATGATTTAAGTTAAGTCCAACCTAGCACTCCATATATTCAAAAAATAAAAATATTGTCCTTGTGGTGACACAACAAAACAATATTGTTCAATTTTCTTTATAAGCATCAAATGTGATAAATTTAACATCTCAAAGAATTAAGATAAGCCTTGTGGTGACACAACAAACTTATAATAATTAATTGATACTTTATTATTTTTATCATGCTAGAAGGCGACGTTCGATATTCCAAATATCTTTGAACGCTTAGGACTTAATATAAAAAATTTGAGGGGTTTGCATGTAATTAATTTGTCTAATCTTGTTTAGCGCACATGCATATACATATATAAAATACGCGTCATATTAATTAACATGCAAAGCATGTTTGCATAATATATATAATATATATAGTATAAGCATGCATATATAGAATACTATATTCTACCCGGATTGATTATTGACTTTTATTCTAGTTTGGTTCACTAGAGCCACCAAGTGAACCAAAAGGTCAAGCCCTAGGGGTGCAAAAATTAATATTTAAATACAACCATTTCATTTAAACCCGACCTCCATTACAAACGTGTCTTCACGCGCTCCTTGCTCCTTAATCTCCAATTCTTCAAAATTAATTCTAACTATTCCTATTACAAAACTATTTAAAATAAATAGAAACATTGATCAGCAGTCATAGGGGAAGTACATAGGAGGGAGATAGAATTTATATTAAGAAAAAATTAGAGAAGACGAGGTACGCAGACCCCATTTAATAAAACTCATACATTCATGCATCCAACTAAAATAAAATCCAATCACATTGGTCAATAGTCCATAATCAATCTCATTTATTATCATACACATCATCATATGCATCAATAAATAACATTCATCTCATGAATAATAAATATTAATATATATATATATATATATATATATATATATATATATATTGATATCATTTAATGGGCAAATTTAGTTAGCATAAAATCTAATTTTGAATCAAAATAAACTCCTTTATTTTAATCCAAATTTAAATCAAAATAAATATTTTTATTTTAATTTATCCAATTTTGAATAAAATAAACTATTTTATTTTAATCAAATTCTTTAATCAAAATAAACTTCTTTTTTAATTAATTATGGAATCCAATTCCAAGTAAAAAAACACTTTATTAAAGGAAACACGAATTCTCTTTCCTATTCACAAATAAACTATTTTATTTTGAAAAATATGAAATTTTATTTCATATCTAAATAAACTCTTTTATTTAAGGAAACATGGAATCCAATTTCAACTCCAATTAGTTATCATGGAATCCAATTCTAACTCTAATTAGTTAGCATGAAATCTAATTTTAAAATTAAAATTAAAATTAAAATAAACTCTTTTATTTTAATTTTAAAATAAACCTTTAGTTTAAGATTAAAATAAATTTTTTATTTTAATTATAAAATAATTGATTATATATATATATATATATATATATATATGTATAATCATACTCTATTTTTAAAAAAATTACTTTGAACATATCCTTGGTTAATCATCAAGGTTAATCATCAAGCTTATATATATATATATATATATATATATATATATATATATATATATATATATATATATATTGTAAATGATTCATGAATCATGAATCTAACGTAAATAATATATTATATATATATATATATTTAGAGTCCGGTTCCAGTCCGGACATTCAGATTTTATCCCGTCCGGATTTTTTTTTTTTGCTTTTTTTTTAAAACAACTAAAAAAATATTTAATATTTTATGGAATTAAAATTTTTTCATAATAAAGTGTTTTGGGGGTGATTTGGGTACGTATAACAAAATATGGTGGTACAGTCTGTGCAGATTTGTATTATGGAAAAATTTCAGTTCCATAAAATATTAATTATTTTTTTTAGTTGTTTTAAAAAAAAAACAAAAAAAAAAATTATCACTGTTAAATTGATCAATTTTTTCGCGAATTAATGATCACATTTTTTTATTTAATTTTATACAACAAAATTATGCACAATTAAATTGTTCTAAACACATATCAATATACATATCAAATTAAAATAATTAATAATTCGCATAAAAGTTTGGCTCTGATACCACTGTTAGGTTTGTAATATTCTTATACGCAATTAAATTGCACAAAATAAGCGGAACCGTGGAAAAATCTGAGTTTTTAAATTTTACAAATCATATACTCGGATCATCCTTTATGCACAATTATTAATTAAACAAAAATATAAAGAATAAGAATCATATCCTTGAAGATTTGAGCTTCCTCAGGTACAAGTTCACCTCCAATCTATTCACGTTCAACTTGTATTTACCGGGTTTGGTTCCTTCCTTTGATCAACGTTAGCCACCCAAGTGTTTGACCTCTAGAGGTGATCCACCAAGGAAGAAAAAGGATTCAAGAAGATGAGTATTTGACAAAACCCTAATTTTTCTATCTCTCATAGAAAAGGGTGTACTCTCCCAACTATTGGAATTACGTATTCTATGAAAACGTCAACTACACCCACCCATAATAAGACTCTTCTTATTTATAGATGTGGGAAACCCTCCTTAACAATTAAGGAATTGAATTTTATTTTAATTAATTAAATTCCTTTAATTAATTAGGCTCCCAATCTTATTAGGAATAATTAATTAAATTCTTTTAATTAATTAGCCTCCTAATCTTATTAGGATATTTGAGAATACTTATATTAATTAATTCCTAAACTCCTTTAGAAATTAAAAAATAATAATAGTAATAATAATAATACTAATAATAATAAGACTCCTCTTATTAATTTATATTTAATATTTTTAAAATATTAAATAATAATATTAAGTTATTTAATTTATTCTATCACCATAGATTAAATTAAATATACTTAACTTATTATTACGATTATGGCATTAACTTCTTAAATAATTATTTTTGCTTTTATGGTGTGACCCTTTAGGTTCTCCATATTAAACCGGGTGTGAATAAATTAATTAGAACAATTCTAATCTTATTTAAATAAATAAATAAAACTATTATTTTATTTAAATAAATAATATTTATTCTACAATAGGGATATGCCTCCCTAGCGATTAACGACTTTCCAGATAATATATATTTCAACATTAATCATAAAATAACCTTTGAGTAAATAGTTATCGTACAATTCAATCCTTCCACCATACAATGTCTCAATTAAATATAAGACATGGAATTACTGTCAAGTCTTATTTTATTTAATTATATGTATTTCGATCCTTAAATGCACAACTCCAAATAATGCAAATTAGAAACTCCTTTCTAATTTCATTCTGCCTTGGCCAAGGACTACTGAGTTGTCATTTATCGAATCACATAAGATATTTCTCTTCTTTTACTAGAAGCGGTAGATTCTTTATTGATTATACATTATCTCCATGTACAACTTATTTTACCCAAGCATACCCTTTGATATACCATAAGGGTCTTAAGGAATAAGTCAAAATATAACTCATCATACAGAAGATACTATGATGATCTCAAGTCCAAGGATCACTTGTACTTCTATCACTACAGGAATTCCTATTGACAGGCAAGTAAAACTCAATTAGGTATTCCTTAGCGAGCCACGTTCAGTGAACTTATTCTCTAATAAGCACCTACATACTTACTTTAGTGTCTCCACACAAATGATCATGAGATCAATCATCCTCATCCAATGAGCAAGCAACATATTTACCAATCTATCCGGATTCACGAATCCCCAATTTAGTAATCCAACGATTGGGAACTATTTAGTTTTAAACTTTTTAAGAATTTAGATCTCATTAGAACGATCATCATCATTATTCTAAAAGCATTACTTAAAACTATGGGTTTATCACATATTATAAAACATCATCATGTAGATAATTTAAAAGTCTTTAATAAATTAATACTTTTTATTAATAAATAAATAAGATTGTTACAAAGTATATGCTTTATCATCAAACATGATTGACTTGTGTGCATACTACTTTTGAGTATCGAACACATTTGGCTACGTAGGGAAAAATGGTCAAAATGGGCATTTAAAGGATTAAAATAATATTATAATTTGTTTATTTAATTGGTCAGCAGTCGGTGGGATCCGTATTACACGATATTGAGGGAGAGGGAGTTACACTTGGGTAATAAACCAAAATTTTTCATTTTCTTAACTCCCCTCTCCATATTAAACCTATTCAATATGAGCAATATATGCATAACTAATGATTTAGGAATGGAAGAGGCAAGGGAAGCCTATGCTAATATCATATACATATATACTCTCCACTCATATATTCTTCTCATTTGCAAAATTTCATCAAGAGAGCAAAAAAAAGAGAGAAATTGAGAGAATGAGAGCTTAAGAGGGGGAAAACGAATACTGGAGATTACATAGCAACTAACAAGCAAGGAAGAGGGATAATCAAATTAACACAAGGGAAATTCATCCAAAAAGGTAAGCCATGAAACTCTATTTTTCATGTTCTTAAAGAAAAATAGTGAAAAAACATGTATAGCCATGGTAAATGCTTTATGTTGATTTCGTGAGGCTATACTAATGTTGGTTTCTGTTATGAGGATGATAATGAATGAAAATTATGGTTTAAACATGTTGCAATTACATAGAGAATCAAAGATTTCATGTAAGTATGCGATATGTTGGATAAAATGCCTCTTAGTAGTCAATTTGTTCAAAGCATGGTAAGTTAGTGACTTGGTTGGTTGTAACATGTTCATATATGTTGGTAGAAGTGATCTGGACAGTAGGAGTCAAGCCCATGTATGCTAGAATCGAAATTACAAAATTTTTCAAAGTTGGTTGAATGTGAAATCTGTGATTTTTGGGTTTTTTGGAGCCTCAAAATCATGGTTTTTATATGACTCAATTAGCGTATGTAATAATTTTATAAAATAGTATGTAGTATGAAGTATAATCTGGCCCCAATTTCGTTTGAATCGGAGTTATAATGATCAATTTATGAAAATCGTAAGCAAGCATGTTCATAACAAAATCTGCAGAAAATCTGGAACTTCCAGATTTTTTCCAAGTATAAAATCAGTGCTGGCATGTTTTTCTATGCAGTTGGTTTGTGGTCTTAGCATGATACTTTCATGAATGTTATATTTTTTTAAAATACCTTGATGTATGAAGTTTATTGTGTCCAAGTATCATGGTCATATCATCTGTAGATTAGTGGGAATAAAATCACAAAAGTGGTTGCAAGAAACAAAAAAATTGATGTCTTTCTTGGAACAGTTTGGATCAATCTGTTTCGGGGGAATTTTTGTCCACTGTTTTGTACTTTAAAAATTCTGGAAAAATTTGGAGTATTACTATAAGAAGATATGAAGGTCCTGTAAAAATTTGAGAATTTTTGGCCATACGGTTTGAGAGTTATGAATTTTACAGTTAAGGGAACTATTTGAAAAGATACCCGAATAACTCTCTGTGTATAAGTCCAAAAATTACAAAAGTTTTACTGGAAGTACATATGTATAACATGAGTTAACCCTGAAAATTTCAGAATTTGTGGAGCTAATCTCGATTTATGAAAAATCTGAGAATATTTGGCTATTATGGACTATTTACAAATAGTAGATGGATTTTAAAAATTCTGGGAAAACTATATGTTCAATGTGGGACTATATTCTACAAAATCCCAGAAAAGAAATATTTTTTAGAGTGATTTGGTATTTTTCATATAAATGATGTTATATGGATAAATGAATTTAATTATATATGTGATGTCATAATTATGGAAAATGAGATTTTCCGACTTGAGACCCTTAAGCATATTTTATGCAAATTTTTGGTAGAGTTTTGGTCCGAAAAATGTCACAAATTTATGTTTCCCAGTTTCTTTTATTTAACCACGTGGCCTATACGTAGCAATGTGTTATGTAATTGAATTGTATTTGAATACGTGTGAGTTTAATCGTCTTATTAAAATAAAAGGGAACCATTACACTTCAAAGTGGTGTTCGAGAACCAAATTGCTTTACGTGTCACATTTGAATAGGTTACGTGGAGGGCTAGTAGATAGCAGTAATTGTAGAAGACGTATCAGGCAAGTTTCCTAACTTTATTCACTTTATTGCAGTGAATGTAAGTTCCCTTAACTTGTACAATTTATCATTGTGTACAAGTATCGTATGTTGAAAGTTATAACTCGTACAAATTTTTATATATAGTGCAAGTTCTATTGATGATTACTCAATTATTAATTCAGTTATGTATGCTTTAAAGTTCTTAATTGTTTATGAACTGCTTTCAAGAATGCGATCTGGCCATTTGTTTCAGTTAGATATTATAGATGCAAAATGTTGTATTATTTGAACTATTTCAAATTCATTGTAGCTATTTAAGTCTACCAATCCAAATTAATTTGGTTTGGTCTCGCATGAAACTAAGATGAACAACCCGGATAACGGGGTAACTGATGTCGGGCATATAGTCCCATTTACGCTTATGCGTTTAAACTTTATACTTGTGCACAATGTAGGGTACGATAGGCTGATCACCCGGAGTACTTGCAGAGACTGTTTACAATCTATTTGATTGTTAAATCGTCTGATGGTTTTCGATGAAACAGAGAAATGTTCAGGGTATTTAACACCCCTTATTATGCTATTGAGAATTCCAGAACTCTTATCTTGATATTCCAGTTTATCTCTTGATATTTATTTCAACTGTTGAGAAATATTCATACTAATGCTTTTACTTCTGATGTATGTTCTCAAACTACTTTATATACTTGTTGGGCAATTTGTGCTCATTCTTGCTTAAACCTTTCAGTTAAGGCTGATAACACTGAGGGCTCGGGCAAGGACAAGGACAAGGACAAGGGAAAGTCTAAGATGAAATGATGAGAGTTATTTATGTAATAATTATATTTTCGCATATGATGTAATGTAGCGATAAATGCTAAGTTTAAGTTTCCGTTTATTAATGGTTGCAAAGATTTGTGACTTTATTTTGAATAAGTATGTAATAGTTATTATTATTATTATTATTATTAGAGTTACTTAGATAGATGATGATGTATGTTGTATCCTGAGTACCATGTCCTGTAATCGATGTTACACGGATTTGAGGGCATCACAGGTACGACGCCATATGGGTGATTGTAGATCGTCCGACTAAGTTAGCTCACTTTTTGTCGATTAAGATTAAGTATAGTTTGGACCAGTTAGCCAAATTGTATGTCAAGGAAATTATCTCGAGGCATAGGGTGTCGGTATCTATTATATCAGATAGAGATCCGTGATTCACGTCAAACTTCTGGAAGAGTCTTCAAGAAAGAATGGGGACACAACTACGAATGAGTACCGCGTATCATCCGCAGACCAATGGGAAAAGAGAGAGAACGATTCAAACACTTGAAGACATGCTCCGAGCTTGTGTGATGGACTTAAAAGGTAGTTGGGAGGATCACCTTCCATTAGTAGAGTTCGCGTATAACAATAGTTATCACGCTAGTATTGGGATTTCGCCGTACGAAGCACTGTATGGGAGGAAATATAGAATGCCTTTATGCTGGGATGAAGTTGGAGAACGTCGACTGTTGGGACCCGAGTTGGTACAACAGACGGTAGAAATCATCAAGGTGAAAAGAGCCCGACTAGTAGCAGCTCAAGATCGCCAAAAGAAGTATGCGGACTTACATCAGAGGCAGAAAGATTTTGAATTAGGAAGCTATACATTTCTGAAAGTATCTCCCTGGAAAGGGAATATTCATTTTGGGAAGAAGGAAAAGTTGAGCCCTAGGTTCATAGGACCGTTCAAGATTCCGAGGCGAGTTAGTGAAGTGGCATACGAGGTAGCGTTACCTCCTAAACTTGAGCACATTCACAACGTGTTTCATGTGTCAGTCTTGCGGCCGTATAAACCAAACTACAAGCACGTTATCTCCTATGAACCAATCCAAGTCGAGAAAGACTTATCATACGAGGAAGTTCATATCCAGATACTAGATAGGAAGGAACAGAAGCTGAGAAATAAAATCATCCATTCCGTTAAGATTCTATGGAGGAATCATGCAGTCGAAGAAGCTACATGGGAGTTAGAATAGAAAATGAGAGCGAAGTATCCATTTTTATTTGAGTAACCTTATTTTTACAATTTCGAGGACGGAATTTTTATAAGGGGGGAGGGATGTAATGACCGTGAATTTTAAACTCCTTATTTAATTAAATATGTGATTTAATTTTTAATGAGTTAGTTTTGTGAGTCTATTTAAACCTTATGTGGTTATGTGAATTTATGATATGATTAAAGGGAGTCACTAATAGTTATTTAAATTGGTGGACTAACCCTAAGAGTTTGATATCAAAGAATTGATAGGATTCTTAATGATTAAATATTCAATCCATTTGAATATAGTGATAGATTTTGAACATATTAATTCATTTTAAATATGGGTATATCATCACTATAGAAGTTAAACTATATCATATAGAACTTATGTGGTGATAGAAATTGGAAATGTCTTGAAGCTAACACATTTTTGCACATTGCTGGGGACCCACAAGTAGCATTGCGCCTCCCAACAAAGACAAAATGGCTTAAGCTCAAGGCCAAATGACAAATCAGAGAAAGTTAGTTTCTACTTTGTAGAAAATGAAATAGAACCTTAATATAAGGTGTGATATGCATAAAATCATATGAAAAGAAAATATTCTAATGATATGGAGTATCAAGTAGTACAATAAAATCATAAGTGATTGTTAAACAGAAATAATTGAATATCTGTGTATTACAGAAATTGTGAAAGAAATTATGTGTGTACACTGGATAAATAATATTAAATAATGTGATAATGTGGCTATGTGAGTAGTAAAATATAATTAAGGAGATACCCGATTAATAATACCTAACTGTGTTATTTTATTGTGTGTATTTAATGTACATGGATTATATGTATGTGCACTACTTGATACCTTGTAATTAGGAAATATATTGTATGCCCCTTTAAATCATTATAACCTATGTTATATGAAATGAATTGTGTATACATATTATATAACCAAAGTTTATATTATGTGTACAGTATAAACCAAATGTTATTTTAGTATTACATTTTGTGCAAGTGCAGAGATTTTTCTCTCGTCCCAAATTGAGTGTCACTAAGTACATGAATAGTAACATGAAGCTAATTTACGTATTTTCCAAAAAGCTAGCTATTCTACTCTATATTCATCTCAAATTTAACAAACCTAGAGCAAAGAAATGATGGGGATTAGGATTCATGTGTGAAATCACCAACTCTCTCTTAACCATTATACATTCTTGAAATCCTTTGGTTTGATTTGGGAGGTAATTGCATTGTCTATGTAACCATTCTTCTATAAATGAGACCCTCATCTTACCCATTTGAATTGTTGAGCAATTGAAGGAGTGTAATCTAAAGTGTTGGAGAATTCAATTAAGCTTCAAGAGGTTTAACCCTAAACTTTTGTTCTTAGTTGGGTTTGTCAAATTCTTAGGAATTACTTGAATTCTTTGTTAATCAACGTGAATTAACATGCCATGATATGTTTATGAAGTAAGCTTGCATATATAAACTCTTAAATGATGATATTAAGCATGTTTAAATCAAGGAGAATTGTTGATGTTTGATGCTCTCTGCGAGCAGGTGATCGCTTTGGCCTTTAGCATATGCATGGCCTTATTGCACCCTATTTGTACTAGGTGTAGCGCAGCTGCGCCATACCCCAGAACCAGTTGATGTTTTTGTTTATGCTATGTGTTGAGAACTTAGTGTTATATCTTAAATACATACCTGAAAAGGTTGTATAGCATGAGATATGAGGTTATCTTGTGTAGTATGAAGTGATCATCACGTTTTAGTAAGATATTTGTAATGAAAAACTTAAAGTTTAGAAAACAAACTTTGAAGTAATACATGTTCACAAGTTCTAAATTTAGGGGCTCATGTACATAACTGTTTTGGAACCTAAATACGCATGATATATGATTCATAGATGTTGTATCCATGACCAACTTGATAAGCTTTATGCTAGAACTTAGTTTAAAAAGAAAAGCTTAATACAATTAGGCTAATGAACATGAATGATTACAAGATATAGTTTCTGATCTTGAAAAGAGGTTATCATAACTTAGTTACTTATGATAAAGGTTTTAGGCTTGTCTTACATGTGTTGGATTGCATCGTTCATGCTAAAATGATTTTAAAGATAGCCTTGAACATGTTTTCAAACCTAAGTTACATAATATATGAGTACTTAGATGCTAAAGGGTTAAGATGTCATGTTATATCTATTATATCCCTAGACATGATACATATGTATTGAGCTTGATGTTTACATGATTTTTATGTTTTAATGACATATAAATTATAATTTAAACTTGTGGTAATGAACTCAAGTATGGTAATGTGTTATGTGTGAAACTCTAGCATGCATGTATGTTAAAATATATGTGTAATTAGTGTGTTAGAGTTGGGCAGAAGTTAGGAGAATAAAGTTTCAAACACAGTGCAGCTAAGGGATGGCAAGCAACAAGGCCAGATCCTAAGCCTAGACTAAAGCAGCAATTGCTACTGCATCTGCTTGATCTTGCCAAGATTTTGTTTTGATTCTGAAATTCAAGGCATGCTTGTATGATTTCTTTACCTTTTAATATATGACCAATATGCCATATAATGTGTTGAGAAGCATGCTATGTGATGATTTGATTCTTGTAAGTATAAACTCATATTAGTTTACACATACTAATTGAAAAGTGTAAGACCCCAAATTATTAATAAATGAAATTTAATTTTATCTATTTATCATTTTGAAATAGTAAGGGTTGATGTGGTTAGTTATGGGTAAAATGCGCAAATATTTTAAAATAAGCAGGTGGTTATAAAATATTCATTGTTGTCGGGGAATATTCGTTTGGTCGTGGAATATTCTTCTTTGTCGGGGAATATTAAATGCGACTGGTAGCAGATCTTTTGTGGGCCCCATAACTTAAAAGTGATTAGATGAAGAAAGCGACAAGTATAAGTTGTTTATAAATAACGGCGGAGTTATTATGAATTAATATTGTTGGAATACCGGTGGTTAAAAACACGATGTCTGCGTTATTGCACAAGAAGTACACACGGTATTGCACCAATTATTGATTCTTACGTAAGAAGGCACTACTCAATAATTGTTACGATAATTCATTTATTCAAAGTATTTTATTTTATTGATTCAATAATTGTTGCATTGATATTCTATATTCTTTGTTGTTTCAATAATTATCACTACGTATTTTCCATTATCGAAGCAATAATTCATATTATCTGAATAATATTATTAGATAACATTACTGGCAATGTCTAGAAAGTACTGTTTAAGGAGAGGTTTGGTCACCTAATTGTGCGCCAGTAAGGAGAAATTCTTATTAGAAAGCCCCCTCTTTCCTGGGAACTGCCTGGTTGTCAGTATTGTGATTCTGTAATATTATTTGTGAATAATTAATTATTGATTTATATGATGAGGAAAATATGAATTTTATGTGGATATAGATGGAGAAAATTTTTAAAGTGACAATTGTTGAAAATCGATATTTTATCTTTTCTGATAAAATAATATTTTATTATATTATTATAATATAATAATGATGATATTTTTACAATGAATGTGGGATATATGAGTATATGAGGAGGAAGATTATTTTTGTTGCAAAAGTTGTTTAAAACATGTTAAACATGTCTGTGGGCCCATTTCTTGACTGAAATTTGATTATAGCCTATAAAATCGTCCGTTTATGGATTTCGGTCAATTTCTGTTTAGAATTTGGAAAAACTTTCTTCTGCAAAGTTGTAGAGAATTGAATTTCCTATATAAAGTTGCAAGATTCGAATTTTCTAATAAAAGGGCTATTTATGATGAATTATTGAAGTTCTGGATTAATTAATTATTAACTGTTGGAAGTTTTAAATATTTATAATTAGAAAAATGTTTTTTTTGTTTTTGTTGGGTTAGTGGCTGATGTTGTGGACTAAGTTTGTGTGGGTAGGAAATTTAATAAATTATATTAATATTATATTAAATTTTCTGCTTTGGTGTTCTAAGCATTTTTCTATAAATAGGGTGCTTAGGTTAGAATTGAAAATCACACCAGAAACTAAAGATTTCTCTCTCTTTCTCTCTCGATATATTGAGCGTATTTTTGTGAGTATTTTAGTACTTTGAGTATTGCTATATGGTGCAAGTTCTTTCAGCACTATATCCAGTCAGAAGTACTATCCTTTTGAGGTAAGGGATATTTTTTTTTTAAATGATGATATTACTGAATATCTTTGGCCTGTAGTGCAAAGATGAATGATTTCTGATGAATATCTTTGGCCTGTAGTGCAAAGATGAATACTTGATTCCAGATATATATTGATTGATGTTACAGGGATAAAAGGTAGACGATGAACTTTTATATTCATATATAGAAGATAGTAGATTTCATTCTCTACTTAACTCTTCTAATGAATTATTATTTCCGCTGCGAATATTGATTTAAAACTTGTTGTCTATTGTATTCTATTAGATTTTTCCCTGTTGAAGACTAACGATAATTTGTTCTGTATTATATTAGTCATAATGTTCATTACTGGGCTAGTTGAGCTCACCCTTTTCCTTTTGTTCCATTTTTCTTCTCAGGAGGCGAGAATTTAGCGAGTACTAGTCGGGGTATGAAATGAAGGTTCTAGAATGTCGTTTTAGTAGTCCTCACCATTTTTGTAAAATAATGTATCAATAATTGTAATGAGGACTTATTTGAGTGTGGATATTGTCTAGATGACAATATTTGTATTTAAACTCACAATTTTTATGTTGTATTAATAAAGTTGTAGTTGTATCTGTACCATGTATTTTGACGACTCAGAATGGGTGTTGTATACCTATTTTGGGGGCGTCACAAAAAGACCGACTTATTAATATTAGGTCATTTCAACGCATGTTAATTAAAGCTAGATTTATATTGTAGCTGAGAAAACAGGGAAGTTCCCTAACCTTACTCAAATTATTATTGAACAAGTTCCCTAACCTTACTCAAATTTATATTGAGCAAGTTTCCTTGAACTTCACTCTTTGGTTGTGCAAGTTCCTTGAACCACACTTTTATTGTGCAAAGTATCCTAACCTTTGCATTTACTTTATGCAATGGACATGAGTAAGAAAGTTATTCATATAAGCTTGAACTTTATTTCCAAGCTTGATATTAAGTGGTTTAATTACCTTACAATTATTCCACATCGATATTATGGATATTCACACTTAGTGCACTTGAGTTCGTACAGTCTTGGACTTATACATCGTTTAAAGTTATATAATTCTTGAACTGTGTTAGATAGAGTATGAACCTTTGTTCGATCACACAAGTGTATGAAGTTTTATAAAAGCTATCCAAACTAGATTTTTAGACTGAAAGAATACCCCTTTTATGATAGGGGAGTACCCCAAGTATCTAATATAAGATACAAAGAGCAGATTTAAATGTTATGCATATACATGGTGTACACGAGGCTGATCACCTCAAGTACTTATTCTGTAGCGAGTAACCAAAGGGTCAATTAGCTATTGATTCCATTGGAGTGTTATAGTTCAATGTCTACTTGACTAGTAGTTATTCTAAAAGCAATCATTATCCTTGCTTCTAATATTCATATTGTTGAATCCTTCAGATATTCATATTGTTGAATTCATTGTCAGATATTTTCCATTCATCATGATATATTCTTATTGTTGTATTTAAACTTGTTGAGAAAACTTGTTGCTCATCTTTACTATATCATGAATTATATTGCAGTTAAGCCCGAGACCTCAGGAAAGGACAATGGTAAAGGAAAAATGTAGGATAGTTAGAAGAAGCAGACTTTACTTTATGCCTAGTTTAAATGACTGATATGTAATGTGAACCCTAATGAATATTTTAGGGTATGTTTGTAAGATGATATTAAGGTTATCATATATTAGGACTAGTAACACCTTTTGAATGAACGACTTACGTTTATTATATTCCGCATTTTAGTTATCGTATGTTGTTTAGAGGTGGATGTTTTTATTTTATTGTGATGACCGAACTGGGGTCGGATGACCCGGATTCAGGGGCGTCACATAAATGATGTAAAAGGACTATAAATATAGGAAGATCAAGCTTGTTAGGTTGATCTTATAATATAATAGAAAGGCTTGTCTGATCGTCGAGCACTGCACCACAAATCATAGTCTGCCAAGAGAGTCGAGGAAAACTCGAGAGCTATCAAGGCAGAATCGTAGTTTGCAAGATAATAGATCTCGGAGTTCGTAGACTGCCAGGAGAGACGAGGAAGGATCGTATTGTGTCGAGAAGAACTTCCTCGGAGGCATAGTCAGCTGAGGAAGTCATGTTCAGAATCGTAGAGACAGCCTGTCTAAGAGCCGACCGAGCATCTGTCGTAGTCAAGTCAAGAATCATAGACCACACTCGGAGTCGTAGAGTCTACTGATCACATAAGAGGCAGAGATCGTAGTCGAGCCAAATCAGATGAAGACTACAAGCTAAAGGACATAAATCGTAGAGTGTCAACCTCTGATCTTGGAGTCGTAGTGTCTGCAGAACCAAAACTAAAATCGTAGAGTGCAAAACTAAGGCTTCAACAGAAGTGCTCACAACGCCAAGGCAGAATCATAGAGTGAACACGATTCTCGACCGATGAGCACTCCCAGAATATCCAAAGTAAGAAGCCTATGGTCTGAGCTGCAAAGATACATTCCACCTGAAGGGAAACTAGAGAGCACTCAACGAATGGCATACAAGCTACCAAAAGATCTAAGCACCGACCCAATCAACATCCAGATTGAGTTGTGAAGCCATTTAAGATGAAGTTTGTGACGCCCCAAAATCCGAGTATCTTCCAACCCGACAGATGGTGCTACACGGTGCTGCAGTTCACATAAACATTCAATTGAAATGCCTCAAAAGAACGAATATGTCTTATATATATATCTAAAGAATATTTACATTTCCCCAGGTTCTTTACAACCAATATATTGTCTTTGTCATAATATCAATATTATTTCTTACAATAATCTATACTATTAAATGTGCAAGCTACGGGTTCGGTTTCGCCTTCCCTTTATCCTTCCGGATCCATCGGTCCGCTCTGTCTTAGCTGCATTCATATGGTTCACAAGAATGAGCCTAAGCGGCTCAAGCCAAGTATAACAATTCTAGCAAAATAGCATACTTGAAACATAGGAATCGTATATCTTCAATAACTGAACAATAGTTACGAAGTACTATTGATAATTCAAAATAGCACTTCTTTTCATTCAAAACGTTTTACAACAACAATATTCAGTAAAACAACAATTCCAGTTCAAGACCGTAAGCATTACATAAGTACTTTGAAAAGGACATCCCGGCACAAAGTCCGTAAGTCTGGTATAGTTTACGAGCACGTCTAGGTGATCAGCCTATAGTACACTATGTTGATCAACACTACATTCATTAAACGTGTATACGCTTAAGTTGTGGCAACCTCACGTGCCTATCCTTTGACGACAAAACATTTTAGCATACTAAATCTACTTTTGAAAACCACAATAATATTAGTTTGGTAAATCCTTATCAACACTTGATAGAATATCATAACATACGTCTAGCCGAAAGGATTGGCTTTGACATTCCTCATATACTAACTCATGTGGAGAATACATGAATCACAAAGACTTGCCCAGATCGAACTGGAATAAGGGTTAGAGTACTTGTCTTTAGCGTCTGCTACAATTTATAACACGTGCATTTTACGTCTTTAAGGTCTCTACATTAGATGATAGCATACACATAGAACATTAGGTCAATAATGATCACACATGGTTCCTAAAGAATCTTACCCTACTTCTCAATCTAATTACATACGTTAGTGACTTACTTAACTTAAGTCCATCAATCAATGTTCTCATACTATATTGATCATATTAACATCATATGACCAACATATGACAAGTTGAATACAAGGTTATCAACTTATTTAGGTTCAAGTTACTTATTCATCTTATTGACTTAAGTCCATTGTTTATCCCCTTCCCTTATGTTCTTAGTATCTAAATTCATTAGATTACACTTCTCTTATCAACCTACCATGGTAGAGATAGAAGAGACAAGAACAATTACCTTTGATGATTACTTCACTTGCTTTGGAAATCTACTAAGGAAAGGTTAAGCTCAACGTGCTTATTGACTCTAATAAATAAGTTATTTGAGAGAGAATTGTTGGATGAAATAACAAACTCCAAATGGATGAAAAGGCTTGCTATTTATAGAGCTTTCAATATTAGGGTAATTAGGTCATTATATCATCCCACATCCTTAAACTAACCTCCTTACTATTCATTGCTTGTTTCCCACAACTTTTATCCATTCCTTGGTCATTACTTAAAGTTCTTGCCCAACAAGTTTATCCATGGGTTGCCCCATGAATCCTCATTAACTAATGGATCATACTTGGACTTAGTGCTTAATTCAATTAACTTATCTTAGGGCTTGTATTAATCTACCATGGGCTTCATGTTATTAATACTTGGGCTTTAACAATAATCCCAACTATGTTTACACCTTTGAGCTTATGGACTTGCACAAGATATAACCCATAAATTTCATTTCATTAGATTTTTAATACATACACTCTCATTCCCAATTTAAGTCCGCATGCGATTTATTGTGTTTTCCATACTTAGATTATTATTACATAATCCATCTCGTCTTGATATTATAACGTTACGTATTTCTCGGAAGTTCAAAAATAATTCCCGAGCGATAATCGGTGAATAGTGTTTTTGTAAACTTTCTCGGAAAACATTTATTTTCGTCTTGAAAATTCAAACACTTTAATTTATTCACGTGGTTCAAATACTACGATGTTCTGACATTTCTAGGTTATAGAATGACATACATCTTATTAACACATATAATAACAAATAATATTATTTTATTCATTATTAAATTCTTTCAAGTCTTTTACAAAGGATCCGAATTTCTCGGCCGTTACATTCTTTCCCCCTTTTAAAGATTTTGTCCCCAGAATCTCGCCCTATCTTACTCAAACAAAAGAGGATAATTCTTTTTCATCTTTTCTTCAAGTTCCCACGTTGCTTCCTCCACATCGTGATTCTTCCATAACACCTTTACTGACGGTATTACCTTGTTTCGCAGAACTTGCTCTTTTCTATCGATAATTTGAATTGGCATCTCTTCATATGTTAGATCCTTCTCAATTTGAATAGGCTCATATTCTATCACGTGCTTGTAATCCGGTTTTTAAGGACGTAGCACTGATACGTGAAATACATTATGTATTCGCTCTAGGTATGGAGGTAACGCTACCCTATAAGCTACCTTACCTACCCGTTCTAATACCTCAAAAGGTCATATGAACCTCGGGCTTAATTTTCCCTTCTTTCCAAAGCGTATCTTTCCTTTCAAGGGAGATACCTTTAGAAATACGTATGAGCCTACCTCAAACTCTCTATTCTCTCGATGTAAGTCCGCATATTTCTTCTCATTCGTCTCATATACATTTGCGACGAGGCAGCATCTGAATCAACTTCACCACTTCGCCATTTCTTTGCACCAATTACATTTCCTAGCATTCTACGTTCTCCCACTTCATCCCAATACAACGGCGTTCTGCATTTCCTTCCATACAAAGCTTCATACGGTGACATACCTATACTTGCATGATAACTGTTGTTATACGCAAATTTTACTAATGGTAGATGATCATCCCAACTACCCTTGAAATCCATGACGCAAGATCTTAACATATCTTCTAACGTCTGAACTATCCTCTCGCTTTGTCCATCGGTTTGTGGATGATATGTCGTACTCAACTTCAATTGCGTTCCCAACTACTCTTGAAGACTTCTCCAAAAGTTCGATGTGAATCGTGGATCACGATCTGACACTATTGAAACAGGTGCTCCATGTCTGAAAATAATTTCCTTAACATAGAGTGTAGCTAACTGATCTAAGTTGTACTTAATTCGAATTGGTAAAAAGTGAGCCGACTTCGTCAACCGGTCCATTATTACCCAAATCGCGTCATACCTCTTCTGAGTCGTCGGAAGTCCCACCACAAAGTCCATTGTGATATGCTCCCACTTCCACTCTGGAATCTCCAATAACTGTAACAAGCCACTTGGTCGTTGATGTTCGGCTTTAACTCTTTGACAAGTCAAACATTTACTCACATACTCGACTTTTTCTCTTTTCATGTTTGGCGACCAAAAACTCTGTCGATGGTCTTGATACATCTTAGTGCTACCAGGATGAATCGAGTACCTCGAACTATGAGCCTCTTGCAAAACTTGTTCCGTTAATTCCATCTCATTCGGAACCCAAATTCTTCCCTCAAATCTTAATAATCCCTCATTATCAAGACTAAACCTAATATCTTTTTCAGTGGTCAACCGCTCCTTCATCTGATCACACTCATCGGTTTTGAGCTGCACCTCCTTGACTCTCTCTATGATGGTAGATTGAATCTCTGCCGCAAAAAGTCTCTGATCCGCCTAACTTGGCAACTTCACCTCCAACTCAATCCTAGCCATCTCTATTATTAACTCAGTTTGAGCTGTTAACAAAGACAACTTCTCCCGACCCCTTCTACTCAAGGCGTCGGCCACTACATTGGCTTTTCCAGGGTGATACAGGATTTCATAGTCGTAATCCTTTATCAACTCCAGCCACCTCCTCTATCTCATATTCAACTTCTTCTGTGTTAAGATATATTTTAGACTCTTGTGGTCCGTATATATCTCACACTTTTCCCCATAAAGATAATGTCGCCATATCTTTAAGGCAAACACCACCGCGGCCAGTTCCAGATCATGAGTAGGGTAACCTTTCTCATAATCCTTCAACTTCCTAGATGCATACACAATAACCTTGCCATACTGCATGAGCACGTAACCCAGTCCTTTATGCGAAGCATCTCTATAAACTACGAAATTTCCTGTGTCATCGGGTAATGACAAAACAGGAGCTTCACTCAACTTCTTCTTCAGTTCTTGAAAACTATCTTCGCATTTCTCAGTCCATACGTACTTCACCGTCTTCCTCGTCAAGTTAGTCAGTGGAGTAGCTATCATTGAAAAGTCTTGAATGAACCTTCGATAGTAACTCGCTAACCCTAGGAAACTCCGTACCTCGGTCGGTGTTTTTGGTTGTTCCCAATTCATCACGGCTTCCACCTTTGCTGGATCTACGAAAATCCCTTTTTGGTCAATAACATGACCTAAAAATTGCACCCTCTCTAACCAAAATTCACACTTAGTGAACTTCGCATATAACTTCTCCTTTCTTAGTGTCTCCAACACTATTCTTAGGTGTTCAGCATGATCTTCTGGCATCTTAGAGTAGACTAGAATATCATCAATAAACACCACGACGAACTTGTCCAAATATTGTTTGAACACCCTGTTCATCATGTCCATAAATGCAGCAGGTGCATTAGTCAACCCAAATGACATCACCAGAAACTCGTAATGACCATAACGAGTTCTGAATGCTTTCTTTGGCACATCTTCATTCCTAACCTTCAGCTGATGATACCCCATCCTTAAAACTATTTTTGAAAAATATTTTACCCCCTTCAACTGATCAGAAAGATCATCGATTCTGGGCAACGGATACTTATTCTTTATCGTTAACTTGTTCAACTCTCGGTAGTCGATACAAAGTCTTAATGATCCGTCCTTCTTCTTGACAAATAGTACCGGTGCCCCCATGGCGAAATGCTTGGTTGAATGTACTTCCTGTCCAACAATTCCTGCAACTGTACCATCAACTCCTTCATCTCCACTAGCGCCATACGATACGGTGCCCTGGAAACTAGTGCCGCTCCTGGCACAATGTCTATTACGAATTAGGTCTCCCTATCCGGCGGAAGACCCGGTAACTCACTTGGAAATACATCCACGAACTCACTCACTATAGGTATTTGTTCCATGGTCTCTCCCACTCTCTGGGTATCCACCACATGACACAAATCACCTACACACCCCTTCCTCAATAATTTCCTAGTTTGTGTCATGGTAAGACAACACGAACATCCCGACGATTTATTCCCATAAAATATTACATGAGATTGAATTGATGTTTTAATACTAACGCATTTCTTTTGACAATCTATAATTGCCCCATGATTTATCAACCAATCCATTCCGAGAATTACATCGAATTCTCCTAACTTTATCGGTATCAGATCTACCGATAATTTACAACCTCGAATGTCTACGCAACAACTCCTATGAATATCTTCAATAGGAATTATCTCTTCGTTTGCTACCTTAATGTTCAAGGGTATAAGAAAATTTTCGGGAAGTAATCCTAGTCGTCTAGCAAAATCACATGCGATAAACGAACAAGTAGCACCTGAGTCAAACAATACATATGCATTTAAGTCGTTGATCGGAATAATACCTGCGACTACGTCCCCCGAGGCCATCGCGTCTTGGACGGTCATATTAAGGTACGGGCCATTGGCCTACCCGGCTGCGCTGGATCCCCAATAGTTAACTTACCATTATTGGCGCCCTTATTCCCGTCTGTCCCCTTCTTTGGGCAATTCTTTGCCATGTGGTCCGTAGACCCACATACAAAGCACCCATGATTCTTCTTCGAGCTTAGATAGTTTGGCGCAATATGCCCCTCATGTCCGAAGTTATAACACACGACCTTTCCTTTAAGATAGACTCCTAGGTGAGTCTTCCCACAGTGTTTTCAGGCCTCCATCCTCCTCTTAGGGTCTCCTTTTTTCACTTCGGTATTCCCCGAGCTAACTACCTTCCTTTTATACCCTTTGCCACTCCGCTGGCTCCTTCAATCTTCACTCCTCCATCCACCTTCCCCTTGCTTTTCTTGTTTTTGTGGTATTGGCTCAACGCCTCGCTACCACCTTCGGCAATTATTGCCTTCTCTAAAATAACTCCAAAGGAAGTACTTTGGAACACAGATATATGATTATAGAGCCAGGGTTTCAGGCCCTGCTCAAACCGTCTAGCTTTCCTCACCTCGGTATCCACTTGATATGGAGCGAACCTTGCCAGTTTATTAAACTTGGCGGCATACTGGGGAACCGTCATATCCCCTTGTTTAAAATCTAGAAATTGCATCTCCATCCTTCCCTGCATGCTCGTGGGAAAGTAATTCTCGTAGAATATTTCCTTGAACCTCTCCCACGTTATAACATCTATTCCGGCCCTTGCCTGATTGGCCTCCACCAAAAGTTGGCCTCTCCATTCATCATGTAGGTTGCAAAAGCCACCTTTTGGGCCTCGTTGACATTTGCTTTCACAAATGCCTTCTCTATCTCCCTCACCCACGTTTAACCTTCAATAGGGTCCGTAGTTCCTTTGAACTCCGGCGGACCCACACTTTTAAAGTCCTTAAATGTAGTAGCCCGTACTACACCAGGATTTATGGGGATATTAGCCCCAGTTTGGTTAAACGTTGCGGTTAAAAGGTTCAAAAATTCCTGCATGGGGTTAACCGGACCTCCCTCTGGTTGATTCGTGTTCGCACCTTGGGTACGTGGTACTCTTCTTGGCAGAATTTTTGCTGTTACAATAAACACATATTTCGTTATTATGCATTTCCTGTCAGTTAGTTATTATTCCATATTAAACAATAACTTAAACATTTGTTACTCAACATTTTTTGAAAATGAAAACTTATATTAATTCATCGTAGTATAATACTACATCGGTTACATAACACAGCCTAAGCTGGATACATTATTTTCCCGCTATTGCTTTCCAAAAATTGGGAATTACAAAAGACTACCCTTGATTATACAAAAAGGGCTTTATGTCACTACTACATACACAAATATGTACCTATCTAACTACTCTAATCAATTACTCGATCATATCTGCCTTAAGGCATTCTCAAAATCAGCCTTGGCAAGACTGGCAATAATATCACGACTGATAGTATCATCGCGTCGCTCTGCCTCTCTCAGGATACCCAGCTACACTGCATTGCTCGAAATCCTCTCATGAGAATTCCTATGAATATAGGACATTCTCCCTATCTTCTATTTCTTGGTCTTTAGCTCGCTCATAAGCTCAAAGACCTCCTGCTTCAGCTCATGGACCTTGTCCTTAGCCAAAACTCTCTCGTCATGTTCCTGTTCCCACGTGGACTCCACGTCCGTCTTATCCTCTATACCATCTTGGAGTTCAGCCTTCAGCTCCTTGACCTCCTGACAGTAGTGTACGTTCCTATCTATCACTGACATGAACAGTGACATCATCGACTCTCCTGGAGTTATCTCTGCTACTATTTCTACTGGGTTAAAGGACACTGCTTCAACTTCTTCTTCTATCATGCCGTCAAATACAGACATGAGGTCTAAGCTTTCGGAGTCTCCAGACTCTACCACAACTATCTCAGGATCTCCTGCTATGGGGTTCGGTATGATTTCTATTTGGTTTACCGACCCTTCGCTGACTACATGTACATCTCTATTTTCACCTGAAATCTATAATAACACAAAAGTTGATTAGTAAACGTAAGTATAATAAAACACATAACATATATGATGCATTTTTATAAGGTTAAGTTCCATATTTTATTCTTTGACTTTTCTTAAGGTTATGACTTAAGGTTTTTATTTCCCCCCTTAAGTTTTATAACCTAAGGCTTTGATATCAACCTTTGGCCTAAATCCGGGTATCTTCCAAACCCGACGAGATGGTGCTACACTGCGGTCTTTCTGATTCACATAAACATTCAATTGAAATGCCTCAAAAGAACGAATATGTCTTATATATATCAAAAGAATATTTACATTTCCCCGTGTTCTTTACAACCAATACATTGTCTTTTGTCATAATATCAATATTATTTCTTACAAAATCTATACTATTACATATGCAAGCTACGGGTTCGCTTTCGCCTTCCCTTTATCCTCTCGGATCCATCGATCCCTCTTCTGTCTTAGTTTGCATTCATATGGTTCAAGCAAGAATGAGCCTAACTAGCTCAGCAAGTATAACAATTCTAGTAAAATAGCATACTTGAAACATAGGAATCGTATATCTTCAATAACTGAACAGTAGTTACGAAGTACTATTGATAATTCAAAATAGCACTTCTTTTCATTCAAATCGTTTTACAACAACAATATTCTGTAAAACATCAATTCCGGTTCAAGACCGTAAGCATTACATAAGTACTTTGAAAAGGACATCCCGGCACAAAGTCCGTAAGTCCGGTATAGCTTACGAGCACGTCTAGGTGATCAGCCTATAGTACTCTATGTTGATCAACACTACATTCATTAAACGTGTATACGATTAAGTTGTGGCAACCTCACGTGCCTGTCGTTTGACGACAAAACATTTTAGCATACTAAATCTACTTTTGAAAACCACAACAATATTAGTTTGGTAAATCCTTATCAACACTTGATAGAATAGCATAGCATACATCTAGCCAAAATGATTGGCTTTGACATTCCTCAGATACTAACTCATGCGGAGAATACATAAATCACAAAGACTTGCCCAGATCGAACTGGAACAAGGGTTACAGTACTTGTCTTTAGCGTCTGCTACAATTTATAACACGTGCACTTTACGTCTTTAAGGTCTCTACATTAGATGATAGCATACACATAGAACATTAGGTCATGAATGATCACACATGGTTCCTAAATAATCTTACCCTACTTCTCAATCTAATTACATATTAGATTTGTTATTATAGGTTTAGGCTTTCCATTCGTCATTCATTTACATTCATAAGTAATTGACTAAGTCTTAACAATGTTTCATTATAATCCTTTTTCAATTGCTTATCAATTACTAGCCATGCTCTATATGTAAACATTCATTAATGTCTTGGTCTTGAAATTTGGTTTTGCATTTGGCTTTTACACTTGATGTCGTATTTGTGGCATCACCTATTGTTGCTTAGAACCCGGACTCGGTGACTGTGCTGAGTCTCAGATGTTAATTAATGGCATTTCTGCGGTACCACACTCCGAAGGTTATGGCTTTGCTTGGCCAAGTTTGGCGTTGCTGTGTGCTGGCTAAATGGCCTTAAATTTGGTGTGCATGCACAATTCTGACTCATGCCCGAAAATTTTTTACAGACTTTAAATTTTGTGAGATTCCCGGACTCATAACTTCTTCGTTATAAGTCCGAATTGTCTCGTTCAAGATCCCACGGTTCACAAATTACGTACTCTATGTATTCATCCAAGAATTTTATCTATTCAACTTTGTTTGCTAAAATTTCACCTATTAGTTCAATTTTAACAAAAACGATAAACGTTCGTGAACGTTCAACGCTCGTTTCTTCGTTCTAAGTCGGAATCCAGCCATTTTTGAGTCCGCAACTCTATAATGCCAAATATGACTTGCCTCGATCGAAAACCCACATTTCCAATGTCAAACACAAAATACGACTTCCATTCCATGAATTTCACGAATTCGACGATTATCGTCCAATCGCGTAAATTCCGGCGAAACCTCATTACAAAACATTCTAAATGGATTTTAATCAACCTATAAACATTTCAAGTTAATTATTATAACAACTTATTAGCAAAGTAGGTTTTGACTTATTCTCATACGTTAGTGACTTACTTAACTTAAGTCCATCAATCAATGTTCTCATACTATATTGATCATATTAACATCATATGACCAACATATGACAAGTTGAATACAAGGTTATCAACTTATTTAGGTTCAAGTTGCTTATTCATCTTATTCGACTTAAGTCCATTGTTTATCCCCTTTCGTTATGTTCTTAGTATCTAAATTCATTAGATTACACTTCTCTTATCAACCTACCATGGTAGAGATAGAAGAGACAAGAACAATTACCTTTGATGATTACTTCACTTGCTTTGGAAATCTACTAAGGAAAGGTTAAGCTCAAAGTGCTTATTGACTCTAACAAATAAGTTGTTTGAGAGAGAATTGTTGGATGAAATAACAAACTCCAAATGGATGAAAAGGCTTGCTATTTATAGAGCTTTCAAGATTATGGTAATTAGGTCATTATATCATCCCACCTCCTTAAACTAACCTCCTTACTATTCATTGCTTGTTTCCCACAACTCTTATCCATTCCTTGGTCATTACTTAAAGTTCTTGCCCAACAAGTTTATCCATGGGTTGCCCCATGGATCCTCATTAACTAATGGATCATACTTGGACTTAGTGCTTAATTCAATTAACTTATCTTAAGGTTTATATTAATCTACCATGGGCTTCATGTTATTAATACTTGGGCTTTAAGAATAATCCCACCTATGTTTACACCTTTGAGCTTATGGACTTGCACAAGATATAACCCACAAATTTCATTTCATTAGATTTTTAATACATACACTCTCATTCCCAATTTAAGTCCGCATGCAAATTATTGCATTTTCCATACTTAGATTATTATTACATAATCCATCTCGTCTTGATATTATAACGTTACGTATTTCTCGGAAGTTCAAAAATAATTCCCGAGCGATAATCGGTGAATAGTGTTTTTTGTAAACTTTCTCGAAAAACATTTATTTTCGTCTTGAAAATTCAAACACTTTAATTCATTCACGTGGTTCAAATACTACGTTGTTATTTACGATGTTAGAATGACATACATTTATTACATATTATAACAAATGATATTACATCATTATTAAATTCTTTCAAGTATATAAGGAACAAATAATATTATTTTATTCATTATTAAATTCTTTCAAGTCTTTTAAGGAAACAAAGGATCCGAATTTCTCTAGGATTGTAATGCGTGAACCGATGAAGTGTACATCCGAAGATTCAAGCATTGGCAACGGTTCAATCTGAAGACTGATATTCGAACAGTGATGTCTGAGAGCATCGATGCAAAATGATAACTCCTGATGTTCTGATCGAGAAATTAGAAAGGAGAAATAATGATGACTACCTGCCCGAGACATCAAGTGAGATCTCTGACGAGGTAGGTGAAATAGTAGATTGTAGTGTCAAAAAGTCATAAAGGAGCTGTCATGTCACATCTACAGTCTACATCAAATAAGTTGAGATCTGTGAAGCAATTCAAATAGCTCCTAACGGCTACATTCCAACGGGAAGGTTATAAAGGAGTATAAATCAACATGAGCTTCAAATATCAAGAGTTGCGAAGTTGTAGAATCTTTGAGTTGTTGAAATGCTATATTTTTTACTCTAAGAGCTCCACCAGAATTTAACAGAACAAGTCTCAGTGATAGTGAGACTACAAAGGTGGAAGTGAAGTAGACTTGAAGAAGGACTCAAATAGACTAAAGCTTCACTCAATAGAGATGAGAATGCCACTGAAGATGGCATCTAAACTGAGAAACGAGAAGGACAAGAAGATAACATTCAGAAAAGTGGCAGAGCACAAAGAAGATCCAGAGATCCACTCTACGAATCACTATGAACCAAAAGCTGAAACAGAACAAGTGCAGAACCATGTCTGCAAACCAGTCAAGAAGGGTTCAGGGAATGCTAAGTGCCAGAAGAAGTCTACCAAAAGCTAAAACACTTAACAAACCTAAATAGTGATGTACACAGCTAACATCGAATGAAGATGAGCAGAACAGAATGAATATCAGCTGCACCAGAAGAGAAGTGGTCCAGAATCGAAGCAGAATGCTAAGAGGACCACACCAAGATGCTAAGTAAAGAAGATGGTCAAGCTTGAAGACATCTTAGCAGCAAGGTACCACCACCAATAACAAATAACGACAAAAACAACAACTAGCCAGGGCCTGAGGGGTCCTTGTCCGAAATGACTAAATAAAGTTCCAAGCCTGCTGGGCTTGAAGAGTTCTTAGTGAACTGAAGTTCCAAGGCTGCTGGCCTTGAAGGAATCTTAGTGATTCAGGGTGCTGCCCTTCCTTAGTGGAAATCTTGCTAGTTAAAGCAGAAGAGTTGATTAGGAGCTTGAGTCTCTGAACCACATAAAATCTCTTGTGTCTTTTACTTTCAGTCTTTTACTTACTGCCATTTACATTATGTACCTAACTGCTATAAATGATGTGTATATATTAACTGCTTACAACTAAACTAACTCTACGAATAATGTATGTATGTTCATGATTATATCAATGAAGGTGATCTTTACTTATTTCGATGTGCTGAAAAGATTCTTAGGTTTGTCATATGTTAAGACATTAACAATACAAAATAAACATGAAAAGTATTTGAAATTAAAAGGATCTATTCAACCCCCCTTCTAGATCTATTGTATACCTACTGGGACCTAACACTTTAGACTTCCAAAATGTAATTTTAATTTGTTAATGCTACTACACAATGGAAAGTTAGGGATTATTTATGTACTCACATAATATAATCCATTTACATTAGTCCAGTCTAATTAATGTTTATAACATATATAGACTCAATTTAATTGATCACTAATAATTCCATATCTCTTCACTACTTTATTAATCAAATTAGACTCGCTTATTAAAATAATTTGTAATTCTTTGATAAAGTACATGTTTAATGTTCCCACACATACTTATTGTCACATAAGCAATTATTTATGTAACTTATAATTCCTTCCACTTTATTATATAGTTTCCATATATTATATAGTTACCACAAGGTGTCACATTACATTATTTTTAACGTAGGTACTATATATTACTACATACCTTGCACACATCAATTAAATGATCAATATAATAATATAATTCTAATTATGTGATTTATTTTGCTCATTATATTCTAGTATTCACAATATCAATTAATTAATAATATAATATTAATTAATCACTCTCTTCTTAATTTATTAATTCCTTAATTAAAACATTCAAATTCCCATTCTCATGCCACACAAGGCATTCCACAAATCTCATCAACAATTCCACAATTTTCTAAATTCTTATAAATTCAATTTAAATTCACAACACATCAATATTTATATTCAAATAAATATTCCTTTTTTGTTAATATTATTATTAATATTTATTTATGAAATTCACGGTTCTTACTTCCGTTCCTTCATCCCTTAACATGATTAACTAAATTTTATAGTCATAAGATCATGTTACATTAACATTTATAGGATTGTATACTAAAAATCACATTTACGGACCAAAGCGCCAATTAGTGCATTGCGGTGCCCTAGTTTCAGATCGAGGACCGGTATTGATGCAGCGCTCACGCCACGCTTCACACATGCCTTGGATCAAGTGACGCCATCTTTGAGTCGTTATTTTGAAGCGCTAATCTTGTGCTTTCTGGGCCATGGCGATCTGACGCCTCGACACAGCGATTCAGTCGTTCCAGTTCGCGAAGAACACAGAACAAAGCCAAATAGGCCTAAAAACTTCATTCTAACAACAATTTTAACTTACCCAAGTTGTATAAACTTTACAAAAACAATAACCAATGTTTCTAACCATATAAACAACAAATTTAAATATTTAAATTTCATTATTTTTGCTATTTCTTCACTTTTAAATAGTCTTAGCGAAACTAATCATTGTGAATTCATTTTTAACCAAAACAATCCGTTTAAAACTCATTGTTTTCGTTTCTTCATGTATTTACACAATCAATAATCAATTTAAACATAAAAATATGAATTGGGCATCAATTTTAACATCACATAAGTTATATTCATGTATATACATTATTGTATTTCACTATAAACATGATTCCTTCATATATACCATATTTTCATGAATTAAGCAACTTTAAATCACATACAAATCATATAAAAGCAGTTTATATGAACAAATTAACATGTTTAACCCATACCTTTAACTAATTGTTCATGAAACTCAAATACAGAGGAAAAACAAAACAAAAACTTTTAAAAAAAACTAAAATTATACCTTGGTTGCTAGTTTAGCTAAAGAAGATGATAGAATCCTTCATTGTTTGATCAAACTCATATAGAAATTCTCTCTCTCTTCTCTTTTCTTTCTCTGTAAACTCCCTTCCTCTCTTCTTTAGAGTTAGGCTGATAAAACTTAACGTAGAATATAATTGATATACATATAATATAAACGTATTATAACTGATAAAACATAATATCCCTGTTAAATCCTTTGTCAAATATATATTTTTTAAATTCAAAAGCCACTAAGGCTTGTTTGACAAAAACTAAATTAAAAAAGGAATTCAAAAAGCCTTAAGCCTTGTTTGGTAAAACCAATTTAAAACTCCTTTTAACTTATTTTGATAACTCACTTACTAAATAGTTTATAGTCACACACTATTTAATTAAATTCCCATATTCAAATTCAATTAAATTAAAGCTAACAACAACTTATTAAGTCAAGATGCCACGTATTCCAATTGCTACAAAATTATAATTTTCTTATAAATTATAAATTTATATAATATATTAGTACGTCTCTAATTTAATTACTAAATTAAATTAAAACACCTTTGTAACAATTCATCTAATCATTAACAACTCTCTAATTTAATTATTAAATTAAATTAGAATACTATCACTCTGTAACAAAATAATTAATTCAACACTCACATAATTTAATTAACTTCAAAATACAAAATTACCAAATAACAACTTAATCAACATATTATACTTAATCAAGTTATTTCATTAACAACTAATGAATTATTTATTTAACTAATAAATAATCAAATCAATTAAATGTTTATTTAACAATAAAAACATTAACTAAAATATTTATTTAATTCAATAAATATTCTAAATTACATATAAAATTCTGGATCGTTACAATTAATACGTGTTTGATGTTAGGTTCCCTCTCTAAGGTGTTAGTCCCCCCAAATCATGTCTCTTGATTAGTATTTATAGATCTCAAGTGAAAATCTATCAAAAGTAGGCATCCCAATCCAATTCCAAGTAAAAAAGCGTGCAAAAATCGTCAATATTTGCGTCCCATCAGAACCACAAGCGCCACGACTCCCTCTTTTGCCGGCTGCAAATTCCATCTAGCACCGCAGCTTCTTCTTTTGGCGGCCACGGCTCCCAACACTCTATCCCTATAAAAACTTTTATAAGCTTAGTTTTGACAGGTGGTACGTCCCTTAACTCCTCTCAGATCTCAAGTTATGGCCATTTTACTAACGGATGTCCGAACAAGAATCCAACTCCAACTAACTATACTTTGACACACTGTTTGGAGTTCTAAACGAACTCGGATTTTTGCAAATCACACCTTTATCGAAAGATTGAAAATTCCTTTATAACTTCAAGAAAACCATTTTCTCCTTCTGAACCTCTAAGACCATCTAAAACTCCATTGAAGCTCCGGAGGATAAATTGCCAAAAAGCTGAATATACTCCAATTTGACTCAAAATACATCCATATAGCTCCAAGTTAACTAGACTACAACCAAATAGCTCCCAACTTCATTTCCTACATAAAAACATGTAAAAAGGAATAGAACATACTCGAAAACTCACAAATCATCAAGTCATAAGTACTCAGATTATAGGTATAGAAACCATTCATCAAATACACCCAAACTTAAATCTTTGCTTGTCCTCAAGTAAAACACTAAAAACAAGACTAAAACCTAACTAGCAATAACTCGACCCAAGCAACGGATCAATAAGAGTTTGAACAATGGCCTCAAAACTCAATATCAATACCCAAAATTAATGTCAAAACCATGTCATGTTATAATTCTAACATGTTCATCAATTTTGCACAAACCCTTGATTATGTTGTGTGTGTGTATATATATATCAACTATCTTAACCAGTAACAACTCAGATCAATCAAAAAAATCAACTACTTAACAAAAAATTTCAATATTAACCCTATAAAACTGCTAAACACATCAAATTCAGATAATTTCAACAAATCACCAAGCTTAAGGTTTCCAAATATGTTTATTATTTTTTTCTTTATTAAACAAGCGCGCTTTACACTCCATCTCGTTCTTAAACTATACTATTGACTTGTGCAATGTCTAATTTTCTTAGGTTATTCAAAGTTACCCATGTAATGAGTGTTTGACCAATGACTCCCAAACCAGTTGGCTTTAGGGTACTAGGTGTCAAGACACCCTTAAAGATCTATTAACTCGAGTAACAAAGGCCACAAAACAACACTAGTCAAGCTAAATTTATATATAATGATTTTTTTTTAAATTTCTACCTGACTTATGCAGTGTTCAACTTTCAACCAACGACTCCCAAACTAGTTGATTTTACTTTGGGTGTAGAGACACATCCAGGGCTTACTTTTTCGAGCAACAGAGGCTTCAAAGTCAAACTAAGTCATATTTTATTCATTGCATATATATATATATATATATATATATATATATATATCTGATCAGATCTTAAACTCACTCCTTATCCAACTCACTGAGCTCACCCCCTTTAGCGGCGGACTGACAATGGTTCGGTTATACAACCGTAAATACATACTTTTAGCGACATTATATGTTGTCGATTCGCTAAAAAAGTATGAGCGATTTATGTATGTATGGTGAACTATCGCCGAGTCCGTCGCTAAAAAGGGGGTGACTTCAGTAATTGATAAGAGGTGAGTTTAAGATCGAACTATATATATATATATATATATATATATATATATATTATAATTTGGAAAAAGGAAACATCCCAAGGATTCCCCCAAACTTAGAATTTTGTTTAAATTTCACTTTCAATGACATGCAAACATGTTTTATAGGATTTCAACAAAAAAAAATTCAAAAGTGGTTAACCATTTTAATTTTTCCAAAATTGAAACTTGCTAAAAAATTTGACTATGTGCTTATTAAACCAACATGAATCTCAAGTAACACAAAACAAACTCACAACTCAAAACTAGAACTACACATTGCTTATTAATTCCTTTGAGTTAACTAGAATCTTCATTTTTTTTCATCGGCCATAAACAAATACAATCAATTAACAGCTCAAGTTACCCTAAACATACTATCTAAAATGCACTCCAACAAATCATATACCAAATAAACAAACTAAAATAAAGACAAACACCTCCAAACTTAAACTAGACATTGTCCTCAATTTCAAAAATATAAAAATCCAAAGCAAAGGACTTCCTTGAGAACTGACTAATTGGCTATGTTAGCGTCCTCATTGTCCGCTAAGTTTGAAGTGTAATCCATTTTGTTCAATACATGGTACCTGAAAACAACAGAAATAACTAATTAAAATGCAACTAAATAAAATAAAGAACTAAACCGTAAAAACTAAAAATTAATCTTAGGTCTCCTCCCAATAAGCGCTAAGTTTAGAGTCGTCAGCCTGACTTTTTTAATTCTCTATCAATCTGGTTCATTCACAAAAATTATCATATCATGCCACCTCGTTGTCTTTTCCTTGTACTGCATGGCCTTTTTGCATGATTGGTGATCCCCAAACTTAACTTCATCTACTGGAAACAAGAAACTTTCCTCATCCAATTTATCCGTTATTGTACCTTTAACAAGATCAACCTTAAAACATTCTTCACGATCCTTTGGGTACTCGATGGATTTGATAATCTTTAATGCGATCTCTTGATCTTGATCTTCCTTGTCATCAAACCCATTATTTCTCTTCTTATTTCCAACCTCAAAATCATCTTCCACATCAGGATGTACTCTTTTTAAAATTCCTTTAACAGCCTCGTTTAACTCTTCGCTATTTTCTTATGTATCCACTGTGCACTACTTTTTACCTTACGATTTAGGATTACTCTCTGTATCACTAGATAAAGTGCTTTGTGGGCGATTCATGATATCATCGGCATGTTGTTCCACTTGGTTCTCAAGGTTCTGTACTGAAGCTTCTAGATTCGTTATCCTAACCTCATTTTAAGATAAGAACTTAGTAAGGAGATCCTCCAAAGCTTTTTCTTCATGTTGCTTTATGTACTTGGAAATAATTTCCTCCAAATTAGAATTTTTCTCTTCTTGTGGTGGAGGTCGATACAAAAATTTTGTAGGGTATGCTAGACTTGGAGTATAGAATTGATCTTGATTGTTGTTCCATGAAAGGCTCAAATATTTCTGCCAACCCGGGCGATAATAGTTTGGGTTGGTACTGTGTTGCTACTAATAGTCGGCATTGTGAATGGACTGACTCACAAGAGCGTCAATTTTCCTTGAAAGCGTTGCAACTAGTGCTTGCAATGACTCAAGTATTATTTCGACACTTGGTTGTATCATTCTCTCAGACAACTATTGATAATCACTAGCAGCCATAATGTACCTCGTAAAGTAAATAATTCAAATAGAAAAGTTAAAACAAACAGAAAAAATACAAGTTTAAACTAAGACCAAATTGCTTGAAATTAATATTGAAAAACTATTATTAGTAATATTCCCCAAAAACGACGTTAAAAACTTATTGTCCAAAATTGGTATTGACAATATACAGGCAAGTATACGTGATCGATAAGTAATAAAGATTAACTAGAGTGTCGATATACACTAATAATATGAAACCAAGTACTAATGTTGTATTAGTTCAATCTTATTTAAACAATTGATTAAAGATAATAAAATAATTATTAAAACAAAATTACTAACAAGGATTAAAAACTAGATTTAAAAGTTAAGATTACAATTTCCTCCAATGTCTCGTCTAAATATTATTAAATTGATTATTTTTAATTGCCAACAGAAAATCCCTAATAGTTTATATAATAATTTTCCAAATAATTATATAGCATATCTATTATTATTAATTTCACTATATTCTTATGAGAAACAGTAATAATAAATTCATTAAATATCATCTTCCACACGTTACTTGTGGTCTACTGGTATATTCCTATACTGTCTATAAATTAACATTCACTACGAGGAAGAATTATTAATCACAAGTTGTCATATTCAGATCTAAACTTATAATCCATCGTCCAATTTCATATAAGTTATCACAATAATTGCTAGCTAGACAATCATTCATTAAGTACAAAACATGATAAATGATTCATATATTATCAATATCAACCAAGAATGAGAATAAATTGATTTAAACTAAACATTAGGTTCAATTGCAATCTCAATTGGGAATTTAGTTCATAACGTAATTGGGAATTATCATAAATAAACAAAATAACATCTTACAAAAATTAAAGGTAAAGAGAAGAGATAAAAATTTATGTCACGCAGCCTCTCGATCTCCACACTTAGCCTCCAACTTGCTCTCCTTCATGCTATTGGAAAATCTGAAGAAGAACCCTAGAATTGATATGTGTTAGATGTATGTTCCCTCTCTAAGGTGATAGTCCACCCAAATCATGTCTCTTGATTGTTATTTATTGATCTCAAATGAAAAACTATCAAAAGTAGGCATCCCAGTCCAATTCCAAGTCAAAAACGTGCAAAAAATTGTCAATATTCGCGTCCCAACAGAACCACAAGCGTTGTTGCTTCCATCCTGCGTTACGACTTCCTCTTTTAGCGGTCGCAGCTCCCAATACTTTTTCCCTGTAGAAAATTTGGTTAGCTTCATTTTGAATAGTTGCACGTCCCGTAACTCTTCTCGAATCTCAAGTTATGGCCATTTTACCAACGGACGTCCAAATAAGAATCCAACTCCAACTAATTGTACTTTGACACACTGTTTCGAGGTCCAAACGAACTCGGATTTTTGCAAATCACACATTTCTTGAAATATTAAAAAGTCCTTTACAACTTCAAGAAAGATATTTTCTTCTTCTAAAACTCTAACACCATCTAAAACTTCATTGATGCTCCGGGGGTTAAGTCGTCAAAAAGCTAAAAAACATAATATACTCCAATTTAGCTCAAAATGCATCCATATAGTTCCAATTTAACAAGACTGCAACCAAATAGCTCCCAAATTCATTTCCAACATAAAAAACATAAAAAGGAATTGAAAATACTAAAAAACATACAAATCATCAAGTTAAAAGTACTCAATTTATAGGTATAAAAACCACTCATCACTCAAGGTCATAGATTAAACTAGGGCTTAGAGAGAGACATAATAAAGTAACGAATGTAATTTGAATTGATGAAATGTAAATTTAGAATTTTGAAGTATAAAATCACTTCCCTCTCAATTTGTTAGTGGGGCACGTGTTAAGCTTTTATTGGTGAACTCGCTTATTATAACTGCAATAAACAAATGTTGGCAGTTATTGTTCCACTTAACGCTCCCACGTTTGATAACGGCTTCATGCACTTATGTCTTTAACTCAACGATTTCCTTTATTTGAGCTAGATATCATAGAGTTCTTTTTCGTTGTGTAGGTTAACTCAACAATCAATATCCACTCTACGATTATTCACAAGGTGTTTTATGATCTTGTACCTGCATGGTTTGTCTTGCAATTTTTTTTATTAAATTCAGTTTAACACACTTAATTCACTTATTAACATATTAAATCTAAATTCATCTAATGGCTTAGTAAAGATATTGTTTCCCAGATAAGCAATGGTGATCTAAAAGGGTTGTTTAATAGATATTTAAAACATTTGCTTGTTTAAAGAGATGTTACCAAATAATTAATTAGTTCAATTAATCTTAACACAACAAAATATTACTTTAGAAAACCCCCATTAAAGATTTAATGAAATCTCAGTTCTAAATTTAGTTCAATGGATGTTAACCACTTAGCAGATATATCAGGTATATGGCTGAAAGTAAATGACACAAGATATTTTTAAGTGGTTCGGAGTACAAACAACTCCTAGTTCACTCTTCTACTTCAACAAGTAGGATATCCACCAAGGATAGGTCTCAAAGATATTATCACTAAGATTTATTACATCTGAACAACTAAGGTTCATTCGAGCCACTTAGTCTCGGCAATTTTGTCTCACAGACCAGAACACTTTGTCCCCTGAATCACTTTGATTCCTTTGAATCACTTAATCTCGGTATAATGGTTCCTAAGACCAAGTTGAATCACAATTGAATGTTAATTAGTTGATGTGCTGCTATGTTTTGCAATGAGGCTTGATTCCTTTATGTACTTAGCTGCTTTGAACAAGTTGTTCTGAATCGTAGAGTAGAACTTTGAATATTTTGGCAATGGTTCAACTTTTTATTGTATGATTCGTACTTGGATTTGAATCCTCGTACTCCTTTTAAAGACATCTAAAGATTTCCCCGCTGGAGAGTTCACATTGGTGAATTTAATGTTCTTCTCTAGATGTTCTTTGATGTTGACTTATAGATTGGATACTAAACTTTCTTTCGACTCTGACAAGGTCACATCAAACTGTAGTCTCACCTACCACATGTTCAGTGGTGTCACATCTTTTATCTAGTTGTTTAGACTAACCACTCTTAGATCTTTTAATCTAAATTTGAAGATGGTGAGTAACATCTTGGAATCCTTGTCTTAAGACTCTTTAAAATTGTCAGTTTGAAGATAGTTCTGACATGCTCTACAAATTGGTCGATAGCAGAGTGATGAGGAACGTAGATCCTAACCTCTACGTTCTGTTCTCTACAGATTTGTACTTCACGATGCTTGGGCATATTTTTTAGTATTCTTTGAACACTTCAACAACTCTATGATATCGAATACAGCTTTACGAACTTGTTATCTCTTTGTAGCTTTAGTTTTTCTCAGATGTTCTACAAAATCTAAATTACTCTACGAACACTATTTGACTATACAAAATGGCAGAGTAACTCTACAATCGTTTAACAAGACTATACGATCAATTTAAATCTTTTACATGTTCATTCAATCAACTCAAAGAATTAACCTAACAAGTTTGATCGTTCTATTTCTATGTTCTTGTACATATATCTCATAAACAAGGACTTTACAAAAAGTACTAAAAAATTATACATTATAATCACATCTTCAAATATAAATATGCAGTATATAACAATTTCTAACAATCTCCCCCTATTTGATGATGACAAAAATCGGTAATTTAAGAACAAACGTCAATTCTAAGATGCAAAGAACATAAATAATAAACATGCCTTAACATACAGTAAGAAATTGTATCTCTACATTAAAAGAATGAATTTTATTAATGTATTTGGAATTTGTACAAATGTATATTAGTTTACAATGAAAAAGGAGAAAATAAAAATTATAAAATTTTACCTCTTCCTCTTGCTTCCCCCTTTTTCTTTTGAGAGACACATCTTCTCTGATGTAACTCTACGCTCATAGGCTTCTCTTTCTTCAGCTTCTCTACTTTTAATTTCCTCAATTGAATCTCGAGGGGCAAGGTTAGGTATATTGAATCTTTGCTCCCATTGAAAGTGAATCTCATAAAGATTTCTATTTTTGAACATAGGATCATTAAATGGGAGTTGTGAGCCAATTATTGTTATTGCACTTGATGATCCAAGCTTTTTGGAATGGCCACGATCATCTATTAGGAGAGCTTGAAAAGGAGGTGTAGATTGATGTTCTTCAGTAGGTGTTCTACGTGTCCCCCAATCTCTTGCATTTTCTACCCCCTTTTCATCAGCATTAAGTACATAGATTTCAACGGAAAGCTCTTGGAGACTAAGCACCATCTCTTGTAAGAACCGTGAATTTTATGAATAAATATTAATAATGATATTAATGAGAATGTGAATATTTATTTTATATAAATATTTATGTGTCATGAGATGAGTGACTCGATTAATTCTAATTGAATCTATAAGAATTGAGAAAAATGTGAAGTTTATGATAAGCTCGAAGAATGCCTTGTGTGGCACGATAATGAGAATTATGATGATTTAATTAATAAGTGAATGATTAATTAATAATATATTGTTAATTAATTGTTATTATGAGTAATAACATATTAATGAATAAATAATTGCTTAATATTATAAGATTAATGTTTGTTCAATAAATTACTAAGTGTGGCGATAAGTAATCACATATTATATAGTAACTACATCTATATAATATAAAGTATAGTGTGACATTGTGATATGACTATGTAATATAGGAACTATATGGTAAAAAAAGTAAATCACATAAATTACATGTAACCATGTGAATACATGTTATGTGTACATTGTGCAATATTAAATCAAACTATGTTATATAGAGTGTAGTGTGACTTCGCAAGAGACTATATAATATGTAAACTATATAGTAAGATTAATAAAATGTGTAAGTTATACAAATGATGTCTATATGACCATGTTATATGTATAGTGCATTAATGTATACTTTATGGAATATCAACTTAGACTATGTGAATATTTGATATAATATAGTTTTAAGGAGATATTGAATTATTAGTGACCAATTAAATTGTGTACATACATGTTTAAAATATTAATTGGACTAGACTAATGTACATGAATTATATGTTGTGGGTACATAAATAATCCCTAACTTTTCATTATGTAATAGCATTAACACATTAGAATCACATTTTGGAAATCTAAGAAACCAAACTAAGCATTATATAATCAAGTTGCTGAGTTTTAAAACTTGTGTCCCATAATAAGTGACCAAAATAGTGCTCAAACAGTGGCCTAGTCTCAGTTGCGTGAACTCAAGCTTGCTAGAAACTTTGATGTGATGATGAGCTGAGATGGGGAAGAAAGAGTTGGTGAAATCTTTTCACCAAACTCTCTCAATCTAATGAATTCTTCTTCCATCCCATGGTTTAATTTCTTGGTCAATGGCTTTGTATGGGAAATATATTCTCTATATATAGCACCCTCTTCTTCTCAAATTCAGTTGCTAGAAAATTGTTTGATAAGTATAATTAGAGAGTGGAGTTGCTGAGAATTGAGGGAGTATAATCAGTGTATTGAGAGAGTTCATTTCAAGCTTCAAGAGGTATAACATTGCATTGTGTTCTTAATTTTGAGTTTTGTCAAGTTCTTATAATTGCTTGAAATTCACTGTTAATTGGTATGAAATGGCATGTCATTGTGTTGTCTAAGTTTGTATGCATGTTTAGAAGTATTATAGTTGGTCTGAGTTGCAGGAATTAGCAATGCTTGTGTTGCTTGGGTTGAGGCTCTGTAGAAGCAGAGCCATCTTTTTTGCTACTACTCGAAATGGCACGGCCGCGCCACTTCAATAGTACTACACCGCGCGGGTTGCCTCTCTTGAAAACTGATATTGGTTCCTTGTGTTGTCATGAGCATGCAATTTTGGTTTGAATATGCATGTAAATGACCTTATGATAAGTGGGTTTTATACCTACTTATCGGATATCAATTCACACGAACTATGCATATCTTAAGTACATTTTAGTGTGTTTTTAGTTGCATTATGTTTATCTTGCATTGCATGTACTTAGAACTCCCTTTGGTGCAAAAGTGCAGGATATGGCATAATTTGGTGATGTTAGATGGCATTAGGCTAATGGACGCATGACGCAAGGAACAAGTGGAAATATGCAACTGAGAATGGATGAAGGAAGAGTGACATGACAAAGATATAGGCAGCAGGACAAAGAAGTAGCAGCAGCAAAACCAGAATCCAAACTGCAGAAGCTGCGCAGCTACACAGGGAAATACTCGCGTGCCCACGCGATCACTCAGTTTAGCCAGACTTTACACACTTGCGCCACCGTAAAATACTAAATGAGAAGCCTTACATGCACGCGATACAAGTCTCTTGATCTATTTTATTTTATTTTTTTAATTTGGAAGAGTTATAATTTGTTAAAATAATTCTGGCTGGTGTCAGACGTATGATTGAGTTAGTTTTACATGTTTTTCATATTGGAACTAGGGTTTTACACTTTGGGAGAGTTCCAACGTAGAACTAAGCCTAAACTTCATATTTTCTACTTCTTCTTTGGATTTTTAATCATTATGGAAGACTACTGTTTCTTTGCTTGATTTTAATGCTGAATTGAACGTTACTATTGGATTGTAATTAACAATTGGGTTTGATCGATTCAATCCTCTCTCTTTCAATTGTTTGTTTATTATCCATGTTTTGCTTTGATCGCATGATGGCTTTTGGTTCAGTCATGAACTAAACTCCATTATGGGATTCTAACAGATTTTAATATGTAGTTTAATTGCATGCTTGACTGCTGGACTGTTTAGCATATCATAAGGAATTTCTATCATGGTTGGTTTGCATGCATGAATGATTGATCACCATTCATTTTAGTTACTTGTATTGAATTGAAAAATAACATACGAGTATGGATTGTAATCATGATAGCATGCGTATATGGGGCTGTTTTGCTTAGCTTTGTATTTCGTGAATCAGATAGACATATATACTATTTCACCGTATGAGTTAAATAAGGGCTTGTGCTTAAATTCAATATGGTTGCAATTTCACATAGACATATAGCGATTTTGGTTATATTGATGATTACATGGTGTCTATTGCATATAGATGCTGTGTAAGTAGGTCATAGTACATTGAAAAATGGTTATGTCTACATGAGTGCTCTTGGCTACTTTACTGTGATATGTGAACAATTTGGCCTGAGTGTGGTAATTAGATGAATTATTAAATAAAGTTAGGATCCCATTATTTTTAGATTTGAT